>OW240914.1:175715513-175772069 GCA_933207985.1 Pelobates cultripes
CTCTTTTTATTCCCCCCCTCTTCTCTTTTTATTCCCCCCTCCCCTCTATTCTCTCCCCCTCCTCCCTCTCTTCTTATCCCCCCTCCCCTCTTCTTATTCCCCTCTTCTTATCCCCCCTCCCTTCTTTTTATTCCCCCCCTCCCCTCTATTCCCCTCCCCTCTTCTTACCCCCTCCCCTGTAGCGTGGCCGAGCTGCACTCCGGTCCGCGGTGGCCGGCCGGCCGGAGTGATAGGAAGGTGCACACTCAGTGTGCACCTGCCTATCACTCCGGCCGGCCACCGCGGACCGGAGTGCAGCTCGGCCACGCTACAGGGGAGAAGCTGCAGCCGCCTGAGGCTCTTAACAGAGCGCTCGGGCGGCTGCAGTATTTAAAGGGCCGGCCCGTCGCGGCCGGCCTTACAGGAATTTAGGGCGGCCTGGGGGGCAATTGCCTCCCTGCCCCCTGGCCCAGCCCGCCCCTGGCTGTTAGACTCCGAAAAACAAGCAGTCTGCTGACATGTGGTAGCCTGATCCAATCACAATCCTTCCCCATAGGATTGGCTGAGACTGACAAAGAGGCAGATCAGGGGCAGAGCCAGCATGATTCAAACAAAGCCCTGGCCAATTAGCATATCCTCATAGAGATGAATTGAATCAATGAGGAAAGTTCAGTGTCTGCATGCAGAGGGAGGAGACACTGACTCACAGGATGCTGTGCACAGTGCTGCCCTGTGCTCTGCTGACAGCAGATCTGAGTGGATGGAGGCATATTATGCCTCCATCAACTCCGAAGTCCCTCTGGTTCACTCTGAGTGACTGCAACTGGAGGTGTTCCTAGCTTTCAATGTAAGCACTGTATTTTCTCAGAAAATACAGTGTTTACATGAGAAAGGCTGCAGGGAGCTATAGTTCTCACCTGAACAACCTCATTAAGCTGAAGTTGTTCATGTGACTTTAGTCACCCTTTAATATAAATATATATTAATATCAAAATACACATAGAATGTTATTGATTAAATATATATTTATAATTATCTATATATAAAATATATAAATACGTAAAAAAATAAGCTGCCTTCAACATGGATGCTGTCCAGGAAGTAGGAGGGTCTGGGAGGGAGGGTCTGCTGGAGATTGGCCGGGATGTGTCAGCTGACCGGAGTTCGCCACGAACCGCAGCGAACCGTTCGCGAGACGTTCGCGGACGGTTCGCGACATCTCTAGTAATTTATTAATTACAATTTGCGAGACCTGCCTGACAACCCAGGCAGAAAGTCCAGGGAATTAAATTTTCTAGCACTATATTTAACCCTTTAACATTCCAAGACACCATAAAACCTGTACATTGGTGGGGTACTGCTTTACTCTGAACACTTCGTTGAACACAAAATATTAGTGTTTCAAAACAGTAAAATATATTACAACGATGATATTGTCAGTGAAAGTGACTTTTCATTTTTCACACACAAATGGCACTTACACTGACAATATAATTGTTATAGTACATGTTATTGGTTTGAAACACTAATATTTGTGTTCAGCGAAGTCTCCCAAGTGTAACAGTACCCCTCATGTACAGGTTTTATGGTGTTTTCAAAAGTTACAGAGTCAAATATAAGGCTTGTGTTTCAGTTTTTTTCACATTGAAATTCACCAGATTGGTTACATTGCCTTTGAGACCGTATGGTATCCCAGGGATGAAAATTACCCCCATGATGGCATACCATTTGCAATAGTAGACAACCCAATGTATTGCTAATGGGGTATGTCCAGTCTTTTTTAGAAGCCACCTAGTCACAAACAATGGCCAAAATTGGCGTTCAAATTAGTTTTTGCATTTTTCACACACAAACAAATATTAACTCTAACTTTGGCCAGTGTTTGTGACCAAGTGGCTACTGAAAGACTGGATATATGCCATTTGCAATACCTTGGGTTGTCTACTATTGCAAATTGCCATCATAGGGGTAATTCTCATTTCTGGGCTTCCAATACAGTCTCAAAGGCAACGTAACCAATCTGGCAAATTTAAATGTGAAAAAACTGAAATATTTAACATGCAAGATTTGACCCTGTAACTTCCCAAAACACACCATAAAATCTGTACATAGGAGGTACAGTTTAGACGTGTGACATCGCTGAATACAAATATGTGTATTTTATTGCTGTAAAAGCAAACAGTGCTATGACATTCACACAATTTATTTTCTCCTATTTGTTTACATTTTATCATATTAAATTATGATTAATACCTAAATATTTTATGTTAAATGAAAGCCCTGTTTCTCCTGAATAAAATGATATAAAATAAGTGTGGGTGAACATAATATGAAAGAGGTGAATTACGGTTGAACAGACATATAGCCAAATTCCAGGTTTTGTTTTGATCACAACGTGTACATTTGGCTCAGTCCACTGGCCTACATGCCGCAGTCGCAGGGGGTCGCAGCATCAGTAAGCGGCGCGCGAGGGACCTAGGCAGAGAGCGCTCAGTGCTCCCTTGCCATCTGCAGGACCGGACGCCCAGCAGTCCCACTGGACCCCAGGGATTCCCCTCAGCACTCCCAAAGGTAGTGAGGGTGGGGGATTAAATAAAAAAATTAAAACAAAATGTTTATATATATATATATATATTTACACACATATATATATATATATTAGAGTATGTGTTAATTTGCGTTTCAGTGTGTCTGCTAGTGTGTTAGTTTTTGTGTGTTACTGTGTGTGTTAGTTGTGTGTGTCTGTTATTGAGTGTGTGTGTCAGTGAGTGTGTATGTGTGTTTAAAACCTCTTCAGCACTTACCTTTCTCCAGCGCTGGGGATCTCTCCACTCCGATCCGCCTCTCAGCTCCGAATGCTCATGTGCAGCAAGTGCCGTGCGCACATTCAAACCGCCCATAGGAAAGCTTTACTCAATGCTTTCCTATGAACCTCCAGAGTCTTCTCACTGTGATTTTTACAGTGAGAATCATGGAAGCGCCTCTAGCGGCTGTCAGTGAGACAGCTACTAGAGGCTGGATTAACCCTCAGTGAAACATAGTAGTTTCTCTGAAACGGCTATGTTTTCAGCTGCAAGGTTAAAACTAGAGGGACCTGGCACCCAGACCACTTTATTGAGCTGAAGTGATCTGAGTGCCTATAGTGGTCCTTTAAATGTATATATCTGCATGCAGTGGCATACATACCGAGGTCACAGGGGTCGCAGCCCTGCGACCAGGTGCCCGCCGCCATGTGTTGTGACCCCAGCCCGCGCAGAGTGAGCGCGGGGGGGCCACGGATCAATTTTTGCACCGGGGCCCCATGAATCGTGTGTACGCCACTGGCTCAGTCCTTAAGGGGTTAAGCTAAAAAACTGTAGGGGATGGATGTAAATTAAATGTAAATTAAAAAAACAGGGGAAAAAAAATATATAGATAATGCAGGTATTCTTAGGAAGATCTTTCAGAGATGCTACCTCAGCTTAAGGCTTTTAAGCTGCAAGACTTGCTAGCTGTGAATTCTGGGAGCAATCTTTTACATTTGTTTGCTGGGGCTCAAACTCAGCATAAGGCTTTTGAGCTGCAAGACTTGTTAGATTTTAGTGAAGGGAATGCCCTAATAGATATCTATTGATTACCTAATACAGTGGGACCTCGGTTTACGAATTTAATGCGTTCTCCGGGACGTTTCTTATTGCGAAACATTTGTAAACCGAAACACAGTTTCCCATATGAATGTGCAACAGTCACCAGGGAACTTATGTAGCAGTTTACCAGTAGTTGGAGTGCAGTATAGATTAAGAGGAAATCCAATGGCAGGGACAGATGAGAAGCAGAATTCAGGGCCAGTGGCGGATCCAGGGGGGGGGGCAACGGGGCAATTGCCCCCCCCGAGAAATCCGCCGGTCTCCCTCTCCCCTGCCAGCAGCACATGCAGGTGCTAGCCCTGCAATGTGCCTGCGGACCGGAGGGGAGATCAGAGATCTCCCTCCCCGGTCCGCAGGCACTGTGCTGACAACCGGCAGGGGAGGGAGAGGGAGGACCCGGGAGCTCAAACTGCAGCTCTTCCGGGTCCTCCTCTCGCGAGATTTGGAGCGTTGCCGCGGTTACCACGGCAACGCTCCAAATCTCGCGAGAGTGAACTCTAGCCCAGGAGCGTGGGCTAGAGTTCACTCTCCACACTGGACCACCAGGGAATCCCCCACCGGACCACCAGGGAAATGTCCCCCCTCCTCCCCAGTAAAGGTAAGAAGGGAGGGGGGGCATAGAATATTTATTTATTTTAATTAAATTAAAAAATATTATATAATAAAAAAAAGCCACCCTACCCTGATCACACACACATACATTGCCCCCAATACTGCCCCCCCAATACACACAAACTGCCCCCCAATACACACAAACTGCCCCCATTCACACAAACTGCCCCATTCACACAAACTGCCCCCATTCACACACACTGTCCCCCATTCACACAAACAGCCCCCATTTACACAAACTGCCCCCCTTCACACAAACTGCCCCCATTCACACAAACTGCCCCATACACACAACCGCCCCATTCACACACTGCCCCCATTCACACACACACTGCCCCCATTCACACAAACTGCCCCCCATACACACACACACTGCCCCATACACACAAACTGCCCCCATACACACAAACTGCCCCCCATACACACACACACTGCCCCCCATACACACACATACTGCCCCATACACACACACACTGCCCCACACACACACTGCCCTCCATACACACACACACTGTCCCCCATACACACACACACTGCCCCCATACACACACACTGCCCCCATACACACACTGCCCCCTATACACACACTTCCCCATACACACACACTGCCCCCATACACACACACTGCCCGCCATACACACAAACTGCCCGCATACACACAAACTGCCCCCATGCCCCCATACACACACTGCCCCCACATACACACACTGTTCCCCCATACACACATACTGCCCCCCATACACACACACTGCAATACTCACACACACTGCAACTGTTACACACATACACTGCATCCCTGACATACACTGCCACCCTCACTCACACACTACAACCTTCACACACACACACACACACACTGCACCCCTTACACATTGCACCACTCACACACACCACTGCTCCTATACCCTACTACAGCCCCATTTCCCAGCAGATCTCAGTTAAGTTGTCAAACTGTTCTTAAACGGTTTGACTACTTACTGTGGGAGGGGGTCCCGGCATTATTGACACCATAACCACTACACTGAGCTGTAGTGGTTATTGTGTCTGGATTATTTCTTTAAATAATCTACAAGTGCCCCTCCCGAGATCAGGCTCTGGGTCCGCCACTGGTCAGGGCTGGCAGTGGAGTAACGAAGTCGGTAAAGCAGGCAGAGGTCAGAGTCCAGGAAATCAGTCAGTAATGTAGCAAAGCTCCGTCAGGAAACACCAAACAGGCAAAATGACCAGATACTAACTTTCAGGCAGGGCTGGCTTTTACAGCCTGCTAATTAGGTGCATCGGTGCTGCTTAATCCAGGCAAGGGGGTCAGGAAGCAGAAAAATGCAAACAGAAACTGAAGCCCCCTGGTGGATGTCATGGCAGAGAGCCTGACTGGGATGCTGAAGCAGAGCGTTTAAACCCAGCCAGATCTTTTAAAGGGGCAGTCATGCCTTGCTGTCTGCAGGGCTCAGGCTGTGCCATGACAGAATGCATTGAAAACCAATTAACCCATTCTGGAGGTCAGAAAAAAAGTCAAAATGAGCTGGCATGGAAACCAAACCACAATGCAGAACACACAATAAAAGGCATGCAAACAACAAAGCTCAGCTCCCTACCTTTCCACAGATTGAGAAATGCACCAAAAAGTCCCAAAACAACTGAAAACAATTTCCAGAATGGCTCCAAAATTCGATGCAAAGCCGCTCTAACACCTCCACACTTGACGCCATGTGCTACCCACAGGCTCCAGCATGCAGAGGGCAGTGTTATAAACCTCCCAGGTGCAATGCATCCTGGGGAAACATTCTTTGTATTGCGGAAAAAAAATTGTAAACCAAAGCATTATTTTCAATGGATTTTCATTTGTAAACCGAGGTCCCACTGTATTTGTTTATTTAAAAATCAATTGTGACGAACGCTCCCTTGCCTGGACGTTTGCCACGGGCTCTTGGGAGAGTGTGGAGGGTAGCCTCCTGCCCACTGACTATGGGCCATAGAAAAGGCTGGTAAAAAGACTTGGTTTGTGGGATTTATTTGTATTGTTCAGGAACCGAACAAACCCACGAACTGCGGACCACCTCTGGCCTTGTCAACCTCTATTTTTCCTTCCCAGGAACCACTCTCTTCCTCAGTTCAGGAATCCACTTAAACTTAGTTTTTATGTTACCAAAGTTGACCGACCACTAGCCCTGATTTCATGGAACTGTTTTGGGCAAAGGACTATGTGCACGGTCGGTCAAATAATTGACTTCCATGGAAATCTTGAATCCCTGAACCAATCTCCGTGATTTTTGGATATGTTGGTCACGGGATGTCAATTTTGTGGGGTTTTCGTGTACTTTGTGTATTTTGGGGTGTTTTATAAATTGTGTGTTTTCAGTGCCTGGAGATAATTGAGTTTGTACAGTTCCTGACTCAAATATCTCTCAGGCACAGGGGTGGGTGTAGCGGAGTAGTAGTATAATTCACGGTATCTCTGCTGGTAGTCGGATTCAGCATACAAAGTGTAGGTAGCGTAAATACAATCCCTTTTTCCCAAGAACTAGACGACACATAGTTTGGGAGTCAACTCAGCTTTTATTGCAATGCAACCATTTATATACAAGTCCACATGCAAGGGGTTTCCATAATGGCATTCCAGGGGTTCCCCCTGGTGGACTCTGTGGAAAACTTAACTTGCAATGCTATTTACCATCATGCTTTTCTGTACTGGAGAGATAATTGCGTAGTATACTGTTAATTATATTATCTCTCTGTACAGAAAAATATAACATTTAACATAAAAATACATAACTTGTATAATTTTCAACTGAATTGCCCGAAAGACACTTCATTGAATGGCTGGGATCTGAGTGCACCATGTGGCGAAATACCACTCAGATCCATTTGTTAAAATAAAAAAAGCCATTCAAATACCCATTGACATTACACAGTTAGATGCTGGCTGTTGGAATAGGAGGGTTTGTGGAGTTTAATCCATCGAACGCCGCTTGATTTACACGAATGGATGTAATCATACGAACGGCATGTAAGTCCAGCGGTGTTCGCGAGGTCGAGTAGCCGATTTTAGATCCAGGCACTCGACGACCAGACACCGCTGGGCGTTCGTAAGCAAAGATGGCCGCCACCACGTGTTCGGTTATACGAACGGCGGCCACCCATAAAATCAGTAATGTTCTGTGGTTAGAATGTTGCCAGTTCGTTAAGTGGAGACATACGACTCCCTTGTGTGGTCTCCTGTTCGGTGGTTTATTAGTTTCACGAACAGTATATTCCACTACTGTTCGTGAAACTAGCGTACGAATGCCCTCAGTCTTTTAGAGTATAAAATTAACACATGGACAGTCTTTGGTATACTGAATTGGCTAGGTTTGCCACATAGGGATTACCCTGTTTTGTGTAGGAGTGCCCTGGGCGTGTTTGCTGTGACTCTGAAATGTATAAAAGCAGGCCATTTAGCCTGGGTTAAACAGATCATCTTACCCCTTCATGAAGTCTAGGCTCATGTTTTGAGGGATTGGGAGCTAAATTCACACTTATAATCACTATACTATCTGTTGCAGTGATATTCTGTGCAAATCTTCTAATATCCACGGATTGCCTGCGCACTGCTCATGCTTGTGGGGTATGTTGGGAAGGAGATAAAGGATGTCTGTCGTGACAAGGGTAAGTAATGTTATTTTCTATTCTTTTATGACTTTTGATTATCTATTAGACTGTCCTAGGCTAGTCCTCCCCCTCCTCCCCAATAAGTGGGTTCCTTACATTTAATCCAGCAGTTAGAGTGTCTCCACACTACAGCTGTGCTCCACCATCTCCTATCCTATCCAATGTTTCTAATAGAGAAGCATTGAAAACAATGCTTCTCTATAAAAAGTTTCTACAAGCCTATACAAGTGCTCAAGGCACATGAGGAAGGGAACTTTACGAGTGTCTGGTTAATACCCACAAGCACTTCAACAAGAATATTTTCACAGACATAAATTAGCATAGTATTTGTTTAGAAAAATTAATGGAGAAGTAGATGAATGTTAGATCAGAAGAGTGAGTGTTTAGATGGATGCTATCAGTCACACTTACCCACTGGGGATAGTTTTCACAATTCCTGCATTGTATTTTCCTGCCAGATTAGCGCCATAGGAAATACCTGTAGCTACTATTGTCTAAAATAGAGGAAGCAGAATTAGCTGCTAAAAAAAGGGGTTCATGTAAATACCAATTTGTAAATAGCAAATACCAATTTATAACAAAGCATTATGTAATTACTCATTGATAACTTACCACTATAATTTCTATAGGAATTGGCACACGAAGTATGTGTTTGTATCTATCATTTAATTCTTTCACCACCACACATACAATGAAAGTTAGCAATCCGGCAATCAGGTCAGCAATATTGGTTTTTCCAATGTTGGCAAAGATATCGATGATTGTCTGAAAATGATAACATCATATAAAAATGCAGGTATGGGCAAATTACATAAAACAAATACCAAGGGAGGCGGGGCCTGACTGCCAAGATGGATGGACGTGCTTGCTAACAGCTCCGGCATAAACAAGCACAAACCAAGTCTTTAATGTTAAGTACCTCTTACTGAGTAAAATATTTTGTGACCAGTGGACTGACCTGCATCCGAGTGGGCATGAACGGATACCCGAATCTTCTAGCTACACCTGATGGATACGCAGTTCGGCCGAGTGGCCTAGTCTGAAGCGCAGCCTGGTGTACTGGGGAGACAGCCGGTCTCTCAGCATGGGACACACTCTAATTTGTGACTCTCTGGGAGCCCCACAGCCCCCCTCTTTGGACTGGTGGGGGGTATCCTGGTCCCCACTGGGGCTACTCACCTTTCTGCCACAGTGAACTCTGCTGCAACTACAAGGTATACCAAAAATGCCTGCCACATCGCTGCCTCCACAACCTCAGAGTCCTGAATATTTTGCTGCCTACAGCAGTGTGCACGTGGACTTTGCCTCTAAGTTAGATGCATTATTTGCAGATTTTTGGTGAAAACTATCCCATCGCCAGCAGAAGCTTACTAACAGTGAGCGAAGCAGTGACCCACCTCTAAGCTACTCTGGATTAATTGAACAGGCTGATGGGCAAGAGTTCCAGTGCCACAGGGGCCAACCTCATGTTCCGACCTCCCCTGCTGTGCCTCAGTCCCCCATGGCTGCCAAGATTGCCATCTCTTCTTCTGGGCTGGGGTCTAATTGGAACCTATTCCAACCCACTGTCCATATACCCAGAAGGGTCTCTGGATCTCGAAGCTCCAGAGGGCCCAAGATCCTACAACATGTAGCTGGAGGATCCATAGACACATGGCAGTAGCTCCCTTTAAAGCCTAGGCTCAAGGATATGAGCGATTGCCGCACCCCAGGCAAATAGTACACCTAGAAAGTCAGTGCTTTCTACTGAATCCTGAAGGGGTGGGAGGAAGCATTGTGTCTAGCAGAGAGACTGACCCTCATGGCCTGTATGCAGAATTGGCTGAACGTCGGCAGAGTCTCAGTTGCCGCTCCATGGTGGGAATTGGATAAAGGGCAACTTTTGTTGTCTAGAGTCCTGCCACCCCAAAATTTATGTTTTCTGCCTTTGGTATCTACATTATGCTCTAATGTTTTTATTTAATTTTGGCACATTGTCTTATACGTTTGTTTTTTCACTCCATGTGGTTAAGAGCAATACTTTGAGTAGATACTCAGCAGTAATTTTCTCTACTATGTAAGCTATATCTAATCACCATGTCGAGACAACTACTTTTTTTCTTATATTGTCTAGCCTGTGTGTTATGTGTTTGGTGCTGACCAATAAGCCTGACTCCTCGACTACAGATATCTCATACCCAGTGGTTTAACTGTCTTTCATATAATTATTATTATTATCGCCATTTATATAGCGCCAACAGATTCCATAGTGCTTTACAATAAATCAATAAGTTCAGTCTGCATATATATTAATAGTTGTGCTAAACGACTAGACTAAGTCACCTGATATTATCCTATTTTTTTGCATGACTTTGTTTGATAAAACTTGTTAAGGCATGTTCACGTTACCAAATTATTGTGCTGACTTATCGAATACCATGGTATTGTCTAATCTGAATTATTTATTATACGCCTGTACCTGCTGTTGAGGCATTACAAGCCTGTCTGTTAATCTACACACTGAAAAATAAAGATTAACAATTAAAAAAAAATTAAAAATACCAAGGGGTTTATTTTCAAAAGAGCTTGGTATATGCTATGTTTAACAATCAAAGTTTAACATGTCTATTGTTGGTGAATAGTCTCACTTTAACAGTTGAATCCTTTTTTAACTGTACATGTGTTATGCTTTTGCAAATGTATATATAATAAAACAGTTATTATAAAAATCAAGAATACCAAACATTGTGTCAAGTAAACAAAAATGTGTCAGAAAAGGTAAAAGTGTAACATTGGTTTGCTAGAGGCCAGCTATAGATATAAGTCCCGAATAAATTGAAACCACCGTCACCTTGAAGGGGAATAGTCAATGTGGGTGGGGCCTTGGATTTGAAATTTAAAAGAAAACACCAAAATTAAAATAATAAAGAGAAGAAGACAGGGTAGTAAAAAGATACATCTGTGTCCTTTAAGAAGGCTAACATGCATCTCCAGTGCTTTAAAGTACACATACAAAAAGCTTCCTACATTCAATGTTAACATTTAAATAGTTAGTTGTTATAAATGGGGCATAGGTTGCATTGTGGAAGAGTAAGAATACATACAGGCATAGGCAAAATTGTCTGTGGCTAACCCTAGATAGTAGTGAGAATACTTTCGCGATATCTCAGTGGGTAGATCTCCTGCTGTGGTATTTCGGAGTTCCTGACTCAGTTACCAACAAAGGTCAACTCTGCCTTTCATCTTTTCAAAGTCAATAAAATAAGTACCATTAAAAAGAGTATTAATAATATCTTGAAAACGAATGACAAGCTAAATGTACCTTCCCTGCTTAAATCATTTTAGTATAGATCCAGTTATGTCTTTGGCTTGCTCTTTCAAACAGCCCTTTTGTTGCTGTGCTACAACATAGTATGAGCATATCATATTCCAGAGCATTTGTGAGCAAAAATCATTAAAACATTTAAATGATCTATGTAGTATAATCAACTCACATATATTATAGAAAGTACTCCATTGTAGTTCTTCGTTGGGACATTAAGAACTTGTTTGAATTGTGAAACAAACACTTGGAAAGCCGCAGCAGTGGTAAAACCGCCCACTAGTGGATCAGCTAGGTATCTGACAATGAAACCAATCTGCAGAATACCCATTGCAAGCTGTAAATAGACAAATATGGTTAGACATGTTTAGTTGTAGGGGGAAAACCATTTAAGTTGCTAATATCAGCAATAACCTCTAATAAAATAACAATGTGAAGGAAACAAAATATAATATGGGTCCTGTTTAGTGATGTCCCGAACGGTTCGCCGAAAGGTTCGCCACGGGCGGCGAACATAAACATAAACTTTGACCCTGTACCTCACAGTCAGCAGACACATTCCAGCCAATCAGCAGCAGACCCTCCCACCTCCTGGACAGCTCACTAAGAATGCAGCTTCACAATGAATGTAAAATGGATGCTGTCCAGGAGGTGGGAGGGTCTGGGAGGGAGGGTCTGCTGCTGATTGGTTGGAATGTGTCTGCTGACTGTGAGGTACAGGGTCAAAGTTTATGTTTATGTTCGCCGTCCGCTGCGAACTGTTCGGCGAACTGTTCGGGACATCACTAGTCCTGTTACATTATGTTGAACTCCACAGGGTTCTTTATTATACTGCTGATGACTATCCCTCTATAGCTGATCTTGTACATAACATATAGAAGTCAGTACAATTTGCCTTACATTTGCTATACCTAATAACTGATTAAATCACATAAAAGTATTTTAGTAATTGTACTGCTTTGTTAAAAATGTTAATAGTGACTATTATATATGAATATGCAAAACCCAAAGTCAGAGTTTAATTAATTACTAAGCAATGTAAACCTCATCAATTGTTGTGAAGTCATCAAATACATCACTATAGTTGGCAATACATATGTGTCTTATTATTGGGAAGTGTAATGTGGTATAACCTCTATATCTTTCCATAGCTCCAATCTTGATTCAAAACTCAATGTAAAGAAAGATATGTTGAGATAAAGCTTGGGATGAATGTAAACAATCAGTATAAAATAATTACATGGAATCCATATTAATGTACTGCAACAAAAGTAAAGAAGGCCATTGGAAACATATACCTGTAAAATTCCAATTAGGAAGCTTAGCGTCCCAGAAACAACAACTCTTGCTGCATCTCTGGCCACAGTGTCTATAATTGTTTTGTTAAGCCCAGTAGAGTTGCTTAACATAGTAAATTTCTCATCTGGTGCCATAGTAAGAACGACTGTTCCCACCATTAGGCTGACCACTGGAAAAGGTCCTGTTAAAGAAAAACAATCCACATTTAGTTGAATACTGACATATTTCACAGACAGACCAGATGAATTATTACATGCACAGATGTGGGGGCCCTTAGTTACACAAAGGCAAGGGTGGCCTGGTTCATCCACCATTCAGTCACAAAAAGACCTGGCCAACCATCCCAGCAATTTTCTGACTTGGCTGTTCAACTAAAATAATCCAGGAAAATCTTAAACCATCCTATTTAATGTCGGATCCCCTCTTATTTGTCATAGACAACAGCCAAGATGATACTAGTCACAAGGCCAAGGTTATATTTATTTTATGTAATTGAATGAATGTAAGTCCAGATGAGCCCCTACTGTCACTTTAACAGTTGAAAAAGTTTGAAATATATGGTAAGAAAATGCATAATACTATGTGGTTCCTTTGCACCATGTTTTGTTTTTAACAATGTAGGCTTACTTACTGTGACAGATCCATCTGTGTAGAGACTGGTTGCTGGATCCGTCTGTTTGCCTGTTTTTTGCCTTTTCGTGGAATTCGTATGCCTCTGTTCAGTGAATTGACTTTTTCCGCCGAATGAAACTACCGAACGGACGGCCACCCAGAAGAGAAGTGTGCTGCTGGTTAACCTATTGATCCCAATTAGAACGTTGTGGTTAACCGCAGACACTTCTCAATTAAGAACCAAATACCGGGTGGTCGTCGTTCGTATGTCGACCACGAGGCGGCGGCCATTTTAAAACATGCGAAAGACCAGCGGTGTTCGACATATATTTCATGGAACTGAAAACGGACACTCTTTCTGCTGAACACCGCTGGAGCCGTCGACCTCCTCTTCTCAGTCGACAGAAGGATGCGAGCACCGGCCGTTCGGGAGGTTTAAACAAACGAATGGACTTACCCCAGATAGCCTTCCCATGGAGTCAATCGCATACCGAAGGATTGTAATAGACTTTGACTCCATGGCGATTGAACTATGCGTATGGGTTCTGAGCGCTATTCGCCAATAATGTGCACTCAGATCCAGGCTATCTAGGGATATGTGATACGAATGGGTAGCATTCGACAGAAGCCAATTTACATATTTTTATGTGTTTTTCTATATTGTATTTAAAATGGCGATTTGTCTTTATCCTGGAGACAATTGAATTACTTCTCAATTATCTCCAGGGCAGAGGGGAGGAAATACTAATGCATGCTGGGAATATTCTGTGTCTGTGGATCCTAACTTGCCATATGTCTGTCTGTTGTTACAGTCTCCCATTTGGTCCCCTAGGGGAGTGTCCACCAAGTGGGAGACCTGCATAAATACGGGCAGGTAGCCCACAGTAAAGCCAGTTCTTGTTTTACCCTCAATGCGGAGCTTGGTCTCGTTATTGGGGGGATTTATTACCGACGACTAGAGACTGCTGGATGGGATTATTAGCCACTTGGGAGATATATGCGTTTGGCTACTATTGGCGATTCGTGAGTTTGGAGCTCGTGGAGTGAAGTGCCCGTACGGATCCCGTTCGTGAGTTTACAGTGTTCCCTTGCTTGCGGTTCGCATGATTGTACTAGATACACATGCAGCCTATGCTATTGCGAAAGGGGAGCATTCACTAAACGGCAGTTTGTACATTTAATGCCGAGGGTACCGTAACACTTACCAACTGAAAGGTGTCTGGATGTCCCTAGAAAGAAGTATGTCAGAATAGGAAAGAAGGACGAATAGAGTCCATATCCAACAGGGACTGAAGCAAGTAGTGCAAATGCCAATCCTGAAATACACATTCAAAGAGCTGGCTGTAACTGTAATGTAAGTTATGTCAAAATTCCAAAAGATTAAGAAAATGCATACATTAATACATTGATAGTATCATAGCCTTTACAAAGTAAATACTTTACTGTGTTATTGTAGTTGCGTTTGATTTTAATAGTTTAATGTTGTTTAATACAATGAATGCAAAACAAAAGAAGTGTATACCTTTAAGGTAGGGAAAGGATTAGCCAGGGCCTGAGACTACAACACCAAGTGTGTAGAATTCAGGTTCATTTAGAAGGGACCACAGGGTCCAAAAAATAAAAAACAATTTTATTGGTAATAATTAGTTAAAAACACAAAAAAATATATATATCAGAAATAACACAGAGATCGTAGTGTATATATTAGCTAGACTCTGAATAAAATGAGGATGAGAACCAAAATTAAAGTGATATATACAAGATAGACTCTGATTTAGTGGTAAAGCAATGAACTAGTCCTAGCGCACGTCTGCGCAAAAGGAAAGAAAGGAGGGGGGGGAGGGGGAGAAAAAGTAACAAATGCCAGTTGCAAACAAAGTAGTAGAAAAATGCTGTAAATGATTAAAATAGAGTAGGGCAGCCAAAATAGCGTGTTGGAAGGCTGGTGCGTACAATATATATCGCAGTGTGTTGGCAGATGACAGAAGAATGTTAGCACTGGGCTATAATGTAGCAAAAAGATTAATACTGTACTGAAAAGCCGTATAGCCCCTGACGCGCGCGTTTCGCCCGCCAAGCAGGGGAGAGGGGAGAGGGGGTCCCCTCTGCCGAGCTTGGCAGGCGAAACGCGCACGTCAGGGGCTATACGGCTTTTCTATGCCGTTGTTCTTCCTATCATAGATTACTTCTTATCATTAATCGTTTTCTCTGATTTACGTCTATTTCTATATTAGTGGGGTGAGCGCTAGGTGCCCTCGAAGGCACGGGGGCGGAGTGTCAGCTGCAGTGCTAGCATCACTTACCAGGAGCCACACGACTTTTCTATGCTGCCGTTTTTCTATCATAGATTATTTCCTATCACCACTTGTTTTTTCTGATTTTTGTTCATTTCGATATTAGTGGGGTGAGCGTCAGGTGCCCTTGAAGGCACGGGGGCGGAGGGTCAGTCGCAGCGCTAGCATCACCTAACAATTTTGGCTACAGTATTAATCTTTTTGCTACATTATAGCCCAGTGCTAACATTCTTCTGTTATACATTTTTAGGGCTGCACTCGTACTATTTAAGATATATACCTCTAAACTATCCACTGATATGGCTGAGAACTCTCATCTATCGATACATTTAGATACACCTCGGTATACCTATGTTACAGTTTCGGACTGACACTTTTGATTACTTTAATACATATATCCTTTATTATATCGGCCGATACTGTTGAGAACTCTCATCTGCCAACACACTGCGATATATATTGTACGCACCAGCCTTCCAACACGCTATTTTGGCTGCCCTACTCTATTTTAATCATTTACAGCATTTTTCTACTACTTTGTTTGCAACTGGCATTTGTTACTTTTTCTCCCCCCCCCCCTCCTTTCTTTCCTTTTGCGCAGACGTGCGCTAGGACTAGTTCATTGCTCTACCACTAAATCAGAGTCTATCTTGTATATATCACTTTAATTTTGGTTCTCATCCTCATTTTATTCAGAGTCTAGCTAATATATACACTACGATCTCTGTGTTATTTCTGATATATATATTTTTTTGTGTTTTTAACTAATTATTACCAATAAAATTGTTTTTTATTTTTTGGACCCTGTGGTCCCTTCTAAATGAACCTGAATTCTACACACTTGGTGTTGTAGTCTCAGGCCCTGGCTAATCCTTTCCCTACCTTAAAGGTATACACTTCTTTTGTTTTGCATTCATTTTCACTAGGGGTTATCCCCCTTTCACTGTGTACCTCGGCTGTTCTTTGACAAAGTTGTTTAATACAATGTTGCTCAAAATTTCATCCTGTAAAACACTACAAATTATTAGAGCTGGATTACAGCAAGGGGAAACAAAGTTAGTATGTTTTCCACGTTACCAGGATGAGTTTAAAAATGTGTCCCCATTAGGCAATTTGTGCACCAAAATCATTAAACCTATTGCAGACTTTGCATGGAATTGAGTTTTGTACATCTAAACATTGTCCTTTCCATCTTTGCCTAGTGGGTGATGAGTTAATAACAGAGGAATGAGCCATATAAATAATTCAATTATGGAATTATGGTAGGATCTGCCAAACAATATCCCCTATCCCTTATCAATGATGGCGAATGAGAGGATAGTAATCATAAAATGGAGCAAGCGGTCAGCAGCACACCCCCTCTTCTTCCCCCTCCCCACTCACTCCATTATCAACCTCTAATCCACCATGCATGGTCGATGTCAAGAGAAGAATCATTCAGAAGGTACTCCCCTAAGGTATATGATGATCCTTTAGACCTTTAAAGTTTGCATTCCATAGCATAGGAGCAGGGCCGTCTTTAACAAGGAGCAAAAGGGGCAGCTGCCCCAGGCCCAGTTATTCCTGGGGGGCCCAAAGCAGCTGCCCCTTGAGGCTGCAACAATTTAATCAGGGACCCGTGGCCCTTTAAAATTCCCTCGGACCGGGCCCCTTTTACTGTCGTATTCACCTCTCGGGCCCTGTCACAGTTACCCCTTTTCTCTCCCTGTCATAGTCACCCCCTGAAGACAGTCATCATACGCACACAGTCATGAAACATAGCTGCGCCATAAACACAATGCACAAAGACGACAGGCAGTCCCCCATACACACACAACACATTGCAAACAGTTACCGCACACACATATGGCCCCGGACACAAACACACACATGGTCACAGAGACGTACATTTGAACACAGGGACACTCACTGTCAGATTCACACTCAGACACAGTGACTGTGATAGTTATTAATGGGCAAAGGGGTCAAGGGGGCCCAAGCAAATGCTTGCCCGGGGTCCAATCTAGATTAAAGACAGCCCTGCATAGGAGATGTGTTTTGGAATGAGTGGGTTACTGTCTTACTAAGTCTGTTGACCCTAGCTATTACTAGCCCTTACCAGAGGGGAAGGTGAGAACCATTAAGCATAGGTCCTCATTATATTCTATTGTTTTACTATTTTAACTGTTTAAAAAAAATTTGATAAATTCATGTGCAGTAACTTTGCGCTATACTTATCTAATTAAGTTCAGAAAGTGCTGGCATTAAGGTAGCAATGTTCATCACTGTGGTTTCTATGCAGAAACAAAATTTGCATGTGAAAAAGTATTTATTGCATGCCAAAAAGCTTGTCAACGGTGGCAATAGGATAACAGTACAATTGATAACTTATCACTTTATGTATTTTATGGTACTTTGGTAGACCAAAATAGCTAAACTGGAAGCCTTTAAATTTGACTTACAATTTTAAATTATCAGATTTATTCCTGGCTTAATAAGTAATCCTGTCAATAAATTCAAGATGGAAATTCCCTTGATATATTTAACATGCATATCATTTTTTAGAGAACTTCATAGTAGAGAATATGTGAACTTAAAATATTGGATGGATTTAAAACTTACCCTGCAAAGTACCAATAAGTCCTGTACTGACTCCAGAGATGAGATCATGTACAAACCATTCCTTCCATCTGTATTTTGGTAGCCAATCTAAGATTGGGAAGAATGTCTTGAGTTTTAGGTATGCCTGTCTAGAGGTGCAGCTGTTAAATAAAAGAGAAATAATTCAGACTATCAGCAAGTGATCTAACACCATTAAAATGTGCTTTGATATGACCAAGACATTTATTAACCAATAATGTAGAGCATGCTAATAAAAACTGGTCCTTAAAGTTAGAAACTTTCATCAGATATTCTCTAATAGCTTTGGTGCACTGTTTGAATGAGTAGTTTGTTTTGTATGTATTATATGTTAAGTTTTATAAGGCATGACTATAGAGGAAGCAAGGTTTCAACATATAGGCTAATATAGATTAAGAATGTACAATAGGATAGATACTGATACCCTTTAGCCGGTCTTACGTCCAATAAAATAAAGTAAAATTTTAATAGAAATTTAATTATATATAACAACATATGATGAATTGGTATTTATTATATTACTAAGACACATTGGTGCAAATTTATGGGATAAATACCTTTCTGATGTTTTAAAAAAAAAATGTGCTTTGATCAAGAATAAAATGTTACTTAGCTCTCTACCTGTTAAACTATTACTCTCAAACTGCTCTGCTACTCTATGTTCAGAACCCCAAAAATATGGTGTGGTGGGCATCCTTTTTTTTCTAAGGAAATAATTTACTAAAAGAACACGCATGGAGATTTAAGGCATAAAGTAACCATACATGTTAGATACAATAAACTTATGTTCTATAGTTTGTATATATATGTTGGAAGGCCATTTGGCCTGAATTTGTGGGAGGAGTTATGACCCTATTTAAACCCCTACCCCCCTACTTACCTTTGCCATTCAAGCTGTTTGTCTTCTCCATAGCAACCAGCACTTCTGGTCCATTGTTCCCGCCAAAGCCCAGTCTCCATCAAGCAGTCTGTCACCAGCAGCTCCTGCCTCTGACCTCCATGCCCGTCAACCGGCTTCTATCCGACTTTGCTACTCGCTACCAGGCTTCCGGTCACGAGACCGGCACGACAGCGTAAGCACAACGTGGGAAATAGCGTTCGACTATTTCCCACGTTCGGGCCTAAAAACGCAGGGATAGGCTCCTTTCATTATATTACCCGTTCGTACCACTTTCTTTGTTCGTGTACTTCTGCGTTCGTGTGGCTAACCTTCGTTTGTCTTCCGTTTAAACTAACTACCGACCGCACTAAACTTACTTACGTTCATCTGTTCATGCGTACGTTTGTATAGCCGAACGCATAT
Source organism: Pelobates cultripes (assembly GCA_933207985.1). Classification (NCBI taxonomy): domain Eukaryota; kingdom Metazoa; phylum Chordata; class Amphibia; order Anura; family Pelobatidae; genus Pelobates; species Pelobates cultripes. Next base: position 175,734,807 of record OW240914.1, read on the forward strand.
AAACGGCTTTCGTTCAGTCTTTCGTATTCTCCACTTAACCGTTTACAGTCCTCTCATTCGTTCATTTAGCCAAACGCAGGAGGCTTCAGTGTTTACATTTTCACAAATCTGTCATGAATGTACCTCGTTATGCCATTCACATAAACGAAAGCACTCACCCTTTCACATTATCTTTATCTTATCATTTTATGTGTTCAGTATATGGCTCTTCAGTCACCACTGGCTAAAATAGTAATTTCTGTGTTGCACTATTTCCCGTCTATGGTCACATTAAATTATGGGACACTAATTTTTACTCAGGGGAGTCTTCTTAAAGGCATAGTTCGGCCACAATCAAACAATCAACGGTATGCTAAATACACCACTAAGCACCATTATGTAACCCTGCTGAAACTTAGTCTATTATAGTACTATTTCTTTTCCCTTTCCCTAGTATTCAAACTAGTCATCTGCGTTACTAAGGTCGCTCCACTTACTACATCTTTTCTTAGTTTTGCATGTCATAGGTTAAGCTCTTTCGTCCTTTTTTCACCAGGCTCATTACAGACCACTAGCACAATTGCAAATCTCTGTTTCCTAAAAAACCTTACACTCTGGTTCCTTATACTTAGAATGCATATGTTTTTAGGTTCTATTACTTTTCCTTCAAACAATCTCCTGGAAGTGGTATCCCAGTATCCCGTATTACTGTATCAGGTAAGAAGGTTTACCAGTTTACGTTTTTTCCCTTGAAGCCTTATTCAGCCTCCACGGCCTCATACAGCCTCCCCACCTCCCAAAGTGGGTTCTAAACTTCAAAACGTGCCAGGTCTAAGATTCCTCACTACGATGTCAACAACAATCACATAAACCTACACCACCATGATACTACTAATTTAACAGTACATTTCTTGTCTATCATTTCTACATATCATTACTTCAGTTTCGCCAAGGTCTACGCCATCAACATCCAACAGACTACCTGGTTCCCTGCATTTCAGTATCAGGTATTGTTAATCTTACTCACTACGTTTACATTTCTCCTTTGCCTTTGTATCATTTAAAAAATTCACAATTGTGGGAACCCAGGGGCTTGTCTCTAATTACGTACCAATGTTCAGGTCCCTAAGCTTACACAGGTTCTTACGTTACAGTATCATTGATACACACCTACCCATACGTTCAACATTTTTACACTTGGCATACCAGTGGCACGCCTCAGGCCCACTAGCATTTATCTTACCCTTAGGATTCCTGGACCGGACCAGTTCCCTGCAGAAGCAAGTATATATATATATATTGAAGTCTTCCTGTGCACTGTCCAAAGAAATAGGACAAATACTCAAGGTTAGTATCTACAAACGTTCAAATACAACATTCTAAGAGACAAGCCCCATCAGGTTAGAGAACTGGCATTTAGGGTTAGGCACTGGCCTTAGCTATCCTATGTAACACACCGGTCCCGCGAGGTCTACACCCCACCTCATAAACAGAAGTTCAGTCCCACGACCAAATCATAGTTAGCCACCTTGCTCGCCCTTCTTTAGGGCTACAGCTAGGGCTTCACGGCCACACGTTTTTGAAACTCTTACGGTCACCGAGAAGCCAACATCCTGCCACCTCGTTCAAGTGGCCACAAAATTCCCTCGGCCCAAATCATAGGTAGAGCCTCTCTCCGCCACTTGGCACTAGCAGGGCCTCACCTGTCATTTGGTTCTAGGTAAATTCGTCGCCTCGGCACTAGCTAGCAGGCCAGTTCTATGAAGGTCTCATCCCCACCTCCACTAACCTACTTATCCAAATCATTATTCCTTTTTCAGAATGTCACAAGAATCCATCCCAATCATCGATCTGCCATTGGACAAAATACCCAGCACGCCAGTCAGGCCTGGGTCTCCGGAGGAATCCCTCACCCCTTCTACCCCCAGATCCCTCAGATATTGGACTATTCCTAAAATATCGTCAGAGCTCAGGCTAGAAAGGCCGAACTATACAGACTCCTGACGGCAAAGGCTAACAACCCTAGGTCCAGCACTAGTTCACAAGTGCCACCAGCCAACTACACAGATTCCACTCAGGAGACCCTGGCTACTATTCTGGTCAATCTCCAAACGATCAACAGCAGGCTTCTGAAATTGGAATCGAAATTGAAATTGAAATTGAAAACAGCCTCAGCAGGCCCTACACTGGTAGTCTCGGCCACACAGACTGACATACCCCTCATTTCCCCTCCCCCACCAGCCACTACCACTACCACTACCTTATACATCTCACCAGCCCACTGTGTCCCAGCTTCCATCAAGAAGGAAATTATCGATGGAAAGGACGTTAATCTAGTGTCTCTTCTCATAGCCTCCCAAGATATCCTAGAAAACAAAGCGTATAATTACAGGGACATTTCAGTAGTCTTAAGAGCCAGAGATCTTAAGATCCCCAGTTTGTCAGCGCATTTGGCATTTATCGTGATGTTATCTGCACTGTGTATCCACATAGGAGGGAAGAGCTTGACTTATACATGCACATGGTGGTTGACTTGGGCATCAAGTACGGAGGGTCCTGATTTTACGATTATCACAAATCAGTGTCAGCCAAGGCAGCTACTCATCTGGCACAGTTCAACATAGAATCGACTGGTGCCAGATGGACACTGAACTGTTTTGCCGTCATTTTGATGGTTTGAGGCCCCCGTCCTGTGCCTCATGTAGTTCCACTTCTCTCTCCACCGACTTGTGACCTTGCGACACAGACCCTTCCACTTCTACTTCCCACCACTGCTTTACCCCATTCACAAGACAGGAAGGCGGACAAAGAGACAAGCTGGGCAGACCCATTACATTCCTTTGCAAGGTGCAGGTGTGCAATAACTTTAATATGGGGGCATGCAGTTACAGTGCGTGCAGGTTGCTGCACATCTGCTCCATTTGTTTCAGAGCTCACACCAAGACCATGTGCCCGGCCCGACTGTCATCTAAGAAATGAGTTGGTTTTCTACCCGCACTCACACCCAGCTAGGCAAATGGGGTTCTCACATGGGACTTATGACCTTCCCCACAGGTACAATCATATGACCTAAACCCCTTTTTTATCCACATTTACTGCATTACGTATGGTGGACCACCTTCTGTCCACAATCAATGCTGGTGTCATGTTCAGCTCTTGCTCATCCTAAGTGTACCTTCCCCATCGGGGGTAGCTATTTACTTACACTCCAAATTAAAAACGTTTGTTATTGACCTTTTTGCATCTCATTTCTTCCTCCATTCCCAGCATCAATTCTCTCATACCCGCTGAGGAGTTCTCACTGTAATATGCTAAGTTGACGACGCCATGCAATCTACTATTTCAGAGGGTAGTAAGACATGGTTAAGCAAGACAGGTATATCATACACCTTAAACTACTATCCATTCACCCTTGGTCCCTCTGTCCCCAAGCAAACGCTCGTTCCTAGGCCAAGCTCGTTTCTTGGCCATAGTCTTACGAACCACAACTTTTCAAGCCAGCCTACCTCAGAGAAGCTGATTCATAGTGGGGACATAATAGTCCTGTTCCTCAGGGGTGGTACATACGGGGTGAAGGGGCTCCGGCCCTCACTGGGACCCCTTGACTTCGCTATACATATTATCCTGCGGGGTGTGACTGTTTGTTTCTAAGCTACTTCATTCGCTCCACGGGATACCCGTCTCCTGCCCAACAATTATGGCCGATCCTGGTCAAAGGGTACAGGGTTTATTTGGTTCATTCCATCAAGTTCAGAGCTCTCACCACAATTTACACAAACACAGCAGGACGCACAGTGTGGTTAGGGTCCACTGACCCACTGAGTCGGATGCCTTTCCAGTCTTTAAAGAAACATCCAATGTTTCACATCCATGGTATCCATAACGCAGCTGCTGACGCTCTTTCATGCTCTCAATTTCAGGTCTTCTGCCAGGCACCCCCTCCGGCCCACTTCCAACCATCCAGGATACCACCGTTCCACTGGTTACTCCACGCACAAGCACTCACGCACCACGCACTGTCACTCAACACCACGATCACTTACGCTAGGGCACTGACTATTTTTAACAAATTCACTGCTGAGTTTTACTTACAAGGAGACTTTTCCATTAAAACTATGGTGGCTTTTGCCTCCTTCTGTCACCTACACCTTAAATTTTCACACAATACCATCAAACTCTACCTTCCTGGGGTACAACACCACCATAGGCATGCGCAGCCTATTGCATTAGGGTGTGCACCCTAAAGCACAAACACACGCCACGTGTATATGTATGTGTGTATATATATATATGTGTGTATATATATATATATATATATACACACATACACACATATATATGTATATATACACACACACATACATACACTGCTGTCTGTGTGTGTGTGTGTGTGTGTGCTGTGTGAGGGTGGTTTGAGGGTGTTGTGTGTGTAAGGGTGCCGTGTGTGTGTGTGTGTGTGTGTGTGTGTAAGGGTGCTGTGTGTGAGGGTGCTGTTAGTGTGCTGTGTGTGTGAGGGTGCTGTTTGTGTGCTGTGTGTGTGTGAGGGTGTTTGTGTGTGTGTTTGTTAGGGTCCTGTTAGTGTGCTGTGTGTGTGAGGGTGCTGTGTGTGTGTTTGTGAGGGTGCTGTTTCTGTGCTGTGTGTGAGAGGGTGCTGTGTGTTTGAGGGTGCTGTATGTGTGTGGGTGCTGTATGTGCGAGGGTGCTGTATGTGTGTGGGTGCTGTATGTGTGTGAGGGTGCTGTGTGTGTGTGGGTGCTATATTTGTGTGTGTGTGCTGTGTGTGTGAAGGTGCTGTATGTGTGTAGGTGCTGTGTGGGTGCTGTGTGTGTGGGTGTGTGTGCTGTATGTGTGTGTGTGCTGTATGTGTGTGGGTGATTGTGGGGGGTGGAGGTGGGGGTACATTACTTAATATCCCCCCTCCCTTCTTGCCTTATGTAGGGAGGGGGGATTCTTGTTACTGCTGCTTTCCCTGGTGGTCCAGTGGAGAGTGAACTCTAGCTCCTGTGGGGCTAGAGTTCACTCTCGCGAGATCTGAGCGTTGCCGCGACGCTCAGATCTTGCGAGAGGAACCCGGCGGAGCTGCTGGTTGAGCTCCCCAGGTCCTCTCCTGCCTCCCTCCATGCTGCAGTGGGGAGGGAGGTTGAGAGCAGAGCCGGCGCTCAGATTGCGCCGGCTCTGCATGAGCCGACAGGGGAGATCCTGAGATCTCCCCTGCCGGTCTCACTCCAAAGGCGTGCCGCGGGGATTAGGGTCTGCCCAGGCACACCCGGCACACCCCGTGCAAACGCCTATGAACACCACATCCTCACTACCTTCCCTAACCACGCACCTTTCTTAACTTCCTGCCCTATCAAGAATCCTCAAAGGTATTTATAAGGTCACAGTTTCCCCTGGCACTACTAGATTGCAGATAGATGGTCCAATATTTAGGCTTCTTAGCGATCTACTGGACAAATCCCTGTTTGACCGTAATACAATTCTGGTCATTAAAGCCGCCATCTTTTTGGCTTTCTATGGTTTCCTCCAACCTAGGGAGTTCACAGTCATACGTCAAGGAGATACCGCTCTATGTCTTAAATTTTCTCACTTAAAGAAAGTAGATGACCACTACATACTCTCCTTACCTCCTACCAAAACTAATCACACAGCCTATCCAACTATCATTCCCCTCTTCCCTACCGAGAATCTTTGGTGCCCAGTAAATATTCTGGATTTGCTCCTGCTGTCTCACCACATGCACTTACCAGACACTCCACTACTACTACTCCACGGGCACCCACTCACCACAGCTAAATTAATTTCACACATCAGAACCTTACTATCAAGGTTGGGCTACTACCCAGCTTCCTTCTCTGTTCACTCTCTGTGGGCCCTCCTTTTTACAGGCCTACTTCGGAACCCCTCAACCAACTTTGCATCTCCTTCTACATTCCATTACGTATTAGAAATTCCAAGCACAAATATATATATACTAGTGCAATGTAAATAAATTCTGATGCATTGAACCATATAATTAAATTTCATTAACGTGTTATTTCAAATGTACTCTATCTTACTTAAAGGAGAACCTACTACTTACTACTGCTGACAATCTGTCAAGGAAATTCAATAAGACCGTTCAATTCTCACCTCCAAGACATGATTTAGTAAATAAACCACAGGGTGGTACAACACAGACACATATGCAAAAGTTAACATAAACTTGCCCCAACCATTGGTGACAATACCTTAATTAATGCACAATAAACCATCATTGCTTGGTTTGAACTGTCCCATAATAAAATTATATGAATCCTGAATCCTCCCCCACTTTGTAAAATAATGAATACAGATGCACACTTGTTGTTTAAAGAAAATCTACATGGCTACATAAGAGCTGCCCTGGTCTGTTTAAAAAATCTACAAGGCTTCGTTAGACCTACCTTGGGCTGTATTTAACATTATATAAATATAGTAGAAGCAGCTTCCACTAGTACAAATACAAGAGTTCCAAGATAGAGTTTGTTTTATAGTGTAAATACGGCAATCTATATCTGCTATGGACCATATTTATCAAGGAAAAAACAGGTGTTATTTAGGACAAAGTGTTGATCAAGGAGTAATTACCACTGCGTCTTGACATGAAGTCTTTGCCCTGGAATAGCCTCCGTTTTGCTTTGATAAATATGAGCCTAGTACATAACATAATATTTTTTTCCTTAAAGTTTGAGGCCAGAAATCTGTGTAATAATATAATCCATTACATTAATAGAGGATTATTAAATGTGGAATATATATATATATATATTTGACAAATATTTCCTGCCTTAATAGATATTGTTTAACGTAAGACATGAATTATACACATTTGCACAGGTAAAAATACCACAATTATCTTTGTATCAGGCATTTGATTGTTTTCCATTTGCTAATGTTCACTGTGTTTAAAAAAAGCATAGCCAAAGTCCAGAATAATTATAGGAATTACAACCTGCAGTTCTTTTTCAGCCGTTCCTGCAAAGTTTTAGGAATAATTTCTTTCTTCTCATTTTCGTCCTGGAAAACAGGTTCTGAATACACAGTTCTGGCAACCAGGTACTGGTTGTAAGCAGGGCTGGGGATATCCATCCTCCCTGATTCTGTGGAGAAAAACAGAAAAACTTTAGCTAATGATGCAATATAATGTTAAATATATTAAGAAATAAGTCTGAAATAATTGTTTACTTTATATAAATCACAGTATATATATATCACAAAGTGATGGTGTTAACAACAAAACTATTACTCAGACCAGAAATTCAATTCTATTTAGTATATATATATATATATATATATATATATATATATATATATATAATGTATAAAATAAATACATAGGAATGCCCTCTGCATAGACAATATTTTCATTTTCTAGGTACCTGGAAAGCTGAAGCCCCCAGCAACATTGGCTGGATTAGTACATTTTGCAGAATATATATACTCCTTAAGGAATCTGTATTTATGGTAAAACAGAGGCTGCCAACACCAGTTTAAGGGAGAACAAACTCGCCAACCATCAACGCACACACACACACACTTGCAAGCACATACACACTTCTTATTCTCTTCGTTACCCTGGCCAGAAATTAACCCTTCCTTCTTGTCGTACATTATGTGACTTGTTTAATTCATAAGGTTCCCTGTGAATGTATTTATTAATGTTTCCAGTAATTCTTTTAAAAATGTAAGCCTTAGAAAAATTCTGATTTGATTATTGGCAGTCCTTTTATTAGTTGTATGAGTTGTTTTTGTCAACATAAAATACTGTGAATGCATCTGTGAATAACTGTATAAAAACTGTATAAAAACGATATTTAAATAACTGGGTTAATAGTGGTATCTTACTTCTGTAATGGTAATATATTTAATTATGAGTGAATCAAGCAGTTATATAATAACTTTATGGTAGATTGTGTTAATTGTATCTATATTGATGTACATGTATATGTGTTTAGTATTAATTGTGATACTTTGTATGTGCTTTCTTTAGAAATCCGAAATCACACCCTTAATGTCTTTTGACAGTAATTTCCTGCAATTTGTAATTTCTTACAAATTGATTGGTGTCTACAAGCTGAATTCTACTTAGCTACTATTTGTTTTACATAATACCAGCATATTCACAAGTGATTGGGCACAATGAGTATACTGAAAGTATTGTACAAATGTTATCATTATAATACAAAAGGGGTAGAGGATCCCATATATGAGCCTATAACTGAATATATACAAAAAATGTACACAAACGTTTCATTGCATGATCGGCAGCTGCTCATGAACTTACTTAAATAATGCATTAACACAAAGTTAAATAGATATACTTGGAATAACTTGAAAAATAGTAACAAAAAATAAATATATAAATATATAATAAATACATTAAAACCTTAAAGAAATTATGTAGGTTACTAGTTTATTACTATATACTAGTTTAATTTGTTTCTTAAATAGTATACAATATCTTTATGTACCCTGCTTGATCAGGTTCAGACAAATCCTTTATTATGATAGTTTCGACATGTATGATCGACTGCCCTGAAGAGATAAGCAGTCTAAACATAGGTAATTAAGTAAAAATAGAATAAGAGACTGGACAGGACTGGGAAGCAGGTATTTTTGGAAATCAGAACTAAATACACAGATAATAGCAAACGCAATAGAAGATAAATGTAAAATAACATATAAAATACAATTGGAGAAATCATTAGGCCTAGACAAAATAAACAATAAACAAGCTTAGTGAGTACTATACCCCAAAATATGATACGATTCAGTATCTAAGGACAACACAGCTCTGCCTTAGATAGGATGGGCCAAAATTCAGAGTAGGGTTTCAGGAGTCAATAACTTTCTTTTATTAATGAACCAATTTCAATGATATAATGAATAATGTATGGAGATTTATTTGACTAGATACAGAACATGACATCTTTTAAATGAGCTCCATTTGCCTGAAAAGTCAGGCTTTTTTGATTGCATTGTTCTCATAACATTAGTTCATGTTTAAGGCTCTAGCACTCAAATTTATGAATGAAAATTCTCTTAAATATTCACTGCTCAAGTGTACACTGCTTGTTCACGTACACCTGCTCCTGCAGATAACTCCAAGGGAAGTAATCAGGAAGCTGAAAGTTCGGGCGAACGTTGCAGCAAATTAATGTGGGAATTTCTTGAAATTCTCTGCTTGCTGAACAGTTGATATTTTTAAAATAAGATTCCACTAATTTTATTCGTTGTTCTTAAATTACCCATGATGATTCTCCTAAGACTCAGTTATACTATGTTAAGCTTGCTTTGTCAAGCTTAACAAAGACCCATAGGGTCGAAACATTACTGTTTTTACTCCAATAAAGCTGCCTTTTGGCTATTACCTGAGTGCCTGGACCAGTACTTTATTTCATATATCAACTTGGGCTCTGGCCATCTTTGGATCCGGTGCACCTTGGCTCCCTGGTGAGTGTGGCTTCCTCTATCTATCTACCATTAATAAATCTAGACACAAAGACTTGAGGATCCATGGACAGGCCCTGGGGCACCAGGAATGGATTAGCAAAATCAATATCTGTGACAAAAATGAAGAGATATCCATACATCAGAACTATAAAAGAAAATGGCAAGTCACTATGGTATTGATTTTTTTTGAGACTGTAATGATTGTGTGAGATGATCTCTACTAGTTAGTGAAAAGTTAGATATTTTGGAAGATTCACAAAGTGAAAAATTAAATTATAAAAGTTCTCACATATTTTCCAGTAATCTCAGATCTAGTGTGACACTTCCAGTTGTGGATCCCTGTTCCATTATCCTACTTTTTAAGTGTGTTTTCCAAGTGGAGTGGAGTAATATTAAATGATGCCATGTTAGTTCATTGCTCTTTGCAATAATTACTAAAGGAAATTGTGAAGAATTCAGATGAATGCAAGACTGGTAATTGTAATAAGAAACAACAGGTATTAGATAGTTGTTTTATTGCTAGGTGGTCCCCTTTGTTCTTATTTTTACATTAAAGTAACACTATAGTGTCAGGAATAAAAAGATGTATTCTTATTGCTATAGAGTTCTAGTCACTATGTAGTCTATTATCCCCTCCCCCCTGACCCCACATAATTTCCTCCAGTGAAGCTGCAGGATCAGGCCAGACCAAGACATTGTTCTGCCTGGGTCAAAGGAAGAAATGCTATCCCCCAAACCTCACGCACATCCACTATGTTATGCAGTGTGTGTAGTGAATGCAGTGTCTCTATAAGAGATGCAGTGTGTGTATTGTATACATTGTGTATTATTAATGCATTATGTGCATGTGTATAGTGGATACAGAGTATGTGTTTGTGTAGTGGATGCAGTGTGTGTGTGTGGTGCATGCAGTGTCTGTATTTGTATGCGTAGTGGAAGCAGTACCTGTGTTTGTGTAGTGGATGCTGTGTAGTGGGTGCAGTGTCTGTGTAGTGGATGCTGTGTAGTTGGTGCAGTGTCTGTGGAGTGTGTGCAGTGTTTGTGTTTGCGTAGTGGATGCTGTGTAGTGGGTGCATTGTGTGTTTGGTATGTGCAGTGAATGTAGTGTGTGTAGTGGATGCAGTGTCTGTGTGTAGTGCATGTAATGTGTGCAGTGTGTGTAGTGGATGCAGTGTCTGAGTGTAGTGCATGTACCGTGTGCAGTGTGTGTAGTAGATTCAGAATATGTTTGGTGTGTGTAGTGGATGCAGTGTCTGTGTGCAGTGTATGTAGTGTGTGCAGTGGGGCTGTGAAGGGTTAGCATTTTTCCTTGTAGTCAGGGAGAGGGGACAATAGTTTCAATAGTACATTATACTGTGCGCAGTGAAGAGGGGGCCCAGAAGTCTGATCTTCCCCTCCTTCAACTTCTCCTCTCACGAGCCGTGTGAGCATTGCCATAAGTTGCTATGGTAACGCTATGCACGGCACATAAGGCATTGCTATGGTAACCCACTGCACCGCTCTCGCGGTTGTTTGCGAGAGGAGCAGATATGAAGCTGAAGGAAGGAAACTGCATAAATATATAATGGTAATCGCTAAAGTATACAGGAGCAGCAAAATTACGCCCCTATAAAAGTGCAACCTGGAGCCATGTCCCCACTGGGACCAGTAGACGGGGCAGCCCTGTGCTGGATTTACAAAGAACTTCCCCATAGGAAAGCATTGAATCAATGCTTTCCTATGGGGTTTTAGCTGACGCTGGATGTCCTCATGCAAACCAAAAGTCCGCTAAGGACCTGTAAGCTCCTCTAGTTGCTGTCTACTAGAGTTAATCCTGCAAGGTAATTATTGCAGTTTCTCAATAACTGCAATGATTACATTTACTGGGTTAAGGGGATGGGGAAAGTGCACCCAGACCACTTTAATTAGATGCAGTGGCATGGGTGCCTATAGTGTCTCTTTAAGGGGGAACATGATCAATCCCCATAAATTTAAGGGAAGGTAGCTGGCCTCCTGCCTCAAAAAATGTACAGCCACTGGTGAGGATCTTATTCTGAAGATTATAATGTCACCTTCTATGCGTATAAATGACAGGTTAATTCTAGTTCTAGACATGCTTAGTTAGGAGTAGCTCCTAATTCACCTATACTTGGTCATGACATTCTCTAATGTACATAACTGACAAGGAAAAACAAAATAAAATGTAAAAGTATATGCAACAAAAAAACAAAACAAAACCAAAGAATGAAAATGGGAGGGGGGCAGAGATAACCAGCACACTAAAAAAAACTTGTATTTTGTCTTATTAGACATTAGAAATATGTTGATCCACAGGATCCACATTATTCTGGTGGGTATTTTCAATAATGAACAAATCCCTATTGCAACTATTTATACCCCTAATGACAACCAAATTGGTTGTTGTTTTTTTGTCCAAATGTTTTACTGGAATACTTAAAATAAAAGAGGGGAGATTATTAATCTTAGATATTTTAATTGCACCTTGAATTCCATTTGGGATACAACTGGGACACCATTGCACTTACCTAATAAACAAGCCCTTTTATTAGTAGACAGTTTGGTGAACTACTATCTTATCATGGTCTACATGACACCTGGAGGGACTATATGCCTTGAGGGAAAGACTATTCAGCACATAAAAAATATTCCTGAACTCTTTGTTTGGTAGACTCTCTAGCCCTCTGATAAAAGCCCTAAATCTACTAGTCCACTCAACACATGGCTCATAGAACAGTTATTTTTGGCCATTTCATTAAACTGCCATTAAAGAATATCGACAAAAACTGAAGATAAATTAACCAATATTCTACAGTCCATAAAGGGGAAAATACTTGCCATCCAAACTACTACTTTATAGTCTAACCTCCTTTCCTTACAACTGCCCCACACCGAAAATTATTTACGTAATGTAAGGCAAACCTATTGCTTAAAAGGCATCAGAGCCAGTAAATTAAATTAGCTTCCAAACTTAAAGCTCAGGGATCCAAGATTACCAACCCTTCTAAAATAGTCAACATGTTTGCAGACTTCTCCCAAAAGCTGTATAATTTATCTCAACATCACTCTACACACACTTCCACAGCAGATGAAACTATCTCATACTTTCAGGTATTACCATACCAGTTATTTTCCCCTATCAGTCTATAGAAGTAGATTAGGCAATTTCAATTGAGGAAACTCATAGAGCTATTTAAACACTACCTAGTAATAAAGTTCTGGGTCCAGATGGCTTCTGATATGCCTATTACAAAGTGTTTGCAGATATTCTTGCTCCCATCTCACAACACTACATAACTGTTATCTGACAATATTGGCACATTACCTGAGCCAGGAAAAGCACCCATGGCCTGTGCAAAGTTCAGGACCATTTCACACTCAATAATAAGATTTTGGGCTCTAGGCCAACTCATTTCCCCTGACCAAATAGGCTTTGTCCCCATTAGCCAACCTCAGATAATACAAGACAAGCTAAATTCAAATGATACTATCCATACATCTCCCGCTCACACCAGACATGTTCATCTTCCTAGTGCCACCACGAACTCTACCCAAACCGAAAGCAACCTTATTATACCATATGATTTCGGCCGCTAACCAACTCATTCCAGTATACTGGAAAAATCCAAATCCCCCATCCATAAGGGAATGGATACAAAAGGTCGAGTCTATCAGAGGCCTAGAAGAGACAAGCCACTCTATGACAGACAAGTACCATCTATACACTGCCACCTGGGAACTCTGGAGTGCATACCTCCAAAATACATCCGGGTAGCCCATTAAAACCTGACCCTCCACCCCCCCCCCCCATCCAAGGCTACTGTAGCCGCAAATGTAAACATTGGGGAACGTGGGTAGCGGCAGCTTAAGGAGTGAGAGGCCTGAGGTAGACAAAGGTTCACCTCTCCCCATACACCCCTCGGTGCACACTAACTCTAACTGAAACTCCACAGTCATCCATAATGCTTGAAGGGGATGTAATAGGTGTAATAGATGTAATAGATGTAATAGCTGTAATAGAGGTTATGAGATATGGGGAAACCAATGGATAATGTACAGTCTTGTTTGGATGTTACAACCCCTATGTCTAACCCACTTTGCTGTATTGTTACTACTTTGCAACAATAAAAAAAAAAAAAAAGACAAGCTTTGGATGCATTAGAACTATTCTGAAAATTCTTCAAGGATACCTGGTATCCTCCCTGCTTTAGACACCAAAAAGGCATTTGATAGATTGAATTGGCAATATATCTCTTTAACTCCGCAACTGCCCAACATTTTTAAGTCTTTATACGATCCCATCAGCCATAATTATTTAATTTGGTTTTATGTCTGACTATCACTGGCATCCACCACGGTTGCCCCCGGTCACCCCATATTTTTATGTTGGCAATAAGGCCATTGGTTTATAAATGTACTATCTCTGTATTCATTTTGAGTATTTTTACTTCTCTAGGTGTGGAAAAATGTATTTGTTCGCTGATGGCATTCTACTAACACTCTCTTCTCTGGAGTCCTCAATCATTAGTCTGATGTCACTACTTCATGATTATGAACAAGTTTTTTCCTTTTATAAAAATAATTCAAGAATTCCCTGGAAGCTTTATAAACAAAATATACCTTTGACCAAAGTAGCGTAAACTCTCTTATTTGGGAATTGAACTTATGGCAATAAGTTTTCCCTTATTAAAGAAAATCCTCTTCATCCATAAATCAAAGCACAGCCGGGCATCTAGATAAGGTTGTAAATGTCCTGGTTGAGGCATGATTTCCCATGGATGTTGTACTTATTTTCTACTTTATCTGTCCCTTTACCAATTTATTGGCTATGTAAATTTCAAGTAATGATCTGCACTTAGATCTGCACTTATATTTGGAAAATATGTCCCCTTAGACCAGGCTTTCCCAAACTCCGGCCCTCCAGATGTTGCTGAACTACAACTCCCATGATTCTATGAATGAAATAGATAGGCTGAGAATCATGGGAGTTGTAGTTCAGCATCATCTGGAGGGCCAGAGTTTGGGGAAGCCTGCCCTACACTGTCCTACAAACTGATGAATATGCACTCCTACCGAGATGGCCTGGACATACCTGGTAATCATTCATATTATTATATATACTATATAACAATTTGCAAATTAGATTGACCTTAGCCCACCTTCCTTGGGTTTCCCTTAAAAGTGCTTACCTCTTCCCATTTACATTAGAGCAACTACTTATTTTTGCCCACTGCTTCCTATAGCCTTTTCCCTGAACTCTTTAAACGTATTTAGATGATGGCGCGAGAGGCTTATTCTTGAGCCGAGTTGCTCTTTGCTCCTATTATGCTCCTGTTATCCCATGATTTCCAGTCTGCAAGTTGGTCCCCTTTGGAAATAAACATGATGAAACAAGTTTTATCCTTTATATACATAATCCCATCCCCTTCCCAAAACTTATTCAGACATATCTTCTGTTTCCCACAGATATTTTTTCTTATATCAAAATTAAACATGCCCTACAGACATCTGGAGTACACCAGTCAATCCAGTTCCTTTTATTTTCTTTAGTTTCCAACAACGTTAAAGTCCCCTATCTATGGATTCTAGATTCCTTTTAGATATACCTGAGAAACCCTGTATATCAAAAAATAGGAAGCAGAGCTACAATTTACAGGATCCCCTGAGCTATGGTTATCACCTGCTACCAATTTTTGTGAAGTATCCAAATGCCTATCCCACTGAATGACAATACTACTACTAATAATAATAATAATCTCTATGACATCTGCCTATATGGAACCAGGCTGCTCACCACAATGTTGGCATTGCACCTCTGATATGGGAACCCAGATCCACATATTGTGCAGCTGTACAAAATTTAGATTATTGGCATTCTATTTGAACAGGCCAGTATCTCCCATGAGCTCCACAAATCTTTCTACTAGATATGTTTCCGCCCTATATTCTGAAATTGATTAGACACTTAATCATGCATATTTTGGTGGCTGCTAAAAATAAGAAGAAAATCTGAAGCCCCACCTCATTTCATGCTGTTTTTTTATTTCTTGCAATACACATGCTCATGCTCTGATTTGCATTACCAAGCTCTTGGGTTAAAGCTCTGGATTGGATGGGGTCAATTTTAACATAAAGGCAATACTACTCTTTCCCTTCCAGTGGGACTTCCTTATGTTTCCCCCTTCATTTCAATGTGCAATATTTGATCCTTAGTGCCATTTTTGTAACTACTCTGTGCTCTAGAACTCTAAAATGTCCTGTTATACATTTGAACATTCTTCCCAAAAAAATCAAAAAATTAAAAAAGGTATTACAACTTACTATAATACTCCATACTTTGTTAACAAGTAAAAACAGACAGGTTGAAAGTGGATACTGAGAAAGTACAAGACCTCAATTAGTGTATTCTTTGGTTGGTTGCCATTCAGATCTCATGCTAGTTTTAGCTCACTTGTAAAATTACAGAGAGAACCTAAAATTTATAAGGGCAGTCCGGATCCAAATTACTGGCAAGTTTCCTTGGCACAAGAGATACAGCAACAACAGACTGAATGATTTGCGGTTTATTCATTTCTCAAAACCACAGAGATGGCATTATGTACCCATCACCATTGTGTATCTTATATTCCATTATATTTTTCAGATAAATAGTTAGTGTGCTATGGTTAAAATTAGATTTAGGGCTGTGGTTGGTGCTGGACTATTGTATTGGTTAAGAGTTAATTGTTAAGGGCTTTTTTCAGTTAGGGTAATATACTTAGTGGTATTTATATTCCAACCTACAGTTATTTTAGCTGCCTCCATTAAATTGAATGCAGCTGCCGCGTGTGCGTGTAACTCCCACCAATCTTCATCAGACCATTCTCTGAACAGCTCAAAGGTGATTCCATTAATTACAGGGAATAACCGCATGGATGACATGTCACCATCTGTGTAATATAGCATTTTAAAATATGATCTGACCATTGAAATAATGGTTGTTCATGTCATATATATATATATATATATATATATATATATATATATATATATATAAATTATCCTGCAGAACCAGTGAATTGTAGTTGGTGCAGGATGTTGTCCTGAGCAACTTGTAAATTACAATGTCACAATATCTATAACAGTGCCATATATAGCTATAGCACTAGGCTAGCAAGTTTGGTTACCATGGTGAGAATTCAAAGTGAACGTCACATGTTTACGGCAAGAAAAGCTGGACTGACATATTGATCATATTTTTTTTTTTTCAATTTGACAATTTTTATTTTTCCATATAAGAAGGGGGGGGGGGAGGGATACAGAAAATAATGGTGGAGTGGGTGGGGTAGGGTGGAATAATGAGGGTTCCACTCAAGACATTGTAGTTTTACAGCATTTTTCGCAGTAAACATTATACAGGTCATTAGTATTTATAATCATGACATCACACTTGTCCAGCAATGCTATATAACCAGCGAGTTGTTTTGGCGCTGTATCATGTATCTCCGGATGGTGGTATGGCTGAGGTTACCTAGTATACCATTAGCGTTTCAAAGGTGGGGAAGGGGATCACAGAGGACAAATGTGGGGTATGGTGGAGTGAGATTAGTTGGTACAGTACACATTTCCAACAGTCATTATATCCATCTTTACATGATACATCAATAGTTCAGACAATTCAAACAGTGTCGGTGAGGCGCTATCTATGCACCTCAGCCCGGAGGTGTCCTCATGTTTACCAGCCTGTCCTGCGCATGTTGTTGTACCTTTGGTCCGTGTGGCACCATGTCAATGAGTTGGACGAGAAGGAGGTGGGGGGGGAGAGGGGGTCCAGGTGCTTGCCCGGAGGGGTGTGGGGGGAGTTAACTTATATATATACACTAGTGGGTTTTTAGTCTCGTCTGTATGTGATGCATCTACCTGGTTCTTTTGGGAGGGGTTTGCTGTATCTGTTTGGTCTCTCAGCACCGGCCTCTTCCCACTTTCCCCCAGGGTATACCCTCTCAGATTGCGTTGGTGAGGCTAAAGGTTCCTACTCATCCCCAGTTGTCTGGGTCTCCACCTTGTTCCAGTATTGTTCCCAGATTTTTCCTGCCTCCATAGTTGCCACTCCCGTCCCCAGTTGTTGGGCCGCCATGCGTTCGTATTCCCAATTCTTTTGGATCTGGGTAACTAGCTCGGTTTTTGTGGGGATGTTCCGTGATTTCCAGTTTTTTGCTATTAGGTTACATGCTGCTATTAGCGTGTGGAATAGGAGTTTGGAGTGGACCTTGGTCAGGCCTTCTGGCCAGATGTATAAGAGGCATGTAGCCGGGGTCAGGGTCAGCTTCGTAGGAAGCAGTTGATCCACAATGGTGCTCACCATGGCCCAGTAAGGTTGTATGTCTTTGCACTTCCACCAGATATGTACTAGTGAGCCTGTGTCTAGCTGACATCGCCAGCACTGGGCAGATGTACTCGGGAACATGTGTGCTAGCCGTGTGGGGACCAAATACCACCTGTATTGCAGTTTTCTCACTTGTTCAAAGTGTGTAATTCAAGCTGTGTTGCCCTTGTGGATTGTAAAGGCTCTGGACCATTGGGCCTCCGTGAAGGTGCTGCCCAGGTCTTTGTGCCATGCCTGTATAAAGTTGTTCGTGGGTGCGTGAGTGCCCTCAAGCAATGTGCTATATATTTTTGAAATGGCTTGTCTGTGTGGCTTGCCCGTTAGGCACCATGTGTCAAAGTTTGAGATCATGGGTGTCACAGGTGGAGTCGTGGGTTGCCGTAGGGTGGACTTGAGTTGCAAGTATGAGAAAATTGCTTTACTCGGTAGATTGTACTGTGTTTGTATGTCCGGGAATTGTTTTAGGGATGTACCCTTATATAAGTGGTGTATGTGTGTACACCCTGCATTTGTCCAGGTCCGGTAATCAAATGTTTTGTTCCTCAGGTATATACTATACATTGTCGATGCTAGCGATGTAGCTCCTGAGCCACTAAGGTGCGTTCTGTATGTGTCCCATGTATGCAGCATCAATTTAGTGGTCTCTAGCATGGTCGGTGTTGTTGGCCTTAGGTGTTTTGGCACCCAAAACAAGTGGTGGATCCCTGCTCTGCATGCCCAGTGGGATTCAATAACTACCCATTGCGGTGGGTTTGCTGCCCTGTGTGTCGTGGCTAGCGCGGCCAGAATGGCCGCCTTATAGTACAGTTTGACGTCTGGGAAGCTCATGCCCCCCCTCCCCGTTAGTCTTTTAATTGTAGAGTAAGCCACCTGGGTGTTTTATTCGCCCACAAGAATCTCGTGATGGTTTTTTGTAGTTTGACCATATATTGCCTGGGTATGGGGATCTGCAGCGTGCGGAATAGGTATTGTAATTTTGGCAACAGTGACATTTTAAATGCCGCTATGCGCCCATGCCACGAGTGGAAGTCACTGTTCCATTGGTCTAACGTCTGAGAGATTTCCTGCAGAAGTTTCTCATAATTATATTTAAACATTTGGCCGCTCGTCTTGGCTAGTTTGATCCCCAGAAATGTGATATAGTCTTCCCTCCAGTCAAAGGTGAAGGAATTCGTCAGTGTTTGTAGGGTATGTCCTGGCAGATGGATTCCCATTGCCTGTGTTTTTGTGAGATTAAGTTTGTAGTAGGATACTTTGTTATAGTCTTGTATGCACTGTAGTAGGTTCGGTAGGGATATTATTGGTTGCGTCAAGGTCAGGAGTATGTCGTCTGCGAATAGGTTAAGGGTGAACTCCCTGTCCCCCACTTGAACCCCGTGAATATCAGGGTGAGCTCTGATCACTGCAGCTAGCGGCTCCAGTGCCAGTACATATAGCAGGGGGGACAGGGGGCACCTCTGTCTCGTTCCGTTGGTGATGGTTATCTTTTGTGACACGAAACCTGAATTAAGTACCTGGGCTCTTGGTGCCGAATACAATGCCCTGACCACCGAAATAAACCCCTCCGGCATCCCGTACCTCCTCAGGGCCGCCTGCAGAAATCCCCATCCCAGTCAGTCAAAGGCTTTTTCTGCGTCCAGTGAGAGCAGAACCCCCCCCTCCCGTTTCGCCCCTAGGTTTTGCATGAGGTCGAGGACTTTTCTGGTGTTGTCTGCCCCTTGACGCCCCGTCACGAATCCCACTTGGTCATCGTGTATGATGTGTGGTAATATCGGGCTCAGCCTCATAGCGTACAGTTTCGTCAGTAGTTTAGTGTCAGTGTTGAGGAGGGATATGGGTCTCAAATTTTGAGGATAGGTTGGAGGTTTGCCAGGCTTGGGCAAAGTGATAATGTGGGCTAGCTGCATTTCCTCCGGTAGGGTTTGTGATCGTACGGCCTCATTGAAGACCTTTGCTAGGCAGGGGGCCAGTATATCTCTAAACTTGCTGTAATAAGAGTTGGCAAATCCATCTGGGCCTGGGGCTTTGCCCCTTGGTAGCGTCTTTATGGTGTCCCCTACCTCCTCAGGGGTGACTGGTCGGGTGAGTGTTTTTTTCTGTTGGGCTGTCAAGGTCGGGAGGTTGATTTTATTTAGATATGTCTCTATCTCTGCAGTTGTCGGTGTGGGTATGGTTGCGTCATTGCGGAGGTTGTACAGGTCCCCATAGTATTGTGCAAACTCATCGCTAATAGTGAGCGGCGACATAACTTTCCCCCCTGCTTTTGTGTGTAGGTATGCTATTTTCTGTGACTGTTGTCACTTTTTTAACCTTGCTGCCAGCAGTTTACTCGCTCTATTCCCCTGGGCGTAGTGTGAGGCTTTCAATTTCCGTAAATTGTGTCCTACCTTAGTTAACGCATGTTGGCAAAGTTGATGGCGCACTAGGGCTATTTGTTCTTTTAGTTGTTTTGTGGGGTGAAGTTGATTTTGCATCGTCAGTGTGTAAATGTCTTTTTGCCACTTCGTCACTTGTGCCTGCGTCTTCCTTTTAATGTATGATGCTTGTTTTATAAGGAGTCCACGGGCAACTGCCTTATGTGCTTGCCATATTGTGTGGTGTTGTAGGTCGGGGTTGGCGTTGTCTGCAAAGTAGGTTTGTAAGGACTCTGCTAGCGTATCTGAGAAAGATTTGTCTATCAGGAGGGTCTCGTTAAGCCGCCAGGGGCTCCTATGCTTGAAGTCATAAGTGTCCCTTAAGATTAGTTCCATAGGGGCATGCTCAGACCACACTATCTGTCCCACCCGACAGTCCACTACCTGCCCTAGTGTGGTTTCCTCCACCAGGATCGCGTCGATTCTCGAGTATGTATTATGAACCTGCGAGTGGTGGGTATACTCCTTGTCTTCTGTATGTGTGACTCTCCATGCATCATAGTAGTGATGCAGTGACAGTAATTTAGTCAAAGCCGCGCTTTGGCGCTTAAGTGGTTTATATCGCGGGTTGGTCTGGGAAAGAGTAGTGTCTACAGTTGGGTTTAGGACATGGTTTAGATCCCCACATATAATTGTGATGCCTTGTTGGATGTGAGAGATTTTGTGCACCATTTTGTGTATGAAATTCCTCTGGTTGGTGTTTGGGGCATATATTGTAACGATACCTTACCTGGGTCCGCTGATCCCGCGCGGCACGACAGCTTCCCCGGCTATTTCCGGGAGGCGGCACAGCCTCTCGGACGCTGCCCGCTCGCGGCAAAATCCGTTTTATGACGCGGCGCATGCGCGCCGACGTCATAATGATTTTGCCGCGAAAATTCAAACGCGGCCACGCTCCCGAACCTTTTGGGGGCGTGGCTTTAAAGTGACACACACATTAGTATAAAAGGGCATTCCTGTCCACACCTCAGTGCCCTAGTGTGGTTCTTGATTGTTCCCCTAGTGCTCTTTTACTGTTTAGCTGTTTTTCTGGTATTTTGACTCTTGGCTTTCGTTCTGACTATTCTCCTATCTGGCTCCCTGACTTTTGGCTTGGTTTTTTCGTATATCCCGATTTCCGTACTCCCTTGACCCTCGGCTTTTTCTTGACTATTCTTTGACGTTAAGTCCGGCCACCCTAAGGTCCGGTATACGTCCCTTTCAGGGTTACCATCTGTGTGAAGGGGTCACTGTCGTGACATTACACTAGGGCCATGGACCCTGCAGGTGCTAATCCTCATGGCCCGGTTCCTGATAATCGGTTTGAGGAGCTGGACCATCGTATGGACCAGTTTGCTGTAGCCGTTCAGACCCTGTTAGCTCGGACTGCACATCTACAGCCAGAGGACCATATTCCGGGTCTTAGACCTCAGGAACCTCATTTGGAGATGGCGGCAGGGGGAGCTTCTGCCCATGCCACATCCCCTCTCCGTTATGGAGGTGATCCCAAGGGTTGTCGGGGTTTCCTCAATCAAATAAGTATTAACTTTGAACTTCATCCTAGGGCATATCCTACCGATAGAGCAAAGATTGGTTATATTATAACATTGTTAGTCGATAGAGCACTAGTTTGGGCTAATCCATTGTGGGAAAACGACAATCCCATAGTTTTCAACTACGCAGAGTTTGTCGCAGCCTTTAGAAGAACATTTGATCCCCCTGGGAGACGTACCAATGCTGCTAAAACCCTATTACGAATGAGACAAGGGTCTCGTTCCCTTGTGGACTATGCCCTAGAATTTCGCACTCATGCTGCAGAGGTCAGATGGAATGAGCAGGCCTTTGTAGATGTGTTTATGAACGGACTTTCTGACAAACTTTTAGATGAGGTAGCCACCCGAGATCTCCCTAATGTGTTGGAAGAATTAATTACATATCTAGCACATATAGACGAACGTCTCAGACATAGACAAAACACCAGGGATAGACCTAGGCGTATGCCGGAACGCCTGGCATTAACGTTTCCTTCATCTGAGGAAACCTCTGTCGCTCCAGTAGAACCCATGCAACTGGGAGCCACACGGTTGTCTGAACCTGAGAGACAATATAGACGAAGGGAGGGACTTTGTATGTATTGTGGGAAAAGAGGACATACCCGCTTACACTGCCCAAGCCGGCCGGAAAACTCCAACGCCTAAGCCCTCAAGGAGGACAGGCCTTGGGTGTAACGTGTATGTCCTCCTTCCAAGATAGAAAAGAACTCAGGCTTCTTCTACCGATAACTATAGAATGGGAGAAAAAGTTAATAAATACTTCTGCGCTAATAGACTCTGGGGCAGCTGAGAACTTTATTGACCGTACTTTCGGCCAACACCACAACCTCCCATTTCGAGAAAGAACAACACCCTTGGCCGTTGAGGCCATAGATGGTAGACCATTATCCATTCCTTTTATTACTCAAGAATCCAAACCCTTAGTCTTGACTGTAGGTTCGTTGCATAAAGAAACCATAATCTTACAGCAAATACCTTCTCCTACTTTTCCGATTATACTTGGGTTTCCTTGGCTTACCAAGCATAATCCTCTAATTAACTGGGAGAGGAAAGAGTTAGTAAAATGGGGTGATTCTTGTTTTAAGGAGTGTATCAGTCGAGTTAAACCTATAGGACTCCTCAACGTTCCTACCATGGAACCATTAACCACTCAAGTACCCGAACCCTATCGGGATCTCAAGGCAGTCTTTGAACAAAGGGAAGCAAACAAATTACCACCCCATCGTTCTTATGACTGCGCTATTGATTTGTTGCCTGGTACGATGCCCCCTAGGGGTACCGTGTATCCCCTCTCTGTAACAGAAAACAAAGTACTGGAAGAGTACATCACAGAAAATTTGAAGAAGGGTTTTATTACCAAATCATCCTCCCCGGCTGGTGCAGGGTTTTTTTTTGTTTCCAAAAAGGAAGGTGACCCATTGATTTAGCCAAATTCTTACTGCATTATAGGGGTAGCTATGGATGGATAGCGTGAAATATCATCGTGTATTTCACTATCAGATGGGAATTTATTGTCTTACTTAAAATAAAATGGGTGGGATACCGCAGTAAGCAAGCTTGTAAAGACGACATTCATATGTTAGATATGCTGTTTGTGATTGGTACTCAGATTTTGCAATATTGTTTGTTTTTTACAAGTAATGTGTATTGTTTTGGTGATTGCGATGTTGTTCTTTATTGCATCATGTTGCATATAATGTTGTGGTGTCTGATCTTTTCATAAATAAAGAATAAAAAAAAAAAAAAAAGGAAGGTGACCTAAGACCCTGCATCGATTATCGGGGATTAAATAAAATAACAATACGAAATGCGTATCCTATTCCGCTCATTACTGAGCTTTTTGATAGGTTAAAGGGTGCTACCATATTCACTAAACTAGACCTACGGGGAGCTTATAATCTAGTTCGTATTAAGAAGGGACATGAGTGGAAAACGGCCTTCAATACTCGCTATGGCCATTATCAATATAGGGTTATGCCCTTCGGTTTATGCAACGCTCCGGCAGTCTTTCAAGATTTTATAAACGATGTATTAAGGGACTATCTACAAAGGTTTGTTGTTGTTTATTTAGATGACATACTCATCTACTCTAAGAATATCAAGGAGCACCATAGGCATGTTAGAATAGTGTTATCCAAATTATTAAAGAACGGACTCTACTGTAAATTAGAAAAATGTTTATTTGACGTGGAGAAGGTTAATTTCTTGGGTTACATAATTTCCGGTTCCGGCTTTCAAATGGAACCCAAAAAACTAGAAGCCATTTTAAATTGGCCCCTACCCGTTGGACTAAAAGCCATCCAACGTTTCCTGGGGTTTGCTAATTACTATAGAAAGTTTATCAGAGGATTTTCCTCTATTACCGCTCCTATTACCGCTATGACAAAAAAGAATAGAAGTCATACGGTGTGGAGTACTGAAGCTAAGGAAGCCTTTGAAAAATTGAAGCTAGCCTTTTCTTCAGCCCCGGTGTTAAGTCACCCTAATCCTTTGCGTCCTTTTTTGCTAGAAGTGGATGCTTCTGAGACAGGGATAGGAGCTGTACTCTCTCAGAGATCCTCGAATGACCAGCCCCTGCATCCCTGTGGCTATTTTTCTAAAAAACTGACGGAAACAGAACGAAGATACGATATAGGTGATAGGGAATTGTTGGCTATCATTTCAGCACTCAAAGAATGGCGGCATCTATTAGAGGGGACATCTGAACCGATCATCATCTTCACTGATCACAAGAACCTCTCCTATTTTGGAGAAGCTAAAAGAATGACTGACAGGCAGATTTGTTGGTCTTTGTTCCTAACACGTTTTAATTACTTAGTGACATACAGACCCGGTTCTAAGAATACAAAAGCAGATGCCTTATCTCGGCAACATGAGCACATATCCCCACCAGTAACCCATTTATCTTCTATAATCCCTACTTCACAAATAGTGGCTACAGTACGTACTAAAATCTCTTCTAGCTTAATAGAAGTATTGTCTAAATTTCAAAACCACAACTCCCTGACTATCCCTCAGGGGAAATTATACGTACCCTTCAATTATAGAAGACGAATCCTATCCTTGGTACACGACTCTAAGATTGCCGGTCATCCCGGTATCCATAAAACAGAAGCACTACTCGAAAAGCAATTCTGGTGGCCTTCTTACAAGAAGGACATTCGAGAATATGTCCTGGCCTGTAACATTTGTTCCTCTAGTAAGTCTCCTAAAAGTCGTCCTTTAGGCCTCCTCATGCCGTTGTCTATCCCTGAAATGCCCTGGTCAAGTATCGCCATGGATTTCATAGTAGACCTGCCACCTTCAAAAAATCACCGGGTGATTCTAACTATCATCGATAGATTTTCCAAAATGACCCACCTAGTCCCTTTAATTAAACTTCCTTCATCCTCAGAACTGGCCACGATATTCATAAGGGAGGTGGTTCGTTTACATGGTATCCCTACAGACATAGTCTCTGACAGAGGCTCACAGTTTGTTTCCAGGTTTTGGAAGGCGTTTTGTGTTCAGTTAGGTATCAAACTTAACCACTCCTCTTCGTACCATCCCCAATCCAACGGAGTTACTGAGAGAATGAATCAGTCACTAGAGCAGTACCTCCGTTGCTTCATCTCCGATCACCAAGATGATTGGAAGGAGTTACTCCCTTGGGCTGAATTCACCCACAATAACTGGGTTCACGAATCAACACAACATAGCCCCTTTTTTGTAAATTATGGCTTTGACCCTACTACTCTTCCGAGTTCTTTTTCATCCTCCGCTGTGCCTAGTGTTGACTATACTGTGAGGAATATGAAAGAAACTTGGTTAGGGGTCAAGCGTATCCTGACTCATAAGGCCGATGCTCAAAAACGCAAAGCGGACACCCGGCGCAAGAATGCTCCTAATTTTATAGTGGGAGATAGAGTGTGGTTGAGTACACGCAATATTAAATTACGAGTCCCATCTATGAAATTTGCTCCGCGATTCATTGGTCCTTTTAGGATCCTCCAACGGATTAATCCAGTCTGTTATCGCCTGGATTTACCAGCTAATATGAGGATTCCCAATTCCTTTCATGTTTCTCTTCTGAAACCTTTGATTTGTAATCGCTTTACTCGTAAACCCAGGTCTCCTCGTTCTACTCTCATTGATGGCCAAAACGAATACGAGGTTAGGTCTATTTTAGACTCTCGTATCTCTAGAGGTCGGCTCCAGTATCTGTTGGATTGGAAGGGGTACGGTCCCGAGGAAAGGTCATGGGTTGATGCCTCGGACGTGCACGCGCCTCGCCTAGTCCATTCCTTTGCTAGGCGTCGTTCTCGCGGGCCCTGTCCTGCCCGCCCTGGGGGCGGTCCTCGAGGGGGGGGTACTGTAACGATACCTTACCTGGGTCCGCCGATCCCGCGCGGCACGACAGCTTCCCCGGCTACTTCCGGGAGGCGGCACAGCCTCTCGGACGCTGCCCGCTCGCGGCAAAATCCGTTTTATGACGCGGCGCATGCGCGCCGACGTCATAATGATTTTGCCGCGAAAATTCAAACGCGGCCACGCTCCCGAACCTTTTGGGGGCGTGGCTTTAAAGTGACACACACATTAGTATAAAAGGGCATTCCTGTCCACACCTCAGTGCCCTAGTGTGGTTCTTGATTGTTCCCCTAGTGCTCTTTTACTGTTTAGCTGTTTTTCTGGTATTTTGACTCTTGGCTTTCGTTCTGACTATTCTCCTATCTGGCTCCCTGACTTTTGGCTTGGTTTTTTCGTATATCCCGATTTCCGTACTCCCTTGACCCTCGGCTTTTTCTTGACTATTCTTTGACGTTAAGTCCGGCCACCCTAAGGTCCGGTATACGTCCCTTTCAGGGTTACCATCTGTGTGAAGGGGTCACTGTCGTGACATATATATATATATATTCGCTATGGTGTATAGTACATTATTTATGTGTCCCACTATGATAACGTATCTGCCTTCTGGGTCAGTGTCCTCGGTGATCAGATTGAAAGCAACCTTTTTACTGAGCAGGGTGGTGACTCCCTTGGATTTGGTCGTGGATGTAGAGTGGAATTGGTGAGGGTAGGAGTTGGTCAGAATGCTGGGATGGGTCGTGCCCCTGAAGTGTGTTTCCTGTAAACACACAATGTCCGCATCAGTTTTACCTACATCTCTGCTGAGAAGGTGTCTTTGGACCGGGAGATTGAGTCCCCTTACATTGTGGCTGTAAAACTTAAGATGGCATGTATTGGAAGGTATTGTGAAAATCTAGTATGTGTTGGTCTATGAAGGGGCTCTGCCCTCCCCAGCTACGGCGAGCTGGGCAGATCCCACTTATATGGTCCCTGCTGGCATTCGGTAGGTATGTCTGTTCGGTACTTTGCATCCGGGGGAAAAGCACACGTGGTGCTACAGTGTAGATGGTAGGCAATATGTGTGGGCCACCCACTTGGCCCAAATTGGGTGTAGGGGGACTGGGGGAGGGGAACATAACAGAATCAGAACTAGTATCAGAACTCAATATTACGTAGAATGCAAACCTATATACAATCATAAACAAAAGTGCCGGGATAGTGGCAAGGTTCCTGTATCGGGTTATAACTTGTTCGGGCTATCTGTCCTCAATTGCTCTCTGTTTATCATACTACTAGTCTGGCTTAGATAGTCTAACAGCTATTTACACCAAAATCAAACAATATACATAACATGGCTATTCTGCATTGCGTGATACAGCATACGGTATACTTGCGGGTGGCTTGAAAAGTTCGTATTTGCTCCCCGTCCAGGGCTATTTTCGCGCCCGCTTCCATGTGGAGGTGTGTCGCTCTTGCGATGCGGGTCTCTGCGGTTCTGGGCGCGGGGTGATGCCCCATTCCCGCAGCTTCAGGAGACCTTCCTCTGGGGATGTGATGGCTGTAAGAGTGCCGTTGCATTGGATCAGCAACTTGGTCGGATATCCCCACCTGTATGCGATGTTGCTGTCTCTCAGAGCCACGGTGATAGCGCCAAAAGTCTTTCTCTTCCTCAGCGTCATAGCAGAGATGTCCGCAAAGATTCCCACCTTTTGAAATTCTGTAGGTATGTCCTTTCGTGTGCGGCTCGCTCTTAGGACCGCCTCCTTTGCATGGTAGTAATGCATCTTCAAGACGATATCTCTTGGCGTGTCAGCAGGTAAGTATTGGGGCTTTGCCACTCTGTGAATGTGATCCATCAACAGGACATTTTGTGGCAGGTCAGGGACAAGCGTGTGGGAAAAGCCCCGTTGCGTACGCTGGCAGCTCTGGAGGGCCTATGTTTTCAGGCACGTTCCGCAGTCTTAAGTTACTGCGGCGTGCGCGGTCCTCCAAGTCCGTAATTTTGGCCTCATATTCTTGTAGCCTGTCCCATACCTCCTCCACTTTGGTAGATAGGCGATTGTGAGCCTCCGATTGCGCCTCCATTTGATTCTCAAGATCTGAGGTGCGTGAGCTCAATTTGTGGATGTCTGCACGGAGGTCTGTGAATGAGCGCTGCAATGTTGTTTGCAGTTTTGCCTCCATGTCGTCGCGCATAGCCTGCATCCCCTCCGTGGTGAGTGTGCGGCCCGTGGCCTCGTTATGCGTTCCCTGGGCTCCGTCTGTTTCGGCGCCATCTTGGAGTTCTTCCTGTATGGCTGCTCCCCGCGTGTGCCCTTGTTTGGCGTTGAAGAATAGGAGCTTGTCCTGTTTTTCGGACGCCCGCTTAGCCTTGGTGTGGGACATGATCTGGATCGCCGGGGTGCCCGTTGATTTTGTCAGGTTTGGGTCTAAATTGTTGTGTGAGGGCCTATACTGCCGCGGAGCTGTCAGAGCATGCGACCGCTCGCGTTCCCGTCCAAGCCACGCCCTATATAGTTCTTTTTCAATATTCTCGTTCCACCTTTATTGGATCAATTTATATACATATATTTTTTGTTTTGTTTTTCTTTTTAACTAGCTATTCTCAACTAACCTGAACATTTCACTTTCAGGCACATCATCTGCTATTCATGACACCCCATTCACCACCTTCCCTCCCCTTCTCTAACATCATTTGGTTTAAGTGTTTAACTCTATCAGATTGATCAGTATTGCTTCAGACCTGAAGAGAGGTAAACTCTGGAAAGCCTGTCTTTGAAATATTATGTTCGTCCAATAAATTTTTTTTTTCAAAAATTGGCATCTTGTCTACTGGACTAATACGGCTAATCCAATTTAGATAGAGAGATAGAGGGAATTTGACCAATAGATGGCATAACTGTTCCTTGATTATTTTTAGCATCAAATTCTAATAACCACTTGGTTCCAAGGTGTTAATTTACGTAGAAAACCCATCATCTTTATAGCCACTCAATCACAGATTGCGGTCATAAAATATAAAGTTGTGTTCTTTATATTAAATAAATTTAGCTTAGTTTTAAAAGACAGAGAGGCACCAAACCGTACCATAATTTAAATGGTTGGCATTGATGCCCCGAGTTTCAACTCACATCGTACAATGGGGTCTTCTAGAACATTCATTAAAAACATGGACTCTCTTATGATTGAATTAATTGCTGGTTTGAATTAGGTCTCCTTACCAGAAACACTTCACCTCACTGTAGCTATTATGGTGTTTTGAGTTTTTTCTAATTTTTGTTTTTAATCATCATCAATTTACAAAACAAAACTGTAACCCTCCCTGAAGCCTCCATTCAGCCATTCTGCAGCTGCTCATATAAGGTGAATATTACACATCTACATGATATACAAATTCGTCCTACCATGGATATCAAATTACGAAACTCCTTAATAAAGGGAATTAAAAAACAAAGTGTAGCAGCATATCATAAAGTATATATATATATATTCATATTCTCGCAGGTGTCTTCATGTAGCCTTGAATGAATTCTAGTTTATATAACGGTGTACACCGATTACTCTGTGTGTACAATTTTCCCATTTCAGCTGCACTGTAATTAAGTTTAATTCAGTGTACTGCTCCTTCTTTATAATTGTAATAGGCATCAGTCTTTTGTTTTAGCTCAAACAAATGTATAGGTTTAGAAAGAAATAACTATGCCTCAAAAAAACTTAAATTCAAAAAAAATATATATATTTATTTAATACCTAAAACTCACAGAGAAAATACATTTGATTCTAAAAGGCACTTCTCTTACCATTACTGACCAATGTATGGGGAGGGTGCCTACCCCTGGTATATGGAATGTTCCTCTTCAAATCTTTTAGCTCAATGGAAAAATAAATAAAACACACTGGTAAAAGCAGACCATAATCTGGCCAGACACAGAGGATAAGGTTTCTGTAATGTTCTTTACTACCACCTTAACAGATTGAATTTTAAAAACGCAAAATAAAATCCACAATACTACAGACAGGAGTTTTATCGAAGGATCTACATGTATCTCAAGTAATATTCAAAGAGAGAGACAGATAATATTTTTTTTCTCATGTTTTGGCTGAGTGATGGATTACGGCCATTTCATGAGTTGTGTAACTGACACTTTTCCTTATGAGTTTAGTCATCTAATACAAGTAAAGCATTTTGAAATACATAAACCATTATTTTATAAATGAAAAATAAATTACCGTGCTACACGAATCTTCCTCCGAGCAATAGCACCGCAGAAACGCCTGATGTGGTCCTGCCAAAAGATAAGCAAACTGAAATTATATTTATTTTAAAATAGAATCTTGGGGGGAAAAAAATAAAAAGTTAAGTTTTAAATTTTAATATTTTGATAACCAACCATGATACCAAGTCTACCCATTTCTCTACCAGTTTGGTTACATTTCTATAAACTTGACTAGAAGGAATCTTTACTTGCATGGTGCAGCAAATCAGCTGAAAACATCCTGTTGCATTACAGATTCACAGATATATTTTATACAAAACATAAAAGTGGAACAAACACTACAATTTAGGTCAAATCTCTGGAGGTTGCGAAAACTGGCGGCTATCACACACACACACACACACACACCATGGTCTACTTATCAGTTATCCATCCTTTTCTTTTAACTTTCTTACTTCTATGCAAAGTTCATTTTGTATGTCGATATGTTCTTTTTAAATAAAAAACAAAAAAACCAAACACAAAACATTTAAATTTAAGGTTAAAATAGCTGAACTGGAAAAATTCTCAAAGCTGTATGTTCAGTTTGGCTATTCTGGCCTTTAACTTGAAATTCACTTTGAATTATCACTTTAGTAAAAAAATCACAATCTAAAAAAAAAAAAAAATCACCGGTTTGTCCTATAGTTAATAAAAATTATAAGTCTTCGTTTCACATGTTGTGTTTAAATAATAAGTGGTCACTAGTGATGTCCCGAACAGTTCGCCTGAACGGTTCGCCACGACTCAGTGAGCATGACCCATTCAGCAATCAGCAGTAGCCCCTCCCAGACCCTCCCACCTCCTGGACAGCTCACTAAGAATGCAGCTTCACAATGAATGTAAAATGGATGCTGTCCAGGAGGTGGGAGGATCTGGGAGGGAGGGTCTGCTGCTGATTGGCTGGAATGTGTTTGCTGACTGAGGTACAGGGTCAAAGTTTACTCAATGATGAGTCCATGGCGAACCGTTCGTGGCGAACCGTTCAGGACATCACTAGTGGTCACTGCTCTACTCCATTGTAGAAATTAAACCTACAATCTCCCAGCATTAATTATCTATTCCAGTCGCAGTTTGCTTACTAAAATACAAACACTTTCCTTGAAGTCCGCTTATTTCTCTTCATAGCCAAGGCAAAAATGCCATGCCTTGTATCCACAGGAGAGGCTGCGTTGAAATCTAAAGGTAATAAGGTCCCCTGCATCAGCCTTCAATGTCATGTCCTACTGACCCTCCTTCATTTAATGGAATAAAAATCCCATCAGTAAGTACCTTTTGACATCTGGTCTGAAAACTTCCAGTCCACAGATGGAAAAAAACATAATTGTGGCAAGATATTCTTTTTACAAAGTAATGTTTGGTCTAACCTGCCTTGCCATGTTATTGCATAGAGAACAAAGAAAGGACTGACTGTTCTTTCTGGGAATTGTTGTATACATCATCCATCTATCGGGCCTAAAAAAAAAAAGAAGGCTGGAGGGGTGATCGGACTTACCAACTTTTAAATACCTTCACCCATATGGAAACATTGTACTATAGTTTGAGTCCATAGATGCCAGGAGAAATCGACTTACAATACAGATTTCCATCAAAGACCAATATATTTCTACATCATTTATTTCTTTACTCATAATCATTCATAATAGTATATGGAATGGGAAAACATCTATAGACGAGTAAATGCTAAGTTTACTTTAGAATGTGTCAGTGGGCATTGCTAAATAGATCCCCATCACTGAAGAAGATAAAATAAAAAAAATGAATTTATGGAATCTACACCTATATCCAATGTCACTATGGGACCCACACCTCAGAGAAATATTTGATTGTGCCCTTTCAAAGCAAAAACCAATTCAATATTAACTATCTTACAATTCCCTGCCATGGTCACACATAATGGCCAACAATTCATCCACACCCGCAGCAAGTTTTCGGTTGCTAGGACAATGGACTAACCTTACTATTGGCTTTGACCCGGGGAAACATTATTTGCTCTCCTTTGTTATCCAGAGCTTGGTAGATCAAGAAGGCACTATTAATGTGCCTAGATCGGCCTGCTGTCCACTCCTCACAGTTATAGGCTTCAACACGGACACCAACCTCAACACTGGAACACACAGAAAACCATTGCAAAAGGGAGTTATAAACAGTTGACTACGCAAGACAAACAGCTTTTTTAAAACCAACTATGCAAAATTACAAATAAATAAAATAAATCAATGGTTGGGAGATACCTTTTCTGAAATGTATTATTTACGATGGCGCGAAATACCAGCCGGTCACCCACAGTGGAGGGCCCTCTGAACTTGAACATATCCACAGATTTCAGAATGGCGTGTGCATGACATAGCCGGCTATAATGAAAATGAGAAAGAATATCACAGCTTGTTCTAGAATAATAAACAAAAAAAGCAAAGCGTGTTGAGTTCATGGCTGCAGTCTCCCCTTTCACACTTTTCCGAAAAAAAAATGCATTGCTCTTTTTATTGCAATTGGATGATACATGGAATATGCTACCTTACAAGAGGGAAGCAACTGCATTGATTAATTCAGAGATTTCCCTCTTTCAGCATAGGAATGAGATATACCATGGGGCAGAACTTTTCATGGGCTGTTCATTCTCATTAAACAATCAATATGCATTTGAACAATCTGGCAACTCTACCCAACAAAAAAGTGGCAATCACCATAATAAGATCAAGGAAGCAAAGTGAATGGTTAGTGTAGGACCCACCTGCAAGGTTTGCCTTGACGTGGCAGGTGGGCATCCATCTAGTGGCCACTGGAGTGAAACTAAATAACCTTAAATTTATTTACATATGTATAGGGATTTGGGAAGCCCGCAGGTAGCTTTTTACTTTGGTGTTTACTGTACATATTGGGGCTGATGTGTACTATGGTCGTTGCTGCTACCCAGGAGTAGTGGGAGTTTGAGCACAGGACTTATTTTGTGTATTTGCAATCCCCATAATTGCCAACTTTATATTCTCCAGACTGTATGACACGGATTGTTTGGAGGTTTGGACATGAAAGATCTAGATTGCAAACTTGAGCAGGGCACACTTCACTTCCTTTGGCAGTCAACATTTTTATATCTGTTAATTACACACTGCACATCTGCAGAGAAAAAAAACCATTGGAGCTACAAAATGACAATAATAATAATAATAATAATAATAATAATAATAATAATGAACTATTTCTGTAAAAGTGGGACAAGAACATTGCAATAACAGTCTTTGTGAATATATGCTAAAGGTGAAATTGAAGAGAGTCCAGGCAGGTCAGGTAAATGTCAGTCAAACGTTGGAAGTAAATTAGGTCAAAGGGGATTGAAAGAAAGAACAAACAGCACAACCTTTAAAACTTGGCCAGAAATCGTTACTGTATATTGCGTGTGTCCCAATACAACATCCAGGACAAAGTGTACAGGTTAAACTCGAACGATCAGATTATAGGTAAGGAAAGGTCCTCCAATGAGAAGGGCAAGCAAAAAAAGTTCAAAATCTACCCCTGATGAACAATGTGTGTTTATATCAGGAAAAAAGCCTGTATCGTGGTACAGTGATGTAGAGGTTAACGCAAATATACAAGCAGGCTGCAAGTGTAAATTGAAACGGATTCTAAGTTGCAATAAAGTAACAGACTCCGGTTTGTATAAATATACCAGTCATTCAATCGGAAGTAATCTGACTGATACTAAGTAGATATTTTTTTCCTAGTGGAAACAGTATCACCCCACATTTATCGTAAACCTGTGAAGCTTGTACAAATAGTAATTGTCATGAATAGTAAGCTTGAGCGTACCCAGGTATATATTCTGAAACCAAAAAGGCTGATATTCTAAGGTATGCTCACAATGGAGGTATCTGACTCACGTAAAGCCTTATTGTCAGATACAGATCAGACTCATCTAGGTAGGAGCTGTTGGAGTCAAAAAAACAGCCGCTTATACAAGTAAGCAGTCTCCTAACCGGACTCCCTTAGGTTCCCTTGAGAGGAGCGATCATGCACCTCACCAAGTAGGTGTGCAGTGTGCTGTGAATTCCCTCAAGCTCCCTCGGTAATTACAAAGTATGTAAGAATATAGTTATAATGATACCAATCTAATAAAGAACCTGAGGGAGTCAGACCGAAGTCTGTGTAAGGACGGAAAGCTTGCTATCTAAAGTCACCCAAAGACAAACTCCCCTTTCTAGTAAATAATAAACACTAAATACCCATCACCAAAAAAGCCCAAATTAACAAAAATGAAAAGAAAATAAGCGTTAAAAGAACGCCTGACGCGCGTTTCGGCGCTATAGTATTGCGCCTTCGTCTGGGGCTCTTTACAAAATTACTTACAAAAAGAAACGATACCACGGGGTTTAAGAATTCAAATAACACCAACTAACAACATAGATGAGGAAGAATTCACTAAAGAGTGGGAGGAAGCGGCAAACAAATGCTCAAAATCTTTTATGGAGATTATAAGTAAATAGGAGTCTAAGAGACTCCAAAACATTAATGAGCAAGTCGATCAGGAGGTCACTAAAATTCAGAAATTTAAAAGTAAGGAACACTTCGAACAAATTGAAGTGAAACTTAAAATTAATCTTGACAAATTTAAAAACACTATCAAGATAAGAAATCATAATAAATTTGTGAGAGATACTAGAAATTATAGATCAGGTAGTGTCTACAGAAAATTCAAAAGAGTAGTCCAATACGATTCAGATCATTACACGACTTCAGATTATGAATCATCAGATACAGACACTGACGCATCCCACGCACTGCCAAATCCTGTACAAACACAGCCGAACCAGAAAGGCATTTTGAAAAAGGGAGTTAAGTTTTTTAAGGGTAAGCCCAAAAGTAAACAACCCTTATCGAACAAGACAGTGGAGATCACAGGGCAAGAGAGACAATCTGTCAAATGCAAATAGACAATCTGTCAAATGCTTAGCTTACTAGCAATCAAGAAAAAAAATCTTGGAAAGGGGTTTATCTTTTGTCCCAATACCATCATTTAATAAATTTAATTGGACAAAAGATATCCATTTATTTGCAAGACGGCTAGCTCTATACAAATATCATGAAATTAAAAAATAGAAAAAAAAGCAAATTTGAAAGTGATCCCTCATTGACAGTTAAAGATTGGGAATGTGTGTCTAATTTAGTATCCCTCTTGGAAAACAATGAGGGATCTATAGTAACTCCACCATATACCTCTCTGAAGACAAAAAGTAACTTTACTCCGAATTTTAAAGAATACCAGAGTATTGATATTTTCGTAGAAATGACAACAAATGCCATTGAACAAATCCAGGAAGATACACTGGAATTAACCCCTAATGGGAATCTATATAAACAGGAATGATTTGCCCTTAATGATCTCAAGAAGAATGAATCTCTCATAATTAAACCTACTGATAAGGGTGGCAATGAGGGATTGATGAATAGAGATGATTACACTATAATGGTTGAAAAGATTCTGAAGGATGAAATCAACTTATAGATTTTGAAAAAGAATCAGACAATCCAATCCCTGACAGAATATAAAGTACTATTAGATGAAGCCTTTGACAATGGGATACTGTCTAAAGAAGAGTATAATTTTATCTTCAATAGATCACCTAAAATTGCAACCTTCTATTGTCTACCCAAAATACATAAACAATATGCACACCTCACAGGAAGACCTATTGTTTCGGGGGTAGACAACATGATGCAAAATGGCAGCCAATATATAGATGAGATTCTGAGAAAATTTGTTCTGACATTACCTTCTTATTTGAAGGATACGAAAGAGACCCTAAGCCATCTATCCACTACACAGTTACCAGAGGGGGCATATCTGTGTAGTTTGGATGTGGAATCACTCTATTCATCGATACCACATAAGATTGGACTTAGACATGCTAGGAATTACTTGGAACAAAGAGGCGAAAACCACCAAGAACACACCGAATTTGTTAGGCTTTTGGAGTTTATTCTTACCCATAATTTCTTCCTTTTCAACAACTCTTTATTTACAAGTGCAGGGGACAACAATGGGGACGTTGTGTGCCCCATCGTATGCCAACTTGCACCTGGGCTGGTGGGAAAAATCTGTAGTTTTTTCCAGAGAACTCGCCCACCTCACAAAATTAATCCATACGTGGAGACGCTACATCGATGATGTGCTGGTAGTATGGACAAGCCCCTTAAATACCTGCTTAACAACAATGAAATTAATCTTAAATTCACCAAAGAGGCCTCACTATAACAGTGGATAAGAGTAACTCCCTCCAAACCAAAGAGGCCTCACTATAACAGTGGATAAGAGTAACTCCCTCCAAACTACACTCTTTAGAAAACCTACGGAGACTAACAGCTTGCTGCAATGGGATAGTCATCATCCTAAACCCCTTGGGAAGGGAATACCAATAGGACAGTACCTCAGAGTATGGAGGAACTGGTCCACTCTTGAGGATTTTAAGATAAAGGTAAACGAATTGCAACTGCATTTTAAAGAACAAGGTTACCCGAAACGCTGCTTAAAAGCAGCATATAAAAGAGCTCTGGACATGGATAAGGAGACTATGCTTAAAAATGTCCAGAAAGACCTAGAAAGTAAACAGATCATATGTATTGCTGAGTTTGACCAAGGGTGGGAACTGGCCAAATCTATTCTTAAGCGATTCTGGCCTATACTTACACAGGACACACATCTCAGTCATGTGTTAACCCCCCGTGCAGCACTAACAGCTAGGAGGGGTAAAAATCTATGTGACCTTTTGGTACCCAGCCATCTTCCGGGTATAAAACCCACACATACATGGTTAAAAAAATACACTGACGGGAACCTATCAATGTGGGAAATGCATGGCTTGCAGACTTATCTCATGAAACTCCAAAGTGATTGATGATACTGCAAAGAATATCATTATGCCTGTAAG
>OW240914.1:175772169-175819669 GCA_933207985.1 Pelobates cultripes
TTTTCTT
The DNA here is from genome assembly GCA_933207985.1 of Pelobates cultripes. Classification (NCBI taxonomy): domain Eukaryota; kingdom Metazoa; phylum Chordata; class Amphibia; order Anura; family Pelobatidae; genus Pelobates; species Pelobates cultripes. The sequence goes on from OW240914.1 coordinate 175,772,177, forward strand.
TTTCAATTTGACAATTTTTATTTTTCCATATAAGAAGGGGGGGGGGGAGGGATACAGAAAATAATGGTGGAGTGGGTGGGGTAGGGTGGAATAATGAGGGTTCCACTCAAGACATTGTAGTTTTACAGCATTTTTCGCAGTAAACATTATACAGGTCATTAGTATTTATAATCATGACATCACACTTGTCCAGCAATGCTATATAACCAGCGAGTTGTTTTGGCGCTGTATCATGTATCTCCGGATGGTGGTATGGCTGAGGTTACCTAGTATACCATTAGCGTTTCAAAGGTGGGGAAGGGGATCACAGAGGACAAATGTGGGGTATGGTGGAGTGAGATTAGTTGGTACAGTACACATTTCCAACAGTCATTATATCCATCTTTACATGATACATCAATAGTTCAGACAATTCAAACAGTGTCGGTGAGGCGCTATCTATGCACCTCAGCCCGGAGGTGTCCTCATGTTTACCAGCCTGTCCTGCGCATGTTGTTGTACCTTTGGTCCGTGTGGCACCATGTCAATGAGTTGGACGAGAAGGAGGTGGGGGGGGAGAGGGGGTCCAGGTGCTTGCCCGGAGGGGTGTGGGGGGAGTTAACTTATATATATACACTAGTGGGTTTTTAGTCTCGTCTGTATGTGATGCATTTACCTGGTTCTTTTGGGAGGGGTTTGCTGTATCTGTTTGGTCTCTCAGCACCGGCCTCTTCCCACTTTCCCCCAGGGTATACCCTCTCAGATTGCGTTGGTGAGGCTAAAGGTTCCTACTCATCTCCAGTTGTCTGGGTCTCCACCTTGTTCCAGTATTGTTCCCAGATTTTTTCCTCCATAGTTGCCACTCCCGTCCCCAGTTGTTGGGCCGCCATGCGTTCGTATTCCCAATTCTTTTGGATCTGGGTAACTAGCTCGGTTTTTGTGGGGATGTTCCGTGATTTCCAGTTTTTTGCTATTAGGTTACATGCTGCTATTAGCGTGTGGAATAGGAGTTTGGAGTGGACCTTGGTCAGGCCTTCTGGCCAGATGTATAAGAGGCATGTAGCCGGGTTCAGGGTCAGCATCGTAGGAAGCAGTTGATCCACAATGGTGCTCACCATGGCCCAGTAGGGTTGTATGTCTTTGCACTTCCACCAGATATGTACTAGTGAGCCTGTGTCTAGCTGACATCGCCAGCACTGGGCAGATGTACTCGGGAACATGTGTGCTAGCCGTGTGGGGACCAAATACCACCTGTATTGCAGTTTTCTCACTTGTTCAAAGTGTGTAATGCAAGCTGTGTTGCCTTTGTGGATTGTAAAGGCTCTGGACCATTGGGCCTCCGTGAAGGTGCTGCCCAGGTCTTTGTGCCATGCCTGTATAAAGTTGTCCGTGGATGTGTGAGTGCCCTCAAGCAATGTGTTATAAATTTTTGAAATGGCTTGTCTGTGTGGCTTGCCCGTGAGGCACCATGTGTCAAAGTTGGAGATCATGGGTGTCACAGGTGGAGTCGTGGGTTGCCGTAGGGTGGACTTGAGTTGCAAGTATGAGAAAATTGCTTTACTCGGTAGATTGTACTGTGTTTGTACGTCCGGGAATTGTTTTAGGGATGTACCCTTGTATAAGTCGTGTATGTGTGTACACCCTGCATTCGTCCAGGTCCGGTAATCAAATGTTTTGTTCCTCAGGTATATACTATACATTGTCGATGCTAGCGATGTAGCTCCTGAGCCACTAAAGCGCGTTCTGTATGTGTCCCATGTATGCAGCATCAATTTAGTGGTCTCAAGCATGGTCGGTGTTGTTGGCCTTAGGTGTTTTGGCACCCAAAACAAGTGGTGCATCCCTGCTCTGCACGCCCAGTGGGATTCAATGGCTACCCATTGCGGTGGGTTTGCTGCCCTGTGTGTCGTGGCTAGCGCGGCCATAATGGCCGCCTTATAGTACAGTTTGACGTCTGGGAAGCTCATGCCCCCACTCCCCGTTGGTCTTTTAATTGTAGAGTAAGCCACCCTGGGTGTTTTATTCGCCCACACGAATCTTGTGATGGTTTTTTGTAGTTTGACCATATATTGCCTGGGTATAGGGATCTGCAGCGTGCGGAATAGGTATTGTAATTTTGGCAACAGTGACATTTTAAATGCCGCTATGCGCCCATGCCACGAGTGGAAGTCACTGTTCCATTGGTCTAACGTCTGAGAGATTTCCTGCAGAAGTTTCTCATAATTATATTTAAACATTTGGCCGCTCGTCTTGGCTTGTTTAATCCCCAGAAATGTGATATAGTCTTCCCTCCAGTCAAAGGTGAAGGAATTCGTCAGTGTTTGTAGGGTGTGTCCTGGCAGATGGATTCCTATTGCCTGTGTTTTTGTGAGATTAAGTTTGTAGTAGGATACTTTGTTATAGTCTCGTATGCACTGTAGTAGGTTCGGTAGGGATATTATTGGTTGCGTCAAGGTCAGGAGTATGTCGTCTGCGAATAGATTAAGGGTGTACTCCCTGTCCCCCACTTGAACCCCGTGTATATCAGGGTGGGCTCTGATCACTGCAGCTAGCGGCTCTAGTGCCAGTACATATAGCAGGGGGGACAGGGGGCACCCCTGTCTTGTTCCGTTGGTGATGGTTATCTTTTTTGACACGAAACCTGAATTAAGTACTTGGGCTCTTGGTGCCGAATACAATGCCCTGACCACCGAAATAAACCCCTCCGGCATCCCGTACCTCCTCAGGGCCGCCTGCAGAAATCCCCATCCCAGTCGGTCAAAGGCTTTTTCTGCGTCCAGTGAGAGCAGAACCCCCCCCTTCCCGTTTCGCCCCTAGGCTTTGCATGAGGTCTAGTATTTTCCTGGTGTTGTCTGCCCCTTGACGCCCCGTCACGAATCCCACTTGGTCATCGTGTATGATGTGTGGTAATATCGGGCTTAGCCTCATAGCGAACAGTTTCGCCAGTAGTTTAGTGTCAGTGTTGAGGAGGGATATGGGTCTAAAATTTTGAGGATAGGTTGGAGGTTTGCCAGGCTTGGGCAAAGTGATAATGTGGGCTAGCTGCATTTCCTCCGGTAGGGTTTGTGATCGCACGGCCTCATTGAAGACCTCTGCTAGGCATGGGGCTAGTATATCTCTAAATTTGCTGTAATAAGAGTTGGCAAATCCATCTGGGCCCGGGGCTTTGCCCCTTGGTAGCGACTTTATGGTGTCCCCTACCTCCTCAGGGGTGACTGGTCGGGTGAGTGTTTCTTTCTGTTGGGCTGTCAAAGTCGGGAGTTTGATTTTGTTTAGATATGTCTCTATCTCGGCAGTTGTCGGTGTGGGTATGGTTGCGTCATTGTGGAGGTTGTACAGGTCCCCATAGTATTGTGCAAACTCATCGCTAATAGTGAGCGGCGACATAACTTTCCCCCCTGCTTTTGTGTGTAGGTATGCTATTTTCTGTGACTGTTGTCGCTTTTTTAACCTTGCTGCCAGCAGTTTACTCGCTCTATTCCCCTGGGCGTAGTGTAAGGCTTTCAATTTCCGTAAATTGTGTTCTACCTTAGTTAACGCATGTTGGCGAAGTTGATGGCGCACTAGGGCTATTTGTTCTTTTAGTTGTTTTGTGGGGTGAAGTTGATTTTGCATCGTCAGTGTGTAAATGTCTTTTTGCCACTTCGTCACTTGTGCCTGCGTCTTCCTTTTAATGTATGATGCTTGTTTTATAAGGAGTCCACGGGCAACTGCCTTATGTGCTTGCCATATTGTGTGGTGTTGTAGGTCGGGGTTGGCGTTGTCTGCAAAGTAGGTTTGTAGGGACTCTGCTAGCGTATCCGAGAAAGATTTGTCTATCAGGAGGGTCTCGTTAAGCTGCCAGGGGCTCCTATGTTTGAAGTCATAAGTGTCCCTTAAGATTAGTTCCATAGGGGCATGGTCAGACCACACTATCTGTCCCACCCGACAGTCCACTACCTGCCCTAGTGTTGTTCCCTCCACCAGAATCGCATCGATTCTCGAGTATGTATTATGAACCTGCGAGTGGTGGGTATACTCCTTGTCTTCTGTATGTGTGACTCTCCATGCATCATAGTAGTGATGCAGTGACAGTAATTTAGACAAAGCCGCGCTTTGGCGCTTAAGTGGTTTATATCGCGGGCTGGTCCGGGAAAGAGTAGTGTCTACAGTTGGGTTTAGGACATGGTTTAGATCCCCACATATAATTGTGATGCCTTGTTGGATGTGAGAGATTTTGTGCACCATTTTGTGTATGAAATTCCTCTGGTTGGTGTTTGGGGCATATATATTCGCTATGGTGTATAGTACATTATTTATGTGTCCCACTATGATAACGTATCTGCCTTCTGGGTCAGTGTCCTCGGTGATCAGAGTGAAAGCAACCTTTTTACTGAGCAGGGTGGTGACTCCCTTGGATTTGGTCGTGGATGTAGAGTGGAACTGGTGAGGGTAGGAGTTGGTCAGAATGCTGGGATGGGTCGTGCCCCTGAAGTGTGTTTCCTGTAAACACACAATGTCCGCATCAGTTTTACCTACATCTCTACTGAGAAGGTGTCTTTGGACCGGGAGATTGAGTCCCCTTACATTGTGGCTGTAAAACTTAAGGTGGCATGTAAGGGAAGGTATTGTGAGAATCTAGTATGTATTGGTCTATGAAGGGGCTCTGCTCTCCCCAGCTTCGGCGAGCTGGGCAGATCCCACTTAGATAATCCCTGCGGGTAGTCGGTAGGTATGTCTGTTCGGTACTTTGCCTCCGGTGGAAGTGCATTGTTATGCCGTCTTCCAGTTAACTGACAATCTTTAGTGAGCCATTTCTCTACATTATTAGGTGTAGTTGGTCTTCGGGGCTTGGTGAGACATTTTATTGGAGGTGTAGTATTATTGTATTGTTATAATTAAAAAATTATTATTTTTTTTTTATTTATATATATATTTTTTGTTAATTTAGCAACAATACCGTTGGGAGAGGCTATCCCTAACTCTGGGCGGATTTAGCTTAGGTCTGCACATGACCTTTAAGTATCGGGTTATAACTTTGTCGGGCTATCTGTCCTCATTTGCTCTCTGTTTATCATACCCCTAGTCTGGCTTAAATAGTCTAACAGTTATTTACACCAAAATCAAACATTATACATAACATGGCTATTCTGCATTGCGTGATACAGCATACTGTATACTTGCGGGCGGCTTGAAAAGTTCGTATTTGCTCCCCGTCCAGGGCTATTTTCGCGCCCGCTTCCATGTGGAGGTGTGTCGCTCGTGCGATGCGGGTTTCTGCGGTTCTGGGCGCGGGGTGATGCCCCATTCCCACAGCTTCAGGAGACCTTCCTCTGGGGATGTGATGGCTGTAAGAGTGCCGTTGCGTTGGACCAGCAACTTGGTCGGGTATCCCCACCTGTATGCGATGTTGCTGTCTCTCAGAGCCGCGGTGATAGCGCCAAAAGTCTTTCTCTTCCTCAGCGTCATAGCAGAGATGTCCGCGAAGATTCCCACCTTTTGAAATTCTGTAGGTATGTCCTTTCGTGTGCGGCTCGCTCTCAGGACCGCCTCCTTTGCATGGTAGTAATGCATCTTCAAGACGATATCTCTTGGCGTATCAGCAGGTAGGTATTGGGGCTTTGCCACTCTGTGAATGCGATCCATCAACAGGACATTTTGTGGCAGGTCAGGGACAAGCGTGTGGAAAGGCCTCGTTATGCGTTCCCTGGGCTCCGTCTGTTTCGGCGCCATCTTGGAGGTCTTCCTGTATTGCTGCTCCCCGCGTGTGCCCTTGTTTGGCGTTGAAGAACAGGAGCTTGTCCTGTTTCTCGGACGCCCGCTTAGCCTTGGCGTGGGACATGATCGGGATCGCCGGGGTGCCCGTTGATTTTGTCAGGTTTGGGTCTAAATCGTCGTGTGGGGCCTATACTGCCGCGGAGCTGTCAGAGCATGCGACCGCTCGCGTTCCCGTCCAGGCCACGCCCCCCATATTGATCATATTGACACCTAGATTGGCAATTTTGAAATGCACTTTTAATTCATCTTGAATTCTCACTTTAGTAAATAAGATTAGCAGGGTTCATTTTTACCAACAAGCAAGGAAACAAGCCCTATTTATTCCTTTTTTTTTTATTGTGTTTATTCAAGACTGGACAATAAATAATTTGCTGATGCTTGAAAACAAGAAGAAAAAAGAGGATAAAAAAAATTTGCTTACAACACCTTTGTTCACTTTTGTTATTGTAACAAGGAAGGTCACATTATATTACAGGACATTCCATAATAGCTGACAAAAAAACATTTTCTTTCACACTACTAATTTTTACTTGCTCAAGGACCTTTAGAATAAAACCATTGAACAAAAAAGTCTCCAATACTCCTTCTCTCCCCTGTGTCCATATAAATAGTGTTGTTTGGACACTGGCTGAAAGTGTAGGTGAGAAAATCTAGCTCAGCATTATGAATGCCGGGAGCTCTGATAGGATCAAGGAGTGCAGTGTTTATTTTTAGTCAGATGTTGCAACAACAAAAATTGGAACAGATACATTATGAGAGATATATTATAGATTAGATCGTTTAGTAACTGGACAATGTGTCATAATTATTCTTACCCAATAGTTAGCAGTGGCTTGGGTGTCGTTCCTGAATTCCATGGGTTATTAAACACCTTGGGCACAGACGTTAGATGGCCAAAAGTATGTGGACAACAATACTAATTATTGTGTTCAGGAGTTTTAGCCTCCCCGATTGTTAACAGGGGCATAAAATCCAGCATATAGCTATATATTCTCTATATTATTATTGCCATTTATATAGTGCCAACAGATTCCATGGCGCTTTACAATATGATGGGAGGGGGGATTGAACTATAAATAGGACAATTATAAGAAAATGTACAGGAACTATAGGTTGAAGAGTACTTTCAGTCTATAGGAGGTGGGGTATAAAACACATTAGGACAGGAAATAGAAATCAAATAAGGTGGGAGTGAAGTCGAGCTGGAGGAGAGAGTAAAGTGTTGCCCTTTAGGAGATAGCAAGAGACAGGTATGTGAGGTAGAGGTCATAAGCTTTCTTAAATAGATGGGTTTTAAGGCACTTCTTAAATGATTGAAGACTATGGAAAAGTCTGATGGTGGTAGGCAGGCTATTCAATAGGAAGGGAGCTGCCCGTGAGTAGTCATGCAAGTGTGAGTTGGCCATACGGGTGCGAGCAGCGGACAGGAGAAGGTCATGGGCAGAGTGGAGAGAACGAGGAGGGGCATAACTATGGATCTGTGAAGAGATATAATAGGGGCTAGAATTGTTCTGTACTTTTTTAGGTATGGGTTATCACTTTGAATTGACTCCTATAGGATACAGGAAGCCAATGTAAGGACTGACAGAGGGGTGAGGTGTGAGAGGACTGACTAGAGAGGAAAATCATTCTAGCTGCAGCATTCAATACAGACTGTGGTGGGGCAATACGGCTTTTGGGAAGACCAATTAGGAGAGGGTTTCAATAATCCATGCAGGAAATTACTAGAGCATGGACAAGCTCCTTGGTAGCATAAGAAAAGGGCGGATGCGGAATCTACAGGATTGGGCAACATACTGGATGTGAGGCTCAAAGGTGAGGCCAGAATCAAGTATGACGCCAAGACAGCGCACTTGCAAGGATGGACTTTTGCGGCTACCACTAACTTGAAGGGAGAGTGAAAGAGGAGGATAAGTATCAGGTGGAGGAAAGACAAGGAGCTCAGTTTTAGAGAGATTGAGTTTCAGAAAGTGTGAAAACATCTAGTCAGAGATGGAAAAAAGGCAAGCAGTGAAACGTTGCAGGATGGCAGGGGAGAGGTCCGTGGAGGAGAGTTATATCTGGGTTTCATCAACATAAAGGTGGTAGTGGAATCCAAATGAGGTAATAAGTTTGCCAAGAGAGGCAGTATAAAGAGAAAATAGAAGGGGACCAAGGACAGAGCCTTGGGGGACTCCAACTGAGACAGGACGAGGGGAGGAGGTATCATTAGAAAAGGAGACATTGAATGAGCGTTGGGAGAGATAAGAGGAAAACCACAAGAGGACAGAGTCACAGAGGCCGAGTGATTGAAGAGTTTTGAAGAAGGAGAGCATGATTAACGGTGTCAAAGGCAGGAGAGGTCATGAATAATTAGTATGGAGTTGTGGTCTTTGGATTTTGCTGCGATTAGGTCATTAGTAACTTTGATAAGAGCAGTCTCAGTAGAGTGGGAAGGGCGGAAGCCAGATTGAAGAGGGTCAAGGAGAGAGTTGGAATTGAGGAAGTCAGACATATGGGTAATGACAAGTCTTTCCAGAAGCTTTGAGGAAAAAGTGAGCAGTGATATGGGACTATAGTTAGAGTGGGAAGACGGGTCAAGAGATGTTTTTTTTAGGATAGGTACTACGGGGCATGTTTAAGGTCAGCAGGGACAACACCAGAAGAGAGAGAGCAGTTGAAGATGTGTGTTAAGGAAGGCACAAGACAGGGGGAGAGAGATCTGATAAGGTGAGATGGGACAGGATCGAGCAGGCAAGTGGTGGGGCAAGAGGAAAGGAGAGGTGCAGCCACTTCTTGTTCAGTAGCCAGGGAGAAAGTCTAAAGGGTAGGAAAGGCATGATCTACGTGTGGTTGAGAAAGAGAATGGCAAGGTGGGGAGAATTCTTTCCTTAGCTGTTCAAACTTGTCGGTAAAGTAGTATGCAAAGTTATCGACTATTAGGTTAGTTTAGGGAGTGGCCACAGCAGGGCGAAGAAGATAGTTAAAGGTGTCAAAGAGACGCCAGGTATTGCAGGAGCATGAACTAAGAGAGAGTAAAGTTTGGCGAGGGCAAGAGCTTCGCTCTATTAACACAATATGAACCTATAATGGAGATAGTCTGCCTGGGTGCTAGACTTCCTCCAGGAGCGTTCAGCACAATGGGAGCATCTTTGCAGGTAGTATGCCACGGTTGGGGGCGTGTGCTTCTCGAGGTGCATGTTTGGAGTGGGGGTGCAGCGTTCAAGGCAGAGGTGAGGGTAGTGTTATATGTGGAGATGGCCAGTGAGGGACAGGAGAGGGAAGGGATGGATAGCAGTTGTGAATCAATATCAGCTGACAGCTATAAAGGATCGTACTAAAGAGCTCAGTGGCTGTAAAAGAATGCCACCTTTGCCACAATTAATTCATTCAATTTTTGCCCTACTAGATCCACCCAAGACAACTGTAAGTGTATTATTCTAAAGTGGAAACATCTAGGAGCAACAGCCCAGCCATGAACAGGTAAATGCAGGGCTGCAGTGTGTGTGTATGTGAGGGGTGAAGTATGGGTGAACGGTGCAATGTGTGTATGAAGGCAGGGCCGGCACTTTCTTAAGGCGGCATAGGCGGCCGCCTTAGGGCGCACCAAATGCGCAAATGTCCGGGTGAACATCACACCGAGCACCAGTATCTCCGTGCAGCCCAGCGCCTGACTATGTGCATGCTACAGGCTATGTGGAGGGTTCAGGGATATAGATTACATCATATCCCTGCTCCCTGTATAGCACACAATGTGGCTGGCATCCAGTGATGGGGCTAAGCTGAGGGATGGGACTCCACAGATCAGAGCCAGACAGCATGCTTCCCAGGGACCTGAGATGTAAGCATGTAATTGTGACTGTATGTATGTCTCTGTATGACTGTATATCTGTGTATGCATGCCTGTTTGTATGTCTCTGTATGACTGCATGTCTGTGTTTGTATGCCTATGTCTGTGTTTCTGTATGACTGTATTCGTATGTCTCTGTATGCCTAGTTCTATATGTTACGGTATGCCTGCGTCTGTATGTCTCTGTATGGCTGCATCTGCATGGCAGTCTATGTGATGTCTCTGTATGACTGTATTTCTATGTTTGTATGACGGTGTACCTGTATGTGTAGATTTTATAAATGTGTGCCTCTATGGCATGTATTGTCTGAGTTAGATTTTGTCCCTTTTATGGCTGTGTTTCTGTATATCTTTGTGACTTTGTGCCTTAATAATTATGTATGTGTGCCGGTATGCTTGTGTGTCTGTATGTTTATGTCTTTGTGCGTTTGTGGTTTCTTTTGCCTGTATATCTATGCCTGTATGGCTTGGGAGTCAGAAATCACGAGAAAGAGACACAGAAAGGAGCTGGGGGGCAGAACGCAACACAGAAGGGGGCTGCAGGAAAAGTAAGTGACACGCAAGGAGGATAAAATACACTAAAGGGGGTGTAAGACACACAAAGGGGCAAACAGGGGTAAGACATTCAAAAGAGGGGATATGAAACACTAAAGGGGTAAGAAATTTAAAAAGGGGGTTATGAGACACACAGGTAAAGACGTATTGTTTGGCAAAAAATCCTTGCATAAGCCCTGTGTGAGGGGTGCAGTGTGTGACTGCGTTGGATGGTATAGGGCCCATATATTGTGTTTGGGGGAGTTGGAATGGAAGCAAATATGCATTTTTTTTGTTTTATTATTATTTGAAAAGCAAAACAAAAAAACCCTCTGAACTGCCTAGCTTGCCGGATGAATACTGAGCCTCTTGGTACTCTTTTCCCCTCGCCCTCCTGCAGGGAAGTGTCTGTGGGCCAGTGAGGGAGTACTTTAATCCCTTAGTGACCAGACCGGTTTTCAATTTTCTTACCGTTAAGGACCAGGGCTGTTTTTACATTTCTGCGGTGTTTGTGTTTAGCTGTAATATTCCTCTTACTCATTTACTGTATTCACACATGTTATATATCGTTTTTCTTGCCATTAAATGGTCTTTCTAAAGATACCATTATTTTCATCCTATCATATAACTTACTATAAAAAAAATCATAAAATATGATGAAAAAATTAAAATTTGCTGTTTCAAAATATATATATTTTTAAATTTATCAATAGTGACATTGTAACACTGTTATCTGTCATAAATCTCTGAATCACACCTCCTGAGTACATTTTTTTTTTTAGAGTAGACAAACCAGGGTATTTAATATGGGATGTGTCCAGTCTTTTTTAGTAGCCACAAACACTGGCCAAAGTTAGCATTTATATTTGTGTGTTAAAAATGCAAAAAACAATTATGAACGCTAACTTTGGCCAGTGTTTGTGGATAAGTGGCTACTAAAAAAGACTGGACATACCCCACTTGCAATACCTTGGGTTGTCTTCTTTTGCAAATGGTATGCCATCATGGGGGTAATTCTCATTCCTGGGCTACCTTATGCTCTCAAAGGCAACATAACCAATTTTGGAAATTGACAAAACTGAAAAATCCAGCCTTATATTTGACCCTGTAACTTTCAAAAACACTATAAAACCTGTACATGGGGGGTACTGTAATACTCGGGAGACTTCACTGAACACAAATATTATTGTTTCAAAACAGTAAAATGTATCACACAATATCATCATCAGTGAAATTGCCGTTTGTGTGTGAAAATGCAAAAACCGTCACTTTCACTGACAAAATCATCGCTGTAATATGTTTTACTGATTTGAAACACTAATATTTGTGTTCAGTGAAGTCTCCCGAGTAAAACAATATCCCCTATGTACAGGTTTTAGGGTGTCATGGAATGTTACAGGGTTAAATACAATGATAGCAAATTTAGATTCTCTGGACTTTCGGTCTGGGTTGTCAGGCAGGTCCCTTAATTGCAATCAAAAAAATTACTTAATTATGTAAAAATATTACATAAATATGCACATAGAATTTAAATATATATACATATTAATATATTTGAAGTCTACATGTATATTTATGAAATTATTTATGTAATTATGTATATGGATACATATATATATTTTGTATAATTTTCATTTATTTATATATACATAAATATATATATAATTTAGTTCTAAGTGTATTTTGATATAAATATATATATATTAATATCAAAATACAGTCAGAATAAAATTACATATATATTTATTTGTAAAAAAAATTATTATTTAAGTTTTTTTAATTATTATTTAGTTATGATATATATTATATATACGTTTGTAATTTTACTCTAAGTGTATTTTTATATTAATATATGTATATATTAATGAAAAAATACACTTAGTATGATGTTATATATAAGATATATACACTAAACAAAATTATAAACGCAACACTTTTGTTTTTGCCCCCATTTTTCATGAGCTAAAGTCAAAGATCTAAGACTTTTTTATGTACATAAAAGGCCTATTTCTCTCAAATATTGTTCACAAATCTGTCTAAAATCTGTGTTAGTGAGCACTTCTCCTTAACCCACATTCCACAATCAACAACCTGATCAATTCTATGTGAAGTAGATGTGTTGCACTGCGTGAGGCAAATGGTTGTCACACCAGATACTGACTGGTTTTCGGACCCCCCCCACCTCCCCGGAACCCCTTAATACAGTAGAACTGCATATTTTAAAGTGGCCTTTTATTGTGGCCAGCCTAAGGCACACCTGTGCAATAATCATGCTGTCTAATCGGCATCTTGATATGCCACACCTGTGAGGTGGATGGATTATCTCGGCAAAGGAGAAGTGCTCACTAACCCAGATTTAGACAGATTTGTGAACAATATTTGAGAGAAATAGGCCTTTTGTGTACATAGAAAACATCTTTGAGATCAGCTCAAGAAAAATTAGGGGGTTGCGTTTATAATTTTGTTCAGTGTATATACATAGATATATGTATATATATTTCATATATATATATATACATATATTATTTTATTTATTAAAACTTTTTTATGATTTTACAGAAGCAGTGAGACTGTTCAGGCAGTCCCCCTGCAGGCAGGACTATGGAATGCCTATTGCATCCATGTGACCGCTCTTTCAGAACGAACACATGGCCCCTGGGGGCCTAATTTGTCGAGGGGGTACTGTGTGGGCTGTCAGGCAGTCCCCCCCAGACCGGGAGCAACACCGATCGGTGGCAATCGAGTAAGTAATATATTTGCCTTAAAGACCTTTTTCTGTCGGTCCTTAAGGAGCATGGGCCAGCAGGGGAAATCCTTTGATCTCTCCTGTTGGCCTCGACCCATGGCCATCGCTGCCCACCGTGATTTTGCCCAGTTTGCCTGATGGCCAGTCCAGGCCTGCTGACACTTTACTCCGGAGTAGTAGAAATTAAACAGTTTTACTGTTTGCTTGATATATCCCTTCAAAAAAAAAAAAATGTATTGACAAATCAATTTGAACAGAAACTGCAATCACAATTTGGCTCATTGGAATTACATATTTTTTTCCCCAGAGGAATCCATTCAGAAGAACCAAATTTTATTATAATGCAGAACTCTAGTAGAAATGTGTTCTCTGAAATGATAAATCATACTTCACTATCTGACAGTCTGCCAGAAGAATCTAGGTGTTATCGAGTTTTATGCTGCTTCTTTTCCCTATTGGAATTACATGAATGTGTTTTGTGCAGGGCTTGAGTCCTGCAGGAACGCATGGGAACGGCATTCCTGTTACTAGTCCTGCAGGACCCAGGGCTCTCTCCCTGCAGCCTGCAGCGTCGACCGGCCTCTCCTGATGATGTCAGGAGGGGGCATGACTTTCACTGCTCTTCTTCCAGGACCGCTTGAGAGTCTAGGGGGAAGAGCAGAGGAAGTCATGCCCCCTCCTCCTGACATCATCAGGAGAGGCCAGCTGACTCCACTGACTTAGGCTACAGATCCTGGCCCAAGGTAAGTCTCAGGGAGGGGGGGAATGCACTTTAGGTTTTTGTTTTATCCCCTTACTCAGTCCCTGTCCCCCTCAGCCCATGTCCCTCTTCCTCAGTCCCTGTCCCCCTCAGCCCCTGTCCCCCTTCCTCAGCCCAAGCCCCTGTCCCCCTTAGCCCCGATCCCTTTTCCTCAGCCCTGTCCCCCTCCTCAGTCCCCTTCCTCAGTCCCTGTCCTTCTTCCTCAGTCCCTGTCCCTTTGCTCAGTCCCTGTCCCTCTTCCACAGTCCTGTCCCCCTCAGACCCTGTTCCTCTTCCTCAGTCCCTGTCCCTTTCATCAGCCTCTGCCCCTGTCCCTTGAAAACATCTCATCTTTACAAATGTGTTTAAGGTGTGGAAATGAAATGTAGAAACCCATACTTCTTTATCTTGGTACTGAGTGCCTCTTAGAGTCAATCATTGTTATAAAAGCTGTCTTTATTCCCTGGCAGACACCGTTGAAAAAGAATAAAGATTAGACAAGAAATTAAAATATGTTTCTGTTTCTTCTCCTCCTCCTCCTTTGTAAATGGTTATGATGACATTAGTGAAATCTTTAATATAAATTTAAAAGAAAACAGACTGTCTTATTGGGTCAAAGAGGTGACAGTGAAAAGTAACGGTTCCACTTTAAGGTTGTATCAAACAATAAAACAACTAAACTAGCCAAAGGTTTCATAATGGCTAGACAAGAGTGGCATTCTGGTTTACTCATTATGTTTTTACATAATAAAGAAAAGGAATGTAGACAGACAACACGTTTGACTCGCGTTGCAAGATTTTTCTATGATGCTAAAATTTATTTAGTTTTGATTTGGTTCTCCTATAATCCTTTGTACTAGGGAGCAATGATATTTATCTGGCAGCATCAACTATTATTTCCTATGGATAAAAACTGCAAGAACAATTTTTCAGTGTGTGCCTTTTATTACACTAGCTATTTGCTTTAGCGAAATAAAAATATAGTCCATTAGCAACAGAAAATTTCAACTGGCCCACTTAATGATAAGTAACCAATCAGAGCAGATAACTACCCATATGCACATATGGCAGTCTAGTTTTTTTTTTTTTTCCTTTTCTAAGGGCTGGTAGTTTGTGATAATTTGTTTGTAAAAAATGACATGATGATTAGACGCAATTTAAAATATTGACTTAAATGATTTCAAGCAGTGCAAAACCTTTATTAACATAATTGCATTTAAAAATGTTGTGGCAATTTAAAGGACAAGCAGAATTGTAAACATATAATTCCACATATTTTGAAAACACGTCAAAATGGAAAAAAAATACAACAAACTTGTAAACCTGTCACATTTGCAGTGAACTGTAGAACAACATATACTGTGATGTATACTCTTAATGGAAAAGAAAAATCAGTCACATTTAAGTAAATAGCACACAGAAAGGACAATTTGTGCAAACAAATTAGGCCGTGACTCATGGCCATGAAATATTTCAGTTTAAGGATTGAAGACCATCAATTACAAAAATAAAATAAAATCAGTTTTTGTTTTTCTTTTAAATAACATAAAACGCTCAGGTGGCAAACTTTATCTTCTACTTCTTTTCCTAGCCTTGACACTATACCATGAGTTTTCATGCTTTTGAACAGCTGAAGCTTCCCCACCCCCCACATTTGTAAATAGAGTTCCCTCTTAAGTTTAAAGGCATCCATTCACTTGTATTTGAGTAAAGAGAAGCCACTGCTGCCATTTCACACATGTATGCGAATTTACTATTCATGGGTAATGCATTGGACAGGTATGTGGATGTAAAACATATGTATAGTAGTGTATCCTGTAGAAATGCACAGAAAACTGCCTGGTATATTTTATTCACTTCCTTGCTGGAATGAATGTCAAGAAGTAGAATCACAGTAAAGGACTTTTAATATTAATCTATATTTATATTGTATGATTAGCATGGCCAATCCACTCTGGAGTATTTCTTTAACGGGATACGTACTTTTTCCAAGCTGCACTCCATGCTTTCTGAATCTGGAATTTCATAAACTCAATTCCGCTGCGGGAGGGGGGGGGGGGAAGAGTGTGGCGAGATCAGCAATGGAGGCAACTTCGGGGTGAAAACGTTTAACCCCTAAAGCTATGAATGCTCCAGGGGACCTCCTGGCATCATAACTTCATGTAGATGAAGTTGTTATGGTGCCTTATGATGCCTATACCGTCCCTGTAATTCTTACACAGAGCACTCTAAAGTTTCATGTTCATCAGATGCATGATTACAAAATGTACATAAACTCTTGAGATTTTTGGATAAGTTAAAAGAAAAGTGTAGTTGCCCCCTCTAACAGAAAAATGATAGGCTCTCAAAGTAACAGTCAAATACACCAATATCAAATATAAAAAGGCACTATGGACTGATTTTTCGGAGCAATTCGACCTAAAAAAACATGGTATTGAAATGTATAGCTGGCATGACCAGTTTGTGACATAACCCCACCACATGAGATCAAATACAGTAAAATTTTCACCAGTTAAAACCATTGCTATTTTGCAGATCCCAACAAAGCTCCATATCACAACACAGCAGTCCCCCCTAGGAAAATATTTCACAAACTTACTCAAAGTTTTTTTAATATCCCTTTTAGAACATTCTTACATCTTTCGATTGCATGTTTGTAAGTGAAACACTCCCAGCAAACTGGGAGAAGTGATTTTTCCCCCCCCCAACTATAACTAAGGCTAGCACAATGAAGATCAGCAACACTTCCTTTTCAGCTTTGAAATTTACAAAAAGGTAAATATTTTGTTTTCTTCAAAAGCAGATTTGTTTGCCCAGTGATACAATATATCAAGTATTTAGAACATTTACATGGATAACGTGATCTGTCAAGCCATTCTTAGGGCTCCTAAAGTAAGATATTTTAAAGGCATACAACCTCACAGTGCGCGTACAAATATTTGTAAAATCGAAGTACAGATTCCTGCTTCGACATCAACTGGGGAAGGTGAAGACTTTTGTCTGTAGCAATGTTTTCAAATGCAGTTTCCAAACACCTTATTGAAAGCCAAAAGAGACAGGGGATCTCAATTCATCATTGCCAGAGTGAATATAGGTGCCTAGATTTTGAGACTTTAGAATAACTAACAGTACAAATAGGCTGCCATTTTTGCCATTTATATGAATTGTTATTGTAGGACTCCCCAACAAAGAGTTTTTGCCTTGACGTGGCAGATGAGCATACAATTTAATGGCCATTGGAGTGATATTAACAAAAACTAAAAACCTCCAGTTATTTAATAGTGCATGGGGATTTGGTTGGGATAGTGGGCAACTAACTTTTTTCTTTGTTTTTTTTTTTTATTGCAAGTATTGGGGCTGACATGTACTATAGTCATTGCTGCCACCTGGGAATTGTTGGAGTTTAAGTGCAGGACTTAATTTTGTATGTTACCAAAATATATGTTTAAAAATCTATACATTTCAACAGGCATGAAGTCATTTTAAAATGAAATGTATCAGAGAAAAACACGATTCTTAAAATATTTGTTAATTTGAGCAAGACTGTATATTTACATACCTTTGCATAAAACTTTAAATATAAAAACCTGGATATATTCAGATTTCAAAAATAAAGCACATTTTCACAGTGTGAAATGAATGTGTGTGCATATAAGTGTGTGCAGTTTCCCCCCAAAAAAATCCACAGTTTAAAATATGAAATATTTATATATTTGGCTACATATATAACCTAATCCGAACTAAGAACTTCCAAGAAGCAAAATACGTGTGGATAGAGGTATGTGTGTGGTTGGCTTTGACAGAAAATTCATTTATTAAATTGGTACATAAATATATAAGCCATCTACAGCTGGTTAATGACTGTAGCAGTAAAAAGAACTTTGCAATGAGAATAAGAGCTGATAAAACTGCACTTAATTATACCTTTTTTTTCCAAAATCAAATATCTAACAGGCAAAAAAATCATGCACAAAGAAAAGTAAATTTGACTTCAACATTAATGTTGCTGTGAAAAATTCATGGTGATTCATTCAATGGATAAGGATAATTATTGGCATTAAGCCTTTATACTCTATACAAACAACAGCTGCGTCCCAGATATTATAGCAGTCAGCAGCAGTCTGATAAATTGGTGGATGCTTGTAGAACTCTTCTGTTTAACCCCTTAAGGACACATGACATGTCATGATTCCCTTTTATTCCAGAAGTTTGGTCCTTAAGGGTTTAAAGGGACACTAAAGATACCCAAACCACTTCATCTCAATAAAGTGATGTACAGTGCAGTGACCCTGTTCGTTTAACCCTGCAATGTAAAAATATTTTTTTTACATCTATTTTTTAAAGAAACTGCAGTGCTTACATTGCAGGGTAAATCCTTTCTGACAGCTACTAGAGGCGCTTCCACTGCATTGACCGAGTAAAATTCAGGTGTCATTAAAGTTATCAAGTGACATTAAAGCTTACAGGAAAGCATGCGCATTAGCTTCCCAATGTTACTCTGTGAGGAGAACAGATTCAACCTCCGCCAGAGGAGGCCATGCCTCGTCAATTACATTGCAGGGAAGGAGAGATGGGAGTCTCGTCGCTGGAAATAGGCAAGTAAAACTTTTATTGCATTAATTTTTGTAACACATGGTGACGGGACTATATATACCCAGAGATAGGGAAGCTCAAGATTTAGGAATACCGGTTTGTATTCCTAACACCATAGAGGTTCCTTTAAGTGCACACATAAGTCTATGCAAAAAAAAAAAAGTTCTAAGGCAAAATTCTACAACTGGGGCAAACTGTAGGAACATTCCATAAGTGCTCATACTATTCTCTAAGTGTGATCTAATGCCTGGTCATGCAACAAATTTTGCTTGTTTTCAACACTGCTAACAATTAACACGTTAGACGTTAAGGTATTTGCTTACAGGCCCTGAACATCCTCTGTGCCCAAACATATTCTGTAAGCAGTAAATAGACAAAACATTGCACCAGATAAAACAGTGAAGAAAAACAACTATAGCAGTTTTCCAACAAACTTCCTTCATAGTCACGCAACAAAGTATAAGTTACTCGTCTTTCTTATCTTGTCTTGCATCAGTGGCATTCTGTTGAGGAAAAAAAAAAGAAGGTATAATTACATTAAAAATGACAAAGCAATGACGATACACATTCTTAACTTTGTTAACACTAACACCTTTTTTCAGGTGGCAAGACATTTCCCCCCATTTGAACCTTTGGCATTCTAAGCTAGAGGAGCTGAGGTTCTTATAGAAATTATGGTTCATGGCCCAAAGGGGGATTCAGGTATACTTGGAAATGTGTGTGCAGTGGCTGGTCTCAACATTTACTACTGACTTTCAAGATCTGCTCAATGTCTCATATTTTTACTACTTTATTTCATTTTAAAATAATTTGTAATTTTGATTTTGTAAATAACTATTTAAACATCAACATTAACTTTAAAAAAAAAAAAAATATTAAAATTAAAAAGCAATGAAACAGGGAATTATGAATATGATTGGTGGCTGTAAAATCTGTCTAACTTAGTAGCTACAATTAAGCAACATTAGCTGGCAACGTTGTCTATTCACTGAAATGAACATGCGGATATTAATCCTAATTGATTTAAAAAGACTGGAAGCAGATCTTGGTGGCAGCAAGTCACAAGATTGGAGCTGCCCCAACGGTTTTAGAGGACCCCTAAAGGCACACAGACAATTTGATCTCAATGAAGTGGTCTTGGTGGTGAAGCAGTCCTTTAGTTTTAACCTTGCAATGTAAAACATTGGTGTTTAGTGGATACAGCAATGCTTACATTTCATGGTTAAAAATGCCTCCAGTGGCTTTTTACCTGACCGTCACTAGAAGCAGTTTTGCTCTGAGAATGGAGTTAAACTCTGTTCTCACAGCTAACCTCAAATAGGAGCGAAGTGATGCTGCACATGTGTTTTTAGTCACCAGTGCTCCTCTATTACTATTATTTTATTATTTATATAGCACCATCACATTCCGTAGCGCTGTACATTGGGTGGACTAACAGACATGTAATTTTAACCAGACAATTGGACGTACAGGAACAGAGAGGTGGAGGACTCTGCTCAATGAGCTTACATTCTAGAGGGAGTGGGGTATAGTGACACAAAGGGTAAAAGTAGGGGTACGAAGTAGGTTGTTAGAAATGTATTCATTGAGGGCTTCGTAGGTAGTTTTTGACAGTTGCAGGAGAGGAGTCATGGGGGTGGGGGATAAAAACCTGCTTACAGTTTAACTGATATGCTTTCTTGAAGAAGTGAGCTTTCAATTATTTTCTGAATGAGTGGAGACTGGGTGAAGCATTGGATTAGGCATCTAATGGTTTGCATTTCTTTAAGTGATGTGTGCATATGGATATTGAAAAAATTGAATAAAATAAAATAAAAAAAATAAAATAAAATATGTAAATATATGAAAAAAATGTAAACTTTTTTTTTCCTTGTTTGAAGTTCCAGGATTTGACACAGATCCCCTGTAGGGTGCTCTTCCTGATCACTTTGTATCCCAACACAGAGCAGAAGGCAATGCTTCTATGAGAAGCTTTGCAGCTGCCGCACAGTGACTGCCATTCATGTGCCTGGTCTATAAGCAGAGAGATCATCAGTAGGGGCAGAGCAGGCTACAGCAAGGGACAGTCTTGCTACAGTGCTAATGACAAGTTAACCGTTTATTTACAGCTTTTACAGGAGAGAGGGGGCCAGAATGCCTTCCAGCTTTATAAATAGATTTATTTATATTGCTGTAGTGTTCATTGAACTATACACAATTTGTTTATTTCATCTTCATCTTGACTGTATCTAATTGTTGCTTGTTACAAGGTCTAGATCACTACAACATTGCTTCCCTTTGACTCAGCAATATTATCAAAGCAGGTACATTTGTGTGTATATACTAAATATATACATCTCAGTGAATATACCTGCAGTTGCTCATGTTGTCTTAGAAGACGATCATATTCACGTGTAAGGCCTTCTGATTGCTTCTTCAGAGCACCAGATTCTGCTTCCGTTTTTGACAAGGCTAAAATAGAAATGTCTAATTTTAATTACAAACAATTACATACAATTATAATGGGGAAAAACTCTGCACACGCGAGATAACCCTCCATGAATGCAAATGTAAAACACATTTAAAAACTACCTAATCCATTTCTCAAGGTACATCAACAATCAAGTATTTTTTTGACAATCTTTATCTATAAGTTTACTTATAAGTTTAATAATTTTATTTATAAGTTTCACAAACAGAACAAGAACATAGCAAAAGGAATAAGATAAGCCACAGCACAAAGTTCATGAAAATCGATACTTAGCTAAAAGACACATATGAACATGGCTTATTAGTATTTGCTAAAGCTTTCAGGAGGCTCACAGGCCTCAAATTTGTGCCCGCCATAGTGGTTATGATTCAGGAGTACCCTGGCCCTTTTTTCCCGGTAATGTGGCAAACTATTTTGCCCTCTTATCTGGGTCTCTGCCAGGTGCTGTCTATTGTCAGTGACATGCATCCGGCTTCTGCAGTGCTGGAGAAGCTGGAAGCAAATCGTGCCAACCATTCACTGATCAAGATGTCAACTGCCTGGTCTCAGGCAATGAATGCAACTCTATGCATATAAATATGCACAGAAGTGACATAGCCAGCAAGTATTGCTCCAGCTGACTACTAAACACCTCAATGATGCTTTGGATTCTGTTGCTGCTATAAAAGTTGTAATCGCTGCATTCCAAATTTTGCAAACGTTTAGCTTTAAAAATCGTAATTCACTTAAAAACAGACTTAGTCACAAATACATTGCATCTCAAAATATAATTCGACCACATTGGAACATAATTAGGAAATGCCTAAATCTTTGACAGCTGATGTGCCTCGAGGACTAGGGAATTACCAGAACTTTGCATTAATTGTTTTCACTGTACAATATGTATAGTATATAAAGGATTATTTAAAAATGTTACATAGTTACATAGCTGAAAAGAGACTTGCGTCCATCAAGTTCAGCCTACCTCACATTTGTTTTTTGCTGTTGATCCAAAAGAAGGCAAAAAAACCCAGTTTGAAGCACAATTTTGCAACAAGCTAGGAAAAAAATTCCTTCTTGACCCCAGAATGGCAGTCAGATTTATCCTTGGATCAAGCAGTTATTACCCTACATTAACATGTGTTTTTCCAGTATGCATATTAGAGATACTTTAAATAAGTTTTCTAAAATTGGTAAGCATGTAGCAAGATTAGAATTTCTGTCTCCTACATTTACTTCTGTCCATCGCTATAGATTTATGGTTATTTTTATTTTTCCCCCGAGATACAATATTTGACATAGACGTGTTTTCGCAGGTTTTAACATGCAAAGTGCATCAAATAATGAGCTCCACTAAATTTAGTATTACTATACTGCACATGTGATTCAGAAGCCATTAAGTTCTATGAATGAAGCAATACAAAACGCATCTGTGCACTTTTATCCATATTTATCAATATTAAAATAAAAATGGAGAGGGGGCAGGGCCTGACTGCCAGGCTGAATAGTTGCATGAAAGAGCAGTTCCAGCAAGCTTATGATTTTTCAACCTATTAAAGCTGAACTTGCACCCACCTGGCTGGCGTCTCAGACACAAGGGAGTACTGGCTCCAAGGAGAGGCTTGCACGCAGTGTTTTAGTCCCTTGGAGGGCCATCCTTAGTCTACCCAGATGAGGCCTAATCGGGCGGTGAGTAGAGTGGACGGCCGCTACCCTGCTCGACTGTACCAAGCTAAACTTCTGACACTATGTGAACCTTGCCCTGTTTTCTTGTTATACTACCTTTATAATTTGCTGTACCGTAAAGATCACATGCCTCAATAAAAGAAAGAATTATAAAAAATAAATAAAAAGGGAGACCAGAGATTGGCTAGGATCAAATTAACGTACTTCCATATTTATCTTGATTTAGATTTAATCTAATACATTAATTTGTTCCTGGATGGCAAGAGTCCATGAGAACCACAGTATGTGGGAAGTCAGAACTGAGGATCTTGGATGAACTGCAGCTCAATGTAGTGGTTATGATGACAGAAATGCCCTGATATCCCCCTCCTTCCTTATCTATGGTCTTCTTGGAGGCACTTCCCACCTTAACTAGAGCAAGCTGTAAAGGTTATGATGCTTGGAGTGTTCATTTAACCTGTGCTTCAGTGTGTGCGTAAATAAATAAATTATATATATATATATATATATATATATATAAAGCATAATTTCTAAATGTGAATACCTGTAGAGAGAGAGAGATATATATATATATAGATATAGATATAGATATAGATATAGATAGAGATAGAGAGAGAGAGAGAGAGAGAGAGAGAGAGAGAGAGAGAGAGAGATTTATATCTACTACCATTTTAGTATTATTACAAAGTAGCTTTGCTTCATGTGCAAATTGAATTTACAACCCTCTTGTAAGTAACATAAAAAACACAACCAATGAAATTAAATCTTGGGTAAGAGGAAGTAACCTGATACAAATGTACATATATTTTTTGCAGGGATAGACAATCCAGTGCATTCTGATGTTGTAACTATAAACAGCAGTATCTCTGATCAAAAGGGCAAAGTATCTAGAAATACACAATACAAAGAAACGAACAACACTACACATTGTTTCAGTGTTTTGGTAATATACTGTAGCTAACGTGTCATTACCAAGAACAGAGGAGGATGAAAACGTGTTATTTCATTATGCTTGATCTACAATTACAGGCTGAATTTAAATAATTGTGAACAAAAACCTGATTTTTTCTAATTAAAAGTCCACTATAGGCCAGGTCCCTCTAGTTTTAACCCTGCAGCTGAAAACATAGCAGTTTCGGGTTAATCTAGCCTCTAGTTGCTGTCTCACTGACACGCGCAGGGGGTGGAGAGTTCTCCAGCACAGAGGGAGCCCGGCGCTGGACAAAAGTAAGTGGCTGAAGGGTTTTTTAGGCGGGGGACTCAGAGGTGAGTAGTCAGGTGGAATACTATGGGGCTTTCTACCAAAAGGCGCTGAATATCTTGTCCAGACGGAGCTCCAGATCCAAACTCACATAGCAAGGGTCGAGGGAGCATGTGCGTCCCATTACCATTTTACAGGTAACGGTGGTGCTGGGCTCTAGTTTCAGCAGCAGTGCCGCAACTTCCACTAAGTTGCGGGGGAACCTCCAGGGGGTAGACCGGGATGACCCCCACCAGTCCATAGGGGGACTAACAGGGGCTCAGGGCCAGTATTCCAGCCTTGTATGGCAACGAGAGAGTGGCCACCTCCCACACGCCAGCTATGCTGGTGTGAAACTGTCAGGTGAATCCCACATGATAGGCTGTTCACCACCATGAACAACTTGTTGCTACCTCTCACTTGGTGGCTTGTATAAGCAGATTTTCAGCGATATTTTGTGGTAATTGCTATTTAGAACTGCGAAAGCTAGCATGTCCTCAGCTCAGTAGTCACGCCTGCCAATATAATATTTTTGTTTAAGCTTTCCAAAATGATTGAATATTTTTGCAAGAACTTTTAAATCATTTTTATAAGTTTTAAGAGATATATAAATACCATAATGCAAAAATTTGAAAAGTTTATCACAAAAAAATCGAGGCCAAATTTAGTTGCTCTAAGAAATGGTACACTTAACGGTCTTGAGGAAAGTTCCAATTGGGGATTAAGGAAAATAACATTTACACTAGAAGCATCTTTAAATAACAATGATATTAACAAAACTTGTCAAAAGTCACATCACTAGTTCCAACTAACAGTTCAGATTTGGATGATACAGAAACACAGATTGTTTAATAAAATATTTTTCAATTATTTAACGTTAGCGGCATAAATGTCACTGACCACTACCCCTGGTATGATATGATAGCTCAGCCACAGCATTTTGTCATTAGAGGCTGTGCTTCAGGCTCTATTAAAATATGAGTAAACAGTTTAGTATTTCAGAGTAACCCAGCACCCATGGACTCCAGGCACCATAACTACTTTTATTAGTTTAAGAGGGTATGGTGCCTACAGTGCTCCTTTAATATCTACTATTAATCTTTTGTTGGGTTATTAATTGTGGATAATTGCCTACTTCATAGAAAAACGTGGAAAATATATTTTTTTCCCTTTCTGCCACAAAATCCTTACTGTTTAACACCACAGACAAACAACAAATAATGGCATGATCACAGTTAATACATGACAATAAGTAATGGCATCATCACAGCTCATAAATGACAACAAATAAGGGCATGATCACGGCTCTGGTGCGAACCAGGCCATCAGCCGTCCAGGACATAAAGATTACTGCCCAGGATTCAAACATATCTCTCTATTCTAACATAGGTAACTGTCGATCATATTATTATTATTACTAGGATTTACATAGCGCCAGCATATTCCGTAGCGCTTTACAATATTATCAAAGGGGATGATTTAACAATAAATTAGACAATTACAAAAACTTACAGGAACAATAGGTTGATGAGGTCCCTGTTAAACGAGCTTACAGTCTATAGGAGGTAAAGTAATTGGTCGCCACGACAGTACTTTGAAAATACTTTCCTAGAGGTACAATGATTTTATTAAGACACGGAGGCTCCTATTATGCTGCACTCTTTCTTTATTTTCCCTCAGCAGCAAAGAATTTTTTTTCAAACATAACCAGTAGTAACCGTAAACAGTCTGAGATGAGTATCTTAGTAACAGGAACAGCTAATCGGATTCCACTCTCCAGCATAATAGGTTCTGTCAACCAATCCAATTCCTCTTTCTTTGCTGCTCCCTCAGTTAAGTAACATCAGGTCCCATGGTTTCTTAACTGTGGGATCATTTTTTACATGTTATATTACTGTGTTATTTAATACTATTTTATTTAATACTATTTTATTATCTGAGTTAATTTGACTATTAGTGGGAATATTACTTCCTATTTACTTATTTGTTACATTTTCGCCTATGTTAACGGTTTATCTAGATATACTTCTGACTACTATTTTGATGTATTTGTTCCCTTCTTGGTTCCCTTGAACCTCTGAGCCCAGTACGATTAACTGAGCTCAGGGGTGTCTGCAGGAACCGCTGATGCCAGTCACAGCGTTTTGCGCCCTCTATCCTACCCATTATCCGTCTGACCGCCATACTACTGAGGCGAGCGCGCTCCCCTCAATGCACCCATTCGCCTGATTTTTTCTTACGTTTAGATACCCTCTTTCGGGTAGTTAATGCGAACGCACTTGAAACCTTGCGTTCACTTTCACGAACCCCTCATTCGGCCGTTTCGTGGGATAATTCCGCGAACGCGTCGCTAACACTAAGCAAGTGTTCGTCTACGCGAACGCTTCTGTTCCCCTCTTTTTTACCGCTCGCTGCGGCCATTTTAGTGCTTTTTCCCACGTCCTGAAACTAGCACTGCCCCCAAAGACAGGAACTCAGAGTTGGGGGTTAATGCTAGTGGCGGTCAGACGGCTCTCTGTCCCTCCAGTATCATTGATTATTCTGTAAGTTAAATATATACTTGTAATTTGCATTTATATTCATAAATTTGTTCTATACTTTAGATTCCCTCCTTTGGGTTACTCAACCCTCCCCTACAGGTTTACTACCCACAGGTTTGTTATATTATTTCTGGAAATAATCCTGTCAGTCAATAGCATAATTATTATGCCTTCTGACAAAGATGCTCCCACACCCTCTGGGTCTAATAACCCCAACCAAGGTGGTTTTAATGCACCTTCAGGTGTGTCTGATAATATGGCGGGTTCCCCCGCTGAGCTTAATACCTCTGCTGATATGCAGACCCTGATAGATAACACTATGTCACAAGCTATGACTAAAGCCCTTATGTCGGCCATGGGACTAATGTCTGAATATCAATATCACAATATCACAGACACTTACGCATGCCCTGATTCAGGCACAAAAATCAGCTCAACCGACTCTTGCCCAGGTTTTGCCTTTCACGACCCCTTTACCACGTCAAGCTGGCCGCAAGGCCTTGGCAAAGGTGAAACATTCCTCAATGCCACAGATGGACAGCCATACACCTGTCACAGATGGCGCGACTACTATGCCACCGCGCAAAAGAGCCACTAGCCAGGCAAAATCGGCTAGATTATGGAAAAGGGCAAAAGCCCAAGTAGATTCTGAGACCCATCGGATATGGATTCGGAAGACCCATCGGATCCCGAATCAGTTAGCCCGGTCAAAGAATACGACCCATCTCGAGACTATAGTCCGCTCCAGTCGGATATACCTATTGTGGAGCACAAGGCCCAAGGGGACGCAGATAAGATTTTGGACCACCATGGGGAACCCCTATTTGACCCCCTCAGAACATGTGGCCAAGTATATAGCGTCTAGAGTACGCAAGCCTTTAGATAAAAAAAAATAACTGTCACATGTGAGACTATTGCTCAATCAAATACCAAACTAAAAGTTGATTGTGAGTTGTCAAATACCAAACTAAAAGTTGATTGTGAGTTGTGCTTTTTATTTCTTAAAAATCTCACTAGTTTCAATTTTATCACTGTTAATGTGCACCTGAAACATGTTGGTGCTTATGAGTAATATAGAAAACCAAAACAAATTGTCCCTTCTAAGCCAAGCAGGATTTCCCAATAACATATACTGCATCCTTGAGATCAGCTGGAAATTGAGTCATTTAATAGGAGCCTAAGAAAGCACGCCAATAACAGTAATGAAACATTGAATTGTGTATTTTGTAAATGTAGAAACCTACTTAGTGTTTATATATATATGCAATGACTACTATGAGGCCTGAATAGAGCAAAGCTCGTTCTAAGAACAGCGCTTTACCCTTGTAAAATGCCCTCAGGCTCATTCTTAGAATATGTTCAGTTTCTGCAGGAAAAAAAAAAAAGGGTCCCAGCCCCTTATATATAAATACAAAGTCACCATGAATTTTTTTTTAAATCAACTATAATGGTCATTTGTGTGCTACCCATTTACTATATTATTGCATTAAGGAAAAATTGCACCTTATTCTCTGACTCACTTTTGTAAATCATAGTCACGTGCAGCAGCATGTTCTTTATTACAGTACACTATAATAATACGCTACATGATACTACATAAACTATATTACACCAAACACGGCAGAGGATCAGAAGGTAGCAATATTTAATAAACACATCACACATTTCTCAGTATCTAGTACAGAATGTATATGAAAGCTACTGAAACAAATTGAATCAGTGAATCTAAAAATTCAGGCAGTGGCATGGAGAAATGTTGTTGAGAATTATCATAGCAATTGCCCTTATGCCCAATTACTGGCAGGGGCTCAAAGAACAAAATAAGTTATTGAGCGGTTTTGTGTAATTCCAGAATATGGAAATGCACTAGAAAGAAAACAAAAAAACGGAGCCAGCCTACAAAAATAAATATTAAAACATAACCTTTACTGAATTTTGAATTAGAAAATAAGGGAATAATAAAAAGGTACCAATGTAGTCAATAACACCCTAATTGAAGGGATGTAAAACTATCCTGTCATAAGAACACATATACTAATACCGGTCATTTCTTCCTTTCCTACTGTAGCAGGGCATTGTTTATCCAGCATATTGTAGTACGATTGGGAAATCTAGTCTGGTATAGGTTCCCCTTAAAGCCACACCCAAAACAGATTCTTATGGACTATACCCCTCCTTCACAGCAAAGAGCTGTGGTTTTTACTTTCTACCATTATTCATTCTATAGTCTATGTCTGGTTTTGCTACAAATTGAAACTTTAAACTATGGATACGCATTTGTTTAATGTAGAAACTGCAACTCTTTATTTCTCAGCTACCTCCATTAGTCATTACACCAGATATATATTTATGGCAGAATAGGTTTTCATCCATTCAAATAGAGTGATCTTGATTACACGGGTATCTTTTTATTATCCCCAGAATTTATAATTATACAAAATGTAACCTCTTATGGACAGAGGCAATTATACAAGTTCTGACTAAAACAAAATCTAGAATAGGTCTGTTCAATCATAAATTTACCTTTTTTTCATAATAAGTGCACTCACACTTTTTATATATCAGTTTGTTCAGGAGAAATAGGGCCTTCATTTCACATGCATAAATATTTTATATGAAACCCTATTTAATATAAATAAAATCTAAAAAAAAAAAAAGTGAAAAATTAAGAACAGAAAATGGCTGTCCATGGGAAGTCCCCATCCTGCCTGACAGAGACTGAGAGGATTGGCAGATATGAATGGCGGAAAATATCCAAAAATATCCAAATCTTGTCGCACCTAAAAAGACATTCGGCTGTAGTTGCTGCCAAAGGTGCTTCAACTAAGTACGGAGTTAAGGGTTTGCAAATTTGGGTTAATGTAATATTTCAGTGTTTTCTTTTTTTAGTATATTTTCAATGGTGTAAAAATCTGTTTTTTGGCTTAGTCATTGTGGGTCATTGAGAGTAAATTAACGTGGAAAAAAATTATACATTTAAACAAGTGTAGCACAAGTTGC
Organism: Pelobates cultripes; assembly: GCA_933207985.1. Lineage (NCBI taxonomy): Eukaryota > Metazoa > Chordata > Amphibia > Anura > Pelobatidae > Pelobates > Pelobates cultripes. The sequence goes on from OW240914.1 coordinate 175,801,269, forward strand.
ACCATAAAAAAGTGAAAAATGAATACTTTCAGAATGCACTGTAAGTAGAATCAAATATAATTTAGAGATGTGTAACCATGGATAAACCACTTTATAAGATTTGAGTCCATAACTAGACAAATTCACTAGATTTACTTTGGCCCAAAATAAACACAGAATCAAGTTTACTTGGTGTAACCCCTATGCCACCCAAAAAGTTGAGTACTCAGAAGGAACAAATATCAGTATGCATAGAGAGAAGATAGATCGAACCATACTATCTTCATACAGGTGGAAAAAAAAGCATTAAATTAGTACATTCATGTTTGCACGAAGATCTCTATTTAGTGTCACCATTGCTTGTCACAATGGAGGAAAACAACGAAAGTAAACATGTTTACTTTTACTAAAATGGGAAACTGAACTCTGTATCAACGATAAAAAAAATAAAAAATGTTTGTTCTTCACAAGGTCAGGATTGATGTTATCTAATTTCAAAAAGCTGGTGCTCAGTAATGTCACACACCTTGTAACATCCAAATGAGACATCCCTAAGCAGGTCAAAGCTGCTTTCAGCTCACAATGTTGATGCTTTAAGACATTACTTCTCCAAGCTGAAATTTTTTATGTGCTAAGAAGTTACCAAAGAAGCAGAAATGTTGCTTCCTTCTTCACTGATAAAGAATTCCTACATAATAGAGCTGCATAACAGTTCAAATTACAAAATATTGTTAGGATCAGTCTATATCAGCCCATGATAATATACTATTTCACATAATGCTAAATTTCTAAAAGAAAAGTGATCAATTGTTTTTAATGACAAATTTAATCACTCTAAGATTGGGATTCATTTTTATTAAAGAAACACTTTAAAGACCATAACCACGACAGCTAGCTGCTTATTAGACTTGGGTGCCGTCAAAGTTTTAATTTCATCCAAATACATTCCAGACAAAAATAATAATTTGTTTCGTCCGAACCAAATTTAGTCTGTTTCTTCATTCATTCTCCATCGAAATTCAGACTTTATTTTGGTTACTGAATTTCATTTGGACAAATCAAATTTTGATGTAGTAGACAACTCCCTAAATGTGTACCCTTGTGGCATTGCTATATTTAAGACAATTAGGGAGCTGTTTAGTAGATAGCTCCCTTTTGGTATCCTTATAGTATCCCACAAGGATTAACCCCTTAAGAACACATGACATGTGTGACATGTCATGATTCCCTTTTATTCCAGAAGTTTGGTCTAAAGAGCTATGTACTAAGAAGTTTAGAGACCAAAATTACAAAAAACCCTTTCTCTTCCTAGTTTTGCCAATTTGATCTATTGTCCCCCCATCCACCACTCATTGATGGCAAGTGTGGGCTCTAAATAGCAAAGGGGGGACATGGATACCACCAATGGGAGGAAACTGGAGTTCCTCTACCCACCACTAGTTTATTGACTCCCTCCTCAATATTATTACACTATTTTTAGAGACCTCACCTGACCACATTTATTTTAAGAGCCCCACTTGTGGGGGCACAGGGGGGACACTATGTCTCCCTACTTTATTAATAGGATAGTTTCCCCACTATGGAAGCATGGAGGACCTGGATCAGCTTCCCAATCACTAATCTTTTTTTAGGACAGCAAACAGCCAATGGCTGCTTGCTGTTTAGTAGACATTCCCATATTGTGGCACAGCAGAAGGGAGGATTTAACTTCCCTTATACTAATATGGCTTAGGGTGAGAGAAGGCAATACAGGATTTAGGAATATTTTTAAATATTACAAGGAGGGAGGTGTGAGCTGTTAACAAATGAACGAATTGCATGGACAAAATTTGATCCAGCAAACAAGTTGTTTTTAATTTGCATTCGTCCATTCGTCTTAGGGAAAAGTACCATCCTCCATTTCTGTGGTAAACCATGTTTGAGCCGTCTTATTAAAACCTGGGATTCCCAGGGCACCTACATACAACTGCTCAATGTAAACTGCTCAATGTATTGCGAATGCATACGTTACACTTCTGCATTAGCAATATTTGTATTGTCCATATTTGGATGGAAGTGACCATTTTAGGAGTACAAATGTGCAACAGAGATTCCCAACAATAAAAAATGCTATCTTTTAAACTACAATACATGTTTTTACAAAATTACTACACTACACTACAACAGCTACCAGTGAGTAAAGTCCATGAATAACACTTTTTCCAGGCACACTTCCAACCAAACCCCTGAAATTATAGTGTCCCTCTTTATTCATTTTAAATATCAAGTTATATGTGCATCTATAGGGTCTTCGTTTAAAATGCATAGTTGAATATCCAAATATAAAGGATATGGTTTAACCCCTTAAGGACCAAACTTCTGGAATAAAAGGGAATCATGACATGTCACACATCATGTGTCCTTAAGGGGTTAATAAGCACCAACATGTTTCAGGTTCACATTAAAAGTGATAAAATTGAAATTAGTGAGATTTTTAAGAAATAAAAAGCACAACTCACAATCAACTTTTAGTTTGGTATTTGACAACTCACAATCAACTTTTAGTTTGGTATTTGATTGAGCAATAGTCTCACATGTGACAGTTATTTTTTTTTTATAAAAAGGTGACAGAATAATTGGCAAAGCTAGTAAAGCTGGAAAGAAAAATAAACAATGCATGTAATACACTGAAACTATAATACTGTCATATTTATGATTGTGATCCAAAATAACAGACTGATACTAATTTCTACAAAGAGATTTCAAGTAGCTTAAGGATGCATACCTTCGGTCACTCTCTTAAGTTCATTTTTGGTGTTATCAAGTTCTCGCTTGAGTTTTTCATTCTGTTCGTTAATTTCTTGTGTACCTTCCTTCAATTTATTTCTATTTATGGCCTAGCAAAAAAGGCAGAAGCAAATGCAACACTGCAAATTTAAATCAGTCAGAACTTCTGGATTATTACCCCCTTTCCCCCCACCAATTATATACCAGAGTCTACAAGGAATAAAACAATTCAAACAAGCAAAACAATATTATGCCTTGAAAACGTAATACCAAGAATCAATATAGGGCAGACAGATAAACATAGAGAATATGTATAAAGTAATATATAGTGATATAGAATCAAGATGCAAAGAAGACAATTTGGAAAAATATAAAACTATAAAAACCAGAAACAAATTGAATCTGGAAGAGACATACTGATATATGGACTTGAGTGAATGGTTGGACAGCAAATCAGTTAAAAGTATGTAAGTAAAAAAACATTTTTCCCCAAACATCTCTGTATGAACTGCTGTTTGTAAGACTGTACATCAGAAGCAAGCATATCTAACTTTTCAAACACAGTATAAATTGATGTATAGACCTAAACAGCTACTAGATGTCCTGTCATGCTCAGACATACATCATGCGGGGAGGGGGAGGGAAAGATGTTTGTGCTGCCTCCACTGGTCAATGGAAGATTTACCCATTGTACGAAATGAGTTGATAGGCTTGTATGAATAAAAAAGAAAAAAACTACCATTAAGTGTCTCAACATCATAATAGATATTGTCACAGTTGAAATGAACGTTAAAATATAACTTAATAGATGTACTAAAATGAAAAAGTGTAAAAGATAAAAACAAAAAGGCACAAGGCTAAATCTATGTCCTATAATCTGGCTAATGCACTGCACCCTCCAATAGGAAAGTATCAGTAAGAAGAAATAAGATACTTAGTAATGTAAAAATATGACACTTGCTATAAACAGTATAGCTGAAATAATAGAGGGGAGTGTAAAGTGCTTCTATCCTCAAGACTCTTCCTGCAGGAAAGAGTCTGCTGGATATGGAGGAAATGCCTCTTGTGCTCAAGTAGTTAAACAGCACACCAATGTGGCTGAGGAACTACTGCACTAGTGGTGAAGAGGCAGAGAATGTTTGTACGGGCTCCAAGTGGCTATGGACAAGTAGGTCACGTATATTTGTGGCTCTCCGTGGTGTAGTACTGTTGTAAATTTATTGCCACATCGCTGTCATGGGTTAGTATAGGCCAATTCTCTGTAAAGAATCTCACCAGCGAACCTGCTTTTATATCTAGGCATCTGTTCTTAGTCCTGCACTCTGTCTACTATTTTCCATGGGGGGTTAAGAGAAGCAGTATAGGCATTTATTAAGGGGTGCCCTCGAAGGCACTTTGACTCTTTACCAAAGCCAGCGTTAGGATTATACAATTCTCTATATTTCTATCGATTGTTACCACAAATCCTAGGTCTACTGCCTCCTATACCTCCTGGTTCACAGGCATTCTCTGCCTCTTCACCACTAGTGCAGTAGTTCTGCAGCCACATTGGTGTGCTGTTTAACTACTTGAGCACAAGAGGAATTTCCTCCATATCCAGCAGACTCTTTCCTGCAGGAAGAGTCTTGAGGATAGAAGCACTTTACACTCCCCTCTATTATTTCAGCTATACTGTTTATAGCAAGTGTCATATTTTTACATTACTAAGTATCTTATTTCTTCTTACTGATACTTTCCTATTGGAGGGTGCAGTGCATTAGCCAGATTATAGGACATAGATTTAGCCTTGTGCCTTTTTGTTTTTATCTTTTACACTTTTTCATTTTAGTACATCTATTAAAAGTTATATTTTAACGTTCATTTCAACTGTGACAATATCTATTATGATGTTGAGACACTTAATGGTAGTTTTTTTCTTTTTTATTCATACAAGTTAACAATTTAGGGGTTATCCCCCATTTTTTCCTACCACTATTGTGTCTCATATCTTTATTTAGGCTCTGTTCTTTTCTTTTTGAGTTACTTGAGTTGATAGGCTGTTCAATGTTAAAGTCTTTTCCTGGCTGAGGAGGGTCTTTACTGGCTACAAACAGTAGCTTTCAGTTAATTATGTTTTCTTTCGGTTAACATTTAAAACTAGCATGCCAATTGTTGCCTATTGTCTCCCTTTTAATTTGGTTGTAAATAACATATTGGAAAGATGTTTGATAGCACTTATGATATGAAATATTGGTATCATTATGATACAATTGCTTAGAATTTGCAAACAATATCTTTGGTTTATGCTTCACTACACTCAGTCATTTGAATTTTACATTTTCCACAGTCTATGTGTTGGCGCTACATAAATGGCGATAATAATAATAATAATAATAATAATGTGAAATCTGGTAAAAACCAGTGTGGGGATCTTCCACTGGATTCTACTTTGCAGATTCTTAAGTGGGACGGGGAATAGTAATGTCCAAAAAAAAAAAAAGATTTTATTTTATTTATTTTATTGGGGGACTATTGGGCATGCACAACAATAAAAGCTTTTTTTTTTTTTTTAAATCAAAATAAATAAATTGGAAAATATACCATTTTAAACTTTTCATTTTCCTCCATGTATTTTTTAGCTGCTTCATTAGTATTTTCCACTTGAGTTTTCAAAGCATCATGACCTTCCATCTCTCCTGCTAACTGAATGATCAAGGAAACGACTCGGCGCAGAACTCTATAAAACACGTTTAGCATGTTAATTTCTGTTTATTTAAAAAACATGTACATGAACACACACAATATATATATTGCACACAGAAACCATGGAGACTGCACTGCCAGGGTAACTATTTAACAAACCTCTCTCACTTTCTCCTAAAGGGCCATACTTTATTCCTACTCCTGCTATTTTCCTGACCCTCTGCTATCTCCTATATTGCCCATCCCAACATATTTTTATAACCTACATTGTAATCTTTTTCGAGCAGGGTCCTAATCAACCTAGAGCTTCTGTAACATTTTGTAATTGTGTCATTTACTGTTGAATTTTAAATATTTAAAAAAATGTTTTTTACTCCAAGTGTCATAACAACTTATGCTCCTTGTAAAGGTTATGGTGCAAGGAGGTTCCCTGTTCCCATCTCCCTGCACACTTTCAAGCCTGTCCTTTCAAAGCCTGATGTCAAAGGAGGATGTTATACAAACTTTGTACATCCATATTTCACACCAGAAACAGTAAATCTGTTACTGGGGTTGCCAGGTCACCATTCATTAAAGAGAGGCACTTATGGGAAAAAATGCATACTTAAATTGTATTGTGGAAAACATAACATGAAATATTTTTATTCGTTTATAATACTATAACAACCTTCCAGCCAGAGACAATGGGTACAAGAGATAGAAATATGCAAATTAGAAAATAATAGCGCTATGTGGAGAAAATATGTCAACACTGATAATATAGCAAATATTCAATACTGAACATTTTTCAGTGTAAAGTAGTACGTTGTAAAGGGACAATGTCAGCACTGTGACTGTATAATCTCATTGAAGTGGTTATAGTGTCTGAAGTGCCCTGGCACTGTTCTTCCATTCAGCATTAAACTGCTTTTAATGTTTTAAGGCTAAGCGAGAGTCCCCAGCAGCCCATGCCCTTTTTGCTGCTTGGCTAATGAGGAAGCATGCTGTGACTGGCTGAGAGTACTAGCTGAAACCTCAAAGAGCCCATTGATGGTATGATTTGGTATAACTAGGAGGAAGTGTGCAATTTCTGCCTTAGCCATACTTCTAGCAGGGGCCAGAGACCCTAATTTAGTGTTAATAAAAATTAATAACACCGAATGGGAGGGACTGTGCCAGAGGAAAACATCAAATTTAATGAGATGACATGGTTATAGTGCCTATAGTGTCCATTTAATATCTTAAAAAGTGTTATAAACTGATTAAATCTCACTAGCACAAACATATAGGGGCATGGATAGGCAACCTTTGGCACGCCAGATGTTGTGCACTACATCCCCCATAATGCTCTTACACTTATAATGCTGACAAAGCATCATGGGAGGTGTAGTCCAAAACATCTGGAGTGCCGAAGGTTGCCTATGCCTGATATAGGGCATTGCTTGATCGCTAAAGATGGAATCCTATGGTGAACGGAAATATCTCTAATGATCAAAATGCATAAATGCAAGGTAATTCATAGGTCTTTATTAACATTGATTTTCAAATAAAACAACCAAGAGTACATCATCTTACTAGATGTTGGCTAATAAGTATGTCAGGTCTCATTTTCATGCAGTCTCTTTTAAAAGTACTAGAAAAGAGACACTAGACTAGTATAAGACTAGATTGCATTATCTACTCATATGGGGTCTTGTATAAGCATGTTTGATCTAAAGTATTTTCCTGTTGCTCGTACCCATGGAGATTGGGAACATAACATGGTAGTTTCAAATTGTGCCCCCACTAAACAAAGATAGAGTTTCTATAAATGGCAAAAAGAACGGCAACATTAAATATTTTTTAAGTGTCAGGTAAAACACTGCATGTGGCTTAATGTAGCATGTCTAAGGGGTTTTAAAAAAAATCACTCACTAATAATAGAAGCTGGATATTCTGTTTCTCAATGGATCAGTTACACCACTGCCAAATGTGCATATGGCATGTCTGTAGAATATAACTTACAGTCTGTCAACGATAGCATAGACTAGTTACGGAGATTCAGATCTAAGGCCTCTTGGATTCTGAGCTGTCCTGGAGTGTGGAGGGCCAAAGATCACAGAATCTTTACTAATCCATGGTAACTAAACAAATACTAGCTCCAAGAGCCTAGTTGCAATCTCCTCCACCTAATATCATATTGGCATGAGAGTTGTGAGAAAAGCATGTTAAAATAGGTCTGTATTGTCTAATGTATGATCTAATTTGCGTTTGTGCCATCCAATTACTGAGACAAACTTCTAACTTGTTTAGGTATTCAAGCTCTGTATGGGACACTTACAGCCAGAGAAAGAGAGAAAACCCTGAAATATAAAGATTACGTTGCGATCTAAATAGTTTCATGTGGATGAGATCATAAGAACTAGGGTAAAGCTTTGAAGTCTTGTCTGCCACTTGCGTCGCAGAGTACTTTTTTACTTCTCTTGCAGCATCTGTAAATAAATAAATCAAATTTAAAAACTACACAGGCAAAACAAACCCAGGGATTTCCAAAACACTCATTTGATATAAATCCCTGGTTTATCTAGATTGTGTGTGAACACATTTTCTTTCAAATAAAAGATGCATTGTACACCACACACTGGGTATTTCCCTCCAGTGGCACATGCAAAATGGACAACAGCATTCTATCACATTATATCCAAACATTACCTCTATTTACATAAATCATGAACATATGCGTTTGTATAACTGATTTGATTTTGCTAATTTTAATGGTCTGACATGTTCTATTACTTATAAGAAGATTACAATGAACAAATCTAATGCATTTACCAATCAATACAAAGAAAAATCCTTGTTTACAATGTTAAGCATACATGGAACAGTTTGTTTTAATAAAATAATTGGAGCCACTGACATGAAATGTGTTGACATAACAAACTGAAAAGTTATAAAAGGGCATCAGGTAAAGTATGTTATGTGCCCTTCACTGGTACAAGGTGCGGCAGCTCCAGCAGACATCGCTTCTGTTTTGTAAACACAAATGTTGCATGTAATGTCAGAAAGGTACCAACTATGCATTTCACTTTCCTCAGGCAACAGCACCATTAAAGGAAATGTATTTTATCACGTATGTCCCTTTAAAGAGGAACAGTCGCAGTTTTATTTATTTTAAAACACCCTAGTAAATTGTATTGCAGAATTTATAGGGGTTGAAAACTTTACTTAACTAGACTGTACAAGCAGGGTATTGCCATTACAGGTGACCATGGTTTCATTTTATTTGCATGTGTAACCACTTCCCATAGCAGGTAATTATCTGGGAATAGTGGCGCATATAGGCACAAGTTATCATGGAAGGCCATACACATTAATTATATTTACGTACATTAAGACCCACTAGCCAATTCATGGATTGGAGGTAAGCAGCTTTCACTAATCCCCACTCTATTTCCCCTTAGTGTTTATTTGGGCAAGCAAAAGAAGAACCATCAGAAATAAACATGACTATGCTCTTTAATTGTAGGAACAGATCCATTTACTGGGCTTTGAACTATAAAAAAAAAAAAGTGTCATTACAGCTGACTTAAAATTAAAAAAAAAGTTAAAAAAGAATTGCAATCTTGATATTATAATCCTATTTAAACAAAGTTAATTTTAAAAGTCAAGCTTGAATATACATAGAAACCATAAGACATTTGATTAATCCAACAGACATTGTTAAATATTTACAGATTAAAAGCAATACTGTAAACCTGGGAAGATGTGTTATCAAAATAAAAATGTATTGTAGAAAAGACCAGTATATTAATTAACAAATGCCACAAAATATATACTTTTTTCATGATAGTTCCTCTATACAGATAAATAGAATTATGCTCATGATATTAATTTTATGCAGTGTACAAACTGCAGAGAATCTTGATGGCAAGGAAAAACAACCATATTTAATTATTACATGCAATATATCATCTATGTTGTAAGGCATGCAAATAGCTAAAATACCTATTTCAAGTATGTGTGGTAATCAAATGTAAACACTAAAATATTATAGTAGGACTTTAGGATTAAGCAACAAACACAGATACAAAATATCTTTCTCATGATAACTTACCAAGAAACAAGATAATCAATACAACTATGATGGAGAGAAAAGCCTTGTTCCAATAGGGGGATATTATACTCCACAACCGAAAGCCAAATATTTTCCTCCATCTAGAAGCACAAATGCAAGCATGTAAGAAAAACCTTAATTTGTTTTTATTTAAGGAACACTCCAAACATCACAACCACCATGCCTGCCATCCGCAGTTTGCAAGTAGTTCGCCGACCATTGTCCCTCAATTTCAGTAGTTTAGGAGCTTCCATTAGCTCCCCTGCATTTGTTGCCCTAAGCCAATGAGCTAAGGCTTGCACCGCCGTTCTCAAAAAGCTTGACTACTTACAGTGTGGGGCAGAGCGACAATGCACTGTAGTGGATATGGTGCTTGGAGTGTTCTTTTAAGTGATAGGATGAGGAGGATATTAAATATTATGCAGATAAATCCATATGTTAAAAAAAAAAAAAAAAAAATATGCCTAACATTGCAGAACTCCCACAACTTTATTTTGCTTAAAGGACCACTCTAGGCACCCAGACCACTTCAGCTTAATGAGGTGGTCTGGGTGCCTGGTCCAGCTAGGGTTAACCCATTTTTTCATAAACATAGCAGTTTCAGAGAAACTGCTATGTTTATGAATGGGTTAAGCCTTCCCCTATTTCCTCTAGCGGCTGTCTCATTGACAGCCGCTAGAGGCGCTTGCGTGCTTCTCACTGTGAAAATCCCAGTGAGGGCACGCAAGCGTCCATAGGAAAGCATTGATAATGCTTTCCTATGTGACCGGCTGAATGAGCGCCCCAAGGGATGGGGGGTGGGGCTTTACAGAGAGGCAAGCTATACTGGCACTATAGTTTCCCTTTAAACCAGACTTCAAAAACACAAGGCTTCAGGTAACTGCAGACATATAAATGAGAATGGCACCTAGTACCCCTGTCGCACATGGGACAATTAAGGAGTTTATAAAGTTCCCCCTGACCTACAACTATTAATGTTTCAAGGTTGCACTTGGTATGTGTCTTTACCTTATACAGAACACTTTATATAATTCCTCACTACCCACAATGATTTGAGAGCGTGGTTGGAAACCAAGCCATATAATGCTAGAACATAGACAGGGGCTGAGATGGGAGAGAAGCTTCAAATGCGGTTATGTGCATGTGGTGGAAAAACATTATCTTTTTTGTTTGTTTTTTTTTTTTTGTTTTTTTTAATTCTTTATTTTTGTAGTGCCAGGGGAGTACAGGATCAGATACTTCACATTGACATGAGAATGCGTTTACAAGATAACGGTCTGTACAATATTGATTGGTTCAACGTGTCATTTTAGCAGCACTGTAATTATTTTTAAACTTACACGTAACAAAAACCTGGAGCTTAGGGTGTAATTCGTATGACTAATATTCTAGATCAGGTTTGGGATGTGTGTTGTGCATGTGTAGGGTGTACGCAAGATTGTTCCATGTGGAACTTTGTATATTCAGGTGGGAGGATGATAGACTATCGTAGTGTGTTGGCAGGTGAGTTAGCAAGCTAGTTGCTTGGGGTAGCATAGAGGTGCTGTTCCTGACTCTGGTGCCTGGCATTCCTCACTGAATAATATGAGATGGGGTAAGATGGGAAGTGCCCCTAACCGTGGTGGCTGCGGGGGGATGGTAGGTTAATAAAGTTGCTTGCCAGCGTTAAGGTGGGTTTTCTCCATCCCATTGCCCTTATGTGTGCATAAGGCGATTTTCCAGGAGTGTGTGAAAGAAGAAGCCTGTTAGAGCTAAACATAAACTGTTACTATATGCAATTTTACTCGACAGTGTCAGCAGTTTTAATCTAGTGTTAAGGGAGTCTGAGAGTCCTGCTGCCGGCACGAAAGGCGCTATATTAGCCGGATCCCAATTATGTTGTGGTGCGTGCGGGGCCTCGCTGGGGTGAGGTGCCGAGAGTCTCCCAGTGTGTTAAGGAGACTTAGTGCCTCCGATGCAGAGTTGATTCTGTGCTGAGTTCCATCATGTGTCACTAGTAGGGATTGAGGTGTTCCCCACCTGTACTTCACTCCTGCTGTGCGCAGCCGAAGTGTGATGTCCCGGAGAGATCTGCGCCACTGTAGAGTAGCTCTCGTTAGGTCTTGGTATACTGATAGCTGTGCGCCCTCAAAAGGTGAGAGGCGTCTTGCCCCGCATTGCGGCCATGAGGAGTCCCTTATCCTGGGAAGATCTGCAAGGTAGAATGACGTCCCGTGAGGTAGCTGTGGCCGTTGCTTTTGCGTCTGGGACTCGGTATATCCCATCCATGGTAAAACTTTTAGCTGCCTTTGGGGGTAGCACCGTTGCCGCCAGCCGCTGCAGAAAATGAGGCAGTTCGTCCGCCTTTACCCCCACTGGGATGCCGCAGATTTTAATGTTATTGCGTCTCTGACAATCTTTGAGGGCAGACAGTTGTGAGTTGAATATAAGCTGGTTAGATTGTACCTTGAGGAGCGTTTCTTTCATGATAGAGACTTCTGCTCGAATGTCTGTCACTTCCTCCTCCGCGGCCCTCATGTGGCCTGTCACCTGCTGTACATCCGTCTTAATCACGGCTATGTCTGCCGCCCATAGTTTTTGTATGTCGAGGAGCAGTGTTTGGAGGTCTTGCTAGGTAGCAAGTGTTCCCACCAAGGAGTCAAGGTGGGTGGTTGCAGCAGTGTCTTGGGGTTGGTGGGTAGGGGATGCCCTGCGTTCAGGTGGCTCTGGAGGGGCCGACATGACAGTGCCCTCCTCGGCTGCCATCTTGGGCTGCAGTTGCTTTTGGAGCATGGTGCTAATGTCCCTGGAGTCAGGCCCTGTACCGGGTGAGGCTTTCTGGTTTCTGCACCCCATAGTGTGTGTGCCGTGTGTAGTTTCAGGCAGGTGCTAGTTTGGGCCAGTTGCTGCACTTTTGGTTGGCGATCCGCCGAGTAGCAAGTTCCAGCCGGAGAAGGCAGTAGCTTTGTAGGCCAGAGGCCTGCGTTTCTGTTTTGCCGGCTTCTGGGTTTGAAAGAAAGGAATGTGAGCACTCCGGCTCTTGTGCTGTATCGTTTGGGGGCTTTGTTGCTTTCGTGTGATGCCGGTATCGATGAGGATTGTTAAGATTAGCTCTGGGCTGTTGGGAGCCGGTGAATATGGCGTCCGATCAGGCCGCAGGCAAGCTCTGCCCAACCGGAAAAACATTATCTTAAATACCAGAGACACGTCATTCAAATAAGCTTCACATAAAGAGAAAATACACTTTACTGCTGGAGGTGTAACAACTTCCAACAGCATCATTAACCAGCATGGAACAAGAATTTATCTCTGAACTACTTTGCTATAAATGCCATGAAAGACCATGATGACGTTATTGTGTACCTTAGAGGGGAAATAAAAGGAATACAGAGAATCAAAAGTGCTCCAATTTCTGTGTACAAAAAGGTTGCAACCGTTGTCCATTGAAATGTCATCTTTTGATCCTGTAAGACAAAAATAAAAAAAATTATAGACAAGAATCAAACTTTCTAAGCAGACAAGTTAAATTACTTCATCACTACATAATAGATTGTAAGCTTGTTTGAGCAGGATCTTCTTCACTCTTGTATCTGTTATATTCCTTATGTAAATGACACGTCAAATATCCACAATTTATAATTGTACAGCGTTGCAGAACCTGTTGGATTAATATAAATGCAAATAATAAGATATCCAAAACTGTTTTGAACTTGGCACGAAGGTTTCAATTTGGAGACCCTGATTGGAATTCTGGTGTACCCAAAAAGAAAACGTCAAAGAACTCATTTACTCTGCAATCAGGCTTGACATTGGCAGTCTGGAGGAGCTGTCTGGCAGTGTTTTCAGTAAGCCTGGCACTCATGCAATTCAAACTGACAGTCTCTTTTTGAGCAGAGGATATCATTAGAGGAGACAATCTACATTATCTGGCTCCGCAACTAGCCAATAACATACATCCCAATGTTGGGAAGCTATGTTTTATAAATGAAAGTAATATAGGAAATATAAATAGTGGAAATGTTAGATATTTATATAGTAACTAAAAACCAACTGCAAAAGAGTGGAGTTAAAGCAGGACTTAACAAATTTGCTTTGAATCTAAGAGCCAGGTAAAAAAAAAAAAGTTAGGAGCCAGTTTTTTTTTGTTTCAGCGCCAAAAATACAATTCCTAAAGAAATACTAAAGTCACCAGAACCACTGCAGCGTAATGTAGTTGTTATGATGTCTATAGCTTGTGTCTGCAGGCTTTTCAATGTAAACACTTCCCTTTGCTGCCTAGTAACACCTCTAGTGGCTGTTACTCAAATACCCAGTAAAGGGTCTCCTTTCTCAGTGCTGCACAGAACTACACACATTATAGATATGCACACAAAAATAATAATAATAAAAAAAACCATTTTATCTCCAACAAGCCACTCAAGTGGATCTAGCTCAATAGTGATGGGAGAGTACTTGAAGGGCTATGAATATCATGGCAGACAATAGACCCCACCCACAAAAAAATTAAATAAAAAAAATAAATAAAAAGGAATGCAAAATCAATCAAAATCAAATTAAGACAGCTTAAGTAAGCAAAAGTTGCCGCAACAGACTATAAATTGTCCAATCAGGGAACAAACAGTTGAGAAAGTTGTAATCAGATTCCTTAACAACAGCATCTTCATAAGGCTTTAAAGGGTTACTCTAGTCACTAGTTTAATGTAGTGGTTCTTCTGTCTAAAGCCTGTCCCTGGAGGCTGTGCACTTTAAATGCTTCCTTCTCAGAGAAAAGGCAGTGTTTGCATTGGCGCCTAGTAACACATCGAATGGCAGTCATTTCGACGGCCACTAGTGGTGCTTTCTAGTGGCACCTACATTCAGTGTCTCCATGCTCTGCATGTAAAAATAAAAACCCCAGATAGGATAAGGGTCTGCCAGCCCGGGACATCAGCAATTTGTTCCGCATCTCCCAGAGGGCCGCATGGGACAATATGGTGCACCTTGATGGGGGATCCTCATGCTCCTTGTATAACCTCATGGACCCAGAAAAGGGGATTACCCATGGCTTGAAGACGGAACCCCTGCTTCCGACGACGGAGGATGGGGAACCAGTCACTGCATCCCTGTTAAAGACGATGCTGGTGGAGCTCCGTGCTAATATTACCCGTGATATGGCCCAATTCCAGAAAGTGGTTGACGGCGCGTATGCAAAGATCACCGCCCTGGAGGCCTCTCAAAGCAAACAAGACACCAGGCTTTCTGGGTTGGAGAAGCAGCTGGAGGAGCTCCACCGGCAGCAGGAGGCTACTGCTGACAGGGTTGATGCCCTGGAAGACCAGCGGAGGAAATACAACCTCAAGGTTAGAGGATTGCTGGAGGCCCTGGGCCATATGGACTTACCTCATTTCGTCTGAAGGCTCCTGGCAGCCACCCTGCTGCCTAAACAGGCCAGTGCTGTGAAGCTGGACGGCATATTCCGCCTTCCTAAACCAGCGACTGCGCCACCAACGACCACACTAGATATAATAAACCAGTTCCAGTTACTACAGGACCGGGCCCAACCTTTGTCAGCTAAGAAGGAGAAGAATACATTGCTGTTCGAGCGTGCTACCCTGTAATTTTTCCAAGACTTAACCAGGAATATACTGGTCTGGCGACAATCTTTACGCCCTCTCCTCTAGCGCATGCGAACAAAGGCCATTCCCTATCGGTGGGGACTACCAAGAGCCCTGATATTTACTGCCCAGGGAGAAACTCGCTGTTCAAGTACACTGCAAGAACTTGAAGACCACTTACGCAATATAGGCCTCATCACCCAGACCACAATAGCTGCAGCGGCCCTGTCTCGCATTGACCCAACGACTATAAAAGAGTTCACCCCTCGATCCACACAGGTTCCATCGACTTTCCGAGCTGTGACCTGAAATGGACTTGGAGCTGACAGTCAGGTCCCCAACACCACAGGGACTTACTTTCTTTTACCGCGTTTCATTTAATTTCCAGTTTACCTTTTTATGTTCCTAATCTCACAGAGTTGACAGACGTTTTTTGCACCTTAAAAAACAAACAAGTACCTACCACCTTATGCTGTAGACACATAAGGATCCTTCACAAATATATAGCTTACAATATATTTAAGCTCACATTAAGTTAGACCCAGCTAGGTCTCTCACTATGCAAGATCACTGCTTTGTAATTGCTGCAATAACTGATTCATCAAAATACTTCCCCCGCCTCATATACCATGTAACCACAGTTTGCCTACTTAGCTCCGCTAAGGGGGGTGATCCCACACTAAACACTAGTATAGTACGTCCTAACTTCTGGGGTAACTCTGTGGAATCTTCCTACATTATTAGTTTAATTTCTGTTATTCAACCAATAAAAAATATAAAAAATGTGGTAGAACACCTGGGATGTTAGTCCAACTTGTTACGCAAATTACTTTTTAATTCTGTATTGCCAAAATCTTGCATCAATAAAAGAGAGAATTAAAAAAAAAAAAAAAAAAGGATTAAGGCATGGGAAAAATGTGAAGTAAAAACATCTTTCCTACGCAATCTAAATAATTAAACATTATATGTTTGTATTCCTATCACTATAGTGTTCCTTTAAATTGTATGACAGTTAAACATTATTTCAAATATGGAAATATACACAGCAATAAAAGCCATCTTCAGTTACTTCTCTGTTCCACTAATAAGGTAACACATAAAAAATAAATAAAGCACAGCAGTCGATGGAACTCTTTGCTGTATGCACATCCACAGACAATATGTAAAGGACATATAGGATTGGGCCCAGTATTTTGTATGCTTCACTGAAATATATTTATAATAAACACATTCCAGTATTTAAAAAAAAAAAAAAAAAAAAAAAGCAGTGTGTCCAGCCATTACTGGACCACATACAAAGGAAAAACTGTTAAAGTGACACTAAGTACCAAAACAACTTAAGCTTCATCTAGTGGGCATCAGGGGAGATGTAGTTCACAACATTTGGAGTGCCAATTGTTGCCTACCCTAGTAACTATTTGACTGCTCAATTTTCCAGTATTTAGGAGTTCAAGGAACACTGTAGGCACCGAGACCACTTCAGCTAATTGAAGTAGTCTGGGTGCTGTGACCCTTTTTCACTTAGCGCTGCAATGTAAAACAATGCAGTTCCAGAGAAGTGTTCAAAATATTACATCCCCGGATAGCCCTGATCTGGGTGAACGACATATCCAAAAATCACCCAGAGCAGGGGTTCAAAAGTTTCATGGAAGTCTCTTTTTGACCGGCCGCAAGCACGGCTTCATGCCCAGAATAGTTCCAGAGAACTATTGGTCTATTTCTCAGATAAAAGTGCACTTCAAGTAGTCGAACGGGACAAAGTCAGCGTTGATGTGTGTTTGGTAGATTATTTCTACCGAACGGCGCTCTGTTCGTGCATATTTAGCTGAACATGGATGGAGGTGGAAGTCCCAGCGGTGTTTGTGCCGTCGAGTTCCATGAACTCGATGGCAAAACGCTGCTGACCGCATTCGATTAAACAAAATGGCTGCCGCCACGTGTTCGAATATACGAACGGTGACCACCCAGCCGGCCGTCAATTTGGCTGTGGTTAACTCCCAGCCTGGCTGGTAAATGGGCTGCACACTCCACTTGTGTGTGGTCCGATTGTTCGGTTGCTTGTTCGGTAAACAAACACCATAAGTAGAATCCATCCGGTAGCCCTACATACCGAACCATAGAGGGGAAAAGGCATTAACAAAGCCTGTCCACAGTGCTAAAGCCAGGTCTAATACATGGACCCTCCAAAAACTAGTGGCAAACTCACAGGAAAAGGGGAGTTTGTCACATTGTACCCACACATATTATATACCGTTCTCACAATTAAATGGTCTTTCTAAAGATACCATTATAAAATATGATGGGGAAAAAAACAAAACAAAAAAAAACAAAAAACACTTTTTCTAACTTTGACCCCCAAAATCTGTTATGCATCTACAACCGCCAAAAAACACACGTGCTAAATAGTTTCTAAATTTTGTCCTGAGTTTAGAAATGCCCAACGTTAACATGTTCTTAGCTTTTTTTTGGAAAGTTATAGGGCAATAAGTACAAGTAGCACTTTGCTATTTCCAAACCTTTTTTTTTAATTAACGCAAGTTACATTGTAACACTGATATCTGTCAGGAATCCCTGAATAACCCATCAGATGCATTTATTTTTAAAAGAAGACAACCTAAGGTATTTAACTTAGGGTATTTTGATTCTTTTCATGCAACCATTTTACTACCAACCTGTGCCAAATTAAAAAACAAAAAGAATAAAATTAGTGATTTTTTAGACACACATAGCAATTTAAGAATACATGTACAGAGAACTTTAAGGGTAACTGCCAAAGAACACCCCAATATGTGTTCAGCAACATCTCCTGAGTACAGTGATACCACCCATGTACAGGGTGTCTGGTTCTCTGGGGGCTAAAAGACCTTATTTGGAGGGTGCGCATTCCATTTTTCCAACTTGAAATATTCACAGCTGCGCATCATGCACCCATGTTCTATTTGGGACAATGTAATTTACCCCCATCAAACCATTTTAAAAGTAGACACCCTAGGGTATTTCAAATTGTGTTATTTTAACACTTTTCATGCACTAATTCTACCATTAATATTTGTCAAACTTTTGTGTAGTAATTTTTTCCTCTCACATTGTACTTTAGACATGGGTTCTCAGTTCCTGTTATGTGACAAAGAACATTATATGTTGTTAAGCAACATCTCCTGAGTACAACAGTGTCCCCAAAGTACAGGTTTTATGGGTTTTTGCAAACTTACAGGGGTCAAATGTAGGGCTTTCCTCTTTTCCATGTTTGCACATTGAAATTTGCCAGATTGGTTTGCTGGGCCTATGTTGCCTTTCAGACCGTATGGCAGCCCAGGAATGAAAAT
>OW240914.1:175824669-175897876 GCA_933207985.1 Pelobates cultripes
AGATAGTAAGTGTGTGGTAAAAATAGAGAAAAGATGATTTAGTGTTCTAAAAGAAGTGTCGTGAGAATGTTTGCTGAGTGTGTTAGTGTATAGGGCAATGACTGTGTGTTAAACAGGTGGATAGATACCTCCCAACTTTCCAGTTTAGGAGGGACAGTCCCAGTATTGGGCCCAAATCCCTCTGTCTCTTTTTTGGTAAAAGTGTACTGCAGCGTATTTTATTATTTGCTGTTTCGTTCAGGTGTACTTTAGCGTATTTTTTATTTTATTTTGCATTGCTATTATGGTGGCCGTACAAATATACTAAAAACAATAAAATAAATACATTTGGAGTATCTGTTAGCATACCATCTCCCAAATCCGGACACTGCCATGATGTGGTTAGCTAGGAGGCATCTACTCACCAACACCATAGAGTGCTGCAAATTGTAATCTGTCGTGCATTGCAGAGGGCCACTTGCTGTGTGCTGGCTATTGTTATCCCTGGAGCATGGTAATTACTCCCACAGTGAATACCTACATTCATTACAGGGGATGGCCAGGGGTAGGATTTATTCCCAGTAACTGGCTGGATCCCCAGATTACATAAAACAATGTCAGTGGAGCTCTCATTGTAAAGTGCTAGTCCCATAATGCTGAGCCACACAACTGTGCCTTAGACTTGCTGTGAGAGTCAGCCAGACGTTACAGGATGGGCCCATACTGGGCTGCCATCCGCTATTTTGGGGCCCCTGACACAGCTCAAGTTCTGGGGCCCACCTACCGGGCCACACCCGAGTCCACCCAAAAGGATGAAGTGTGTGTAGTGAATGTTGTGTGTGTTTAGTTGGTGTAGAATGTGTAAAGTGGATGAGGTATGTGTCATGCATACAGTGTGTATAGTGAATGCAGACTGTATGTTTATGTAAGGATGTAGTGTGTGTATAGTGACTGCAGAGTGTGTATGTTGGAGTAAAGATGTAGTGTGTGTATAGTGACTGCAGTGTCTGTTTGTGTAAGGGTGTAGTGTGTGTATGTAAGGGTGTAGTGACTGCAGACTGCGTGTTTGTTTAAGGGTGTAGTGTGTGTAAATGTTGTAGTGTGTGTAAATTGTGTAGTATAGTGTACAGTGTGTGTAGTTGTTGTAGTACAGTGTATAATGTGTGTAAATGCATGGAGCTGCATATTGTGGTGGTGGGGGGGGAGCCTACATTATTGTTTTTTTTTTTTCCATTTATTATAATGCATTTGTTTTCTTCCCTCCTCCCTGTTTCTTACCTCTGTCCATGGAGGTGGGAGATCACATTCCCTGGTGGTCCAGTGGCATGGTGCGGGCCCTCCAGCTACATGTGACTGCAGGGGGCCCAGCACACTCCATCTTCACTACCCAGCTCTGTTTAAGTCTGACGACCGCAGCACTCGCAAGACTAAGTGGTAATCGCTGTATATATGTGCACATAGGTAATGTGGGGCACAGGACTCACTGAGCAGTCCAGGCCCCCGCAGGACCGCCGGGCCCATGACTGCCATCATGGTTGTCATGCCCTGATGGCGGCCCTGGGCCCATAGAGAATGCAGTCCTTCTATGAAACATGTATAGTGCCACAACGTTAGCCTCCATGGAATATATGTACAGCTCATCCCTCTTCCTGGTGGGGGTTTAAACATGTGGACGCCTGTTTACATTTACACTCCTAACGTGAAGTCAGTAGGTTTAAAATTGTGATGCTTATCTAGTTAATCCTTGGGGGGGGCAGCCTAAAATGAAACAAGTTAAAGGACCACTATAGTGCCAGGAAAACATACTCGTTTTCCTGGCACTATAGTGCCCTGAGGGTGCCCCCACCCTCAGGGACCCCCTCCCGCCGGGCCCTGGAGAGAGGAAGGGGTTAAACACTTACCTTTCTCCAGCGCCGGGCGGGGAGCTGTACTCCTCCTCTCCTCCTTGCTCGCGACGTCATCGGCTACAATGCTTTCCTATGGAGGCTGGATTAACCCTCAGTATAAACATAGCAGTTTCTCTGAAACTGCTATGTTTATAAAAAAAAAAGGGTTAATCCTAGAGGGACCAGGCACCCAGACCACTCCATTAAGCTGAATTGGTCTGGGTGCCTAGAGTGGTCCTTTAAGGCACAAGTGGGTTTTTATAATGACTGTTAATAATAAAAAAAACCATTTTGCTTTGAGTAAAATTGATAAATAATAAAATACGCTAAAGTACACTTTTACCCCTTTTTTCAGGAGCTCTACGCAGTGTTGTATTTGGATGACACTTTCTAGTGGCAGCAGCAAAAAACGCTGCCCCCCCAAATGCCCCAGCAGATGCCTTGTTAGCCTTGTTTCATGGGGGGCCCAGGAGCTGGCCGGCCATCCCCGAGGCAGGCAGCATGTCTGTTGGAGGCAGGTGGCGAGAGCACGCATATCTCTGTTCTATTCTTGCTCTGATCACTTGTGCCCTCCTGTGATGCCAAGAGCTGGAATATGATGTCACTCTGGCCCTGGCATCCCTAAGCGGTGCGTGAGGGAGCAGAGCAAGGAGATTAAAACTCCCTCACCATCTCCTTTGCTGCCCCACAGGTAACCAGCAGCCCCAGTGGGCCCCAGGGAAAGAATTTACTCCAGCATTCTTAAACATAAGGAGGTTGGATAGATTTAAATTAAAATAAATCAATTGTGAGTGTATGAGAAAGTGTGAGTGTGTCGGTATCAATGTGTGTGTCAGTGAATTTGTGTGTGTGTATGTTTGTCACTGTGTGTCAGTGTATGTCTTTCAGTGAATATGTGTGTGTTTCTTTCAGTGAGTATGTGTGTCTGTGAGTGTGTGTGTCTGAGTGGTTGTGTGTGTCAAATCATTGAGAATGTGTGTGAATCTGAGAGTGTGCCTGTCGGTGTGTGTCTGTTAGTGAAAGTGTGTATTAGTTAAACAATGCGTGTGCCAATGACTGTGTACCTGTCAGTGAGTGTATGTCAGTACATGCATCACTGGTTCTATGTTGTTCATGAGTCTGAGTGTATAACAGAGATCCATAACGATAATATTCACAGTAATGTGAACCCCACCCAACCCCGAATGGCAATCAAACAGCCAGGGGGGATTTACTTCTATTAGCTCTCCTGACCTAATGGAGGAGACAGGCACACTCTACTAAATAGTAACTTTTATTTTTGTTACTATGTGGGCATTTTAGTGCTCCTTTAAACTACAATGAATGTGTTTATAAAAGCAATCTATGTTACTAAGACATATTGTAAGATGTATTGTTCTATATTACTTCAGTTCCATAAATTGTTTTTAGTAAGCCACGTAAAATTTCTCAGAAAAGCCTGTCGTCCACTAGCCACAACTAATTCACACCCCTAAAATTAGTGTTCTTTGAAATTTTGGGAGGTATACAGTGTGTGAAATGGTACCATGTGGCTAACTGCTTGGTGTCAGTGGTGATTTAGTGGCTTTATGTGCCTGAAGATTGAAGTTACACTGGGCCTAAATTCACTTCACAGACCTGCCAACAGTCCCGATTTTGTGATCCTGTTGCGCTGTTCTGATTTTGTTCCCTAGAGTTCCACATCCAAGGCCACCAGGGAACTGTCGTCAGGAGTATAAGTGCTTTGAATAGGCATGCAGAGAGGGCTTAGTCAGTGCTCAGTTCTTAGCCCTATATGTTGCAGGCTGGCCACTATTCTGGTGTGCTTTTCACTGACATGACCCTTTTTATAGGCTTGTCCTTCAAGGTCAATCTTTTGTACATGTTTTTATTCTGTTGATCCAAAACAAGACGAAAAATCCAATTTAAAGCAATTACCCGTTGTGCCAGAAAAGGGAAAACAATGCCTTCTTTACCCCATAATGGCAATCATATTTCTCATTACAATCAGTAAAAAACTCAGTGAGCACTTACTGTCAGTCCAGCTGAGTACAGGAAACAGAAGCTCCTGTACCGCAGACCAGAGAGGAGCTCGACCACGCTAAACAGGGAAGGGGGGGAGGGGGACAGAACACTTAACTAATTTTCGCTACCTTGAGTATATTGAGTGTCACCTTTCGGTTGGCATGGTTTGTCAGACCGGGGATAATGTGTAGGAGGTAACATATTGGGTCCCTAGGGATGACACAGTGTGTTATGTTGGAGATCAGGGCTCCTTCCCTCTCCCAATACTTGCCCAAAGCTTGGCATTTCCAAAACATGTGTAAAATCGTGTCTGTCCCTTCCTCGCATCTCCAACACCGATCCAACGCATCCCTGTAGATGTGCGACAGCCTGGAGGGTACCAGATAACACCTCATCATTATTTTACAATCAGCCTTCCAGAGTGATAAACTTCTTGATGCTTGTTTAGTGTTACCCATGGCTTCATGCCACTAAGATAGTGGGATAGCTCCCATTCCCACTGGGCCATTGCTACATTCAGCCATGTAGGACAATTTTTCTGTGGACGGTCCCTGGAGGATGGCCCCGTAACAAAGGGCCAGGGGCTTTGTGCACCTAGACAACAGTATATATTGCAGTTTCAATGCCCTTAACCCCTTAAGGACACATGACGTGTGACATGTCATGATTCCCTTTTAGTCTAGAAGTTTGGTCCTTAAGGGGTTAACCCCTTAAGGACCAAACTTTTGGAATAAAAGGGAATCATGACATGTCAGACATGTCATGTGTCCTTAAGGGGTTAAAGGGGGTGGGTTCTGCTCCGTGTGTGTTCATTTTAGTTAAAAGGATGTTTTTCACCCTCAGGTACAAGAAAATGTCCTTCATTGGCAGTGAGTATTGTTTTTGGAGAGTAGGGAATGCTTTGATTTTTGGCCCTACATACAGGTCCCCCACTGTGAGCACACCTCTAGTGACCCATGTTTTCACCGATAAGTCGGGGAACATAGCTACCAGCGACTCCACCGGTGCTGATTGGAATAATGTGTCAGGCTCTATGATGTGTTTGCACCAGGATATCCAGGACTATTCCAGAAATTTTGTGCAGTGCAGCCTGGGGGTAACTGTTGTCGGCGGGATCGTGTGTGTCCACAGGGAATAGACCAAATCATGTGGTCGCAAGCATGCATTCTCCAGTGATAGCCATAGAGGCTGGTGCTGAGTGCGTGTATGCTTTAGTAACCGTATGCCCTGGGCTAGTGTTGTGGCCTTGTAGTAGGCTTTGATGTCAGGTAAGCCTAAACCCCCTTTGTCATATGGCAACCCCAGGTTTCGGTGTGCTACTCGAGGGGCCTTCCTCTTCCATACGTGTGCATTTATGGTGGATTGAAATTGGGTGATGAGCTTGTTCGGTAAGGCTATTGGTAGTGTGCGGAATAAGTAAAGAATTAGAGGTAGTACCATAATTTTCAACGTATTAATGCGACCCAACCAGGACACTTCTAAGTCAACCCACTTTTCTAGCGTTGTTTTGATTTTGTGTAGTGTCAGGTGGTAGTTTTCTTTCGGATGTTCTGAAGGGATGTTGTTAATTGTACACCTAGATAGGACAGCTTTCCTCCAGTTGGGCCACCATGATTCGTGCTAGGTTTATGGGTAGTGCCTGGGTCTTAGCCGTGTTGTTTTTATAGTAAGAGATTTTTCCATACTGTCCTGGGAGTTCTAGGATAGATAGATTCAGCTGGGTTTGTAACAAATAAAAGGATATCATAGGCGAAAAGCGCTAACGTTTTGGGTCCCCTTGGGGTGTCTAGTCCCGTGACTTGCCTATTTTGGTTTATATGACGTATTAGTGGTTCTAGGCACAGGAGGAAAAAAAGCGGGGATAGCGGGCATCCTTGGCATGTGCCATTAAGTATACCAAATGGTTTGGAAAGAAATTCCGTGCTAAAAACCTTGGCAGAGGGCCGTCTATAGAGAGGTAAGATGCTAGCTATGAATTCAGGGGAAAGTCTCATCCTCACTAGTGTCCATTCCATATAACCACAATGCAAGCGATCAAACGCTTTCTCAGCGTCTAAAGCGAGGATCAGCCCCTCTTGGGAGGAGTGATTGGCCCAGTCTATAAGATTCAGGAAATGTCTGGTTTTGTCCCCAGCCTGTCTCCCAGGCACAAATCCCACCTGTTCCTCGGATATCAGTGTAGCGAGTAGAGGTTTAAGTCTCGTCGCCACTAGTTTGGCGTATAGCTTTATATCCGCATTGAGCAGGGAGATCAGGCGCAGGTTGGCACACATCGTGGGGGGTTTGTTGGGTTTGGGCAGTGTAACAATAAATGCTTCCAGCATGTCCCTTGGGATTTCTCCTGATTCTTTCACGAAATCGAATAGGATAGTGAGGTGAGGGGTCAGTTGTGTTGCTAATTTGATATAATAATAGTTAGAAAGCACATCCGGGCTGGGCGCTTTGTGTTTGGGGAGCTATAGTATCGTTGATGTGACTTCCTCCTCTGTGAATGGTCTTATTAGCATGTCTCCTTGGCCAGGTGACAGCTGGGGTAGTTGTGCCTGGTCCAAGAAGTATTCTATCTCCTCCCTAGTTGGCTGATGGGTCTCTGGGTCATTGCCCAGCTGGTAGAGTTTTTCATAGTACCCTGCAAATTCATTAACAATATCTTAAGGGGTTATATAGTTTCGCCCCCTGCGTGGAGGTGAGGTAGGGTATTTTGGATTGTACGTAATGTTGTTTCAGTTTATTAGCTAAGCGTTTACCCGCTTTGTTTCCTGTTATGTAGTAAGTTTGTTTAAGATAGTGCATGTGCCTCTCAGTTGTTTGTAAGTGTAAGGCATCTAGCTTGGCTTTCAGTGTCATTAAGTGTAGTCCCTGGCGCAAGGGTTAAGGTTGCGCCACACATCATAGGAATTGTGCGCCTGTTGCAGTTTAGAGAGATGGTCCCCTAGTGAAATTGATCTGCTTTAGGTGATTTATGTTGAGTTCTGCATATGTCCATATGTGGGTCTGGGGACCAGTTAAAGTCACCGCATATCATAGTGTGGCCTAGTTTGTGCTGGTCTGTTTTGCGGAGGGCCATGGACAGAAAGGATTTTTGTGTGTCATTAGGAGCATACAGGAATGCCACGGTTACCTGCAGGCCATTTAACGATCCCACAAATATTAACAACCTCCCATCTTTACTCGTGTGTTGTTTGGTAAGGGAAAATACCCAGACCCTGTGAAAATATATGGAAACACCTTTGGATTTCGTATTGGCCATTGCGTGATAGGCTTGGGTATACTGTTTAATTTGGAATTTAGGTGGGTTGCGGGTGCAGAAGTGGGTCTCTTGCAGGCACGCTATTGCCGGCTTGGATTGGGATATTTTGCATGCGGTCAGCCTGCGTTTGTGGGGGCTATTTAGGCCTTTGGCGTTCATTGAGAATATCGTGAAGGAGTCCGCCATGATCTCGTACAAGGCATGTGCTGAACGAGGTGGCCTGTTGGTTCTGGATATCGGGATAAGTGCTACAACAAGTGAACCAGGGGAATGGGGGCTCAAACGTAACCATGAAAAAGAAAGAAAGTATGTACAAAAATGTTATCGCCTCTCTAGGCGTTCTCCTTGGTTGATGCGCGAGTCAGCGTTTCTGTCCACCTCTCGCCATTAGCCGTGGGGGGGTATGCTTGGTGAATGGAGCGGCATGAAAGACACAGTCCCCTCTCTGGTGTTTTGCACCCCAATACACTGCCCTCGGTGCCCTATGTCATCTGTTCTCACCCTGCTCTGTCCCACCCGCTGCAGAAAGTAGTGGTGGCAGGCCCCAACCCCAAGAGTGGAGGCACTTCCTCAAATCTCTGCTCTTCACCTGTGCCCACTAGGTTAGGGAGCCACCTCTCGTCGCCCCGTACCTGTCAGCGTGTTGTGAGGTAATGCCGGTCTCAGTCCTGTCAGCACAATACTCAGATGCATACATATAAATAATTTAACACCATGAGAAGTCTTGTTTCCTAGCATTACACTGTGGGAAAGTGTAAACTCTCCCTCTCCATGCCCAGATTACCCTTTGCACCAACATTTCTATGATCGGGGTTGTATTACCCGCCCACAGAATCCCTCCAGACAAACAACGCATGAGATTAGTGTTGTCAGTGTGCGCTGCCTGGTAGAGTTGTGGACGCCTTGCTAGGCCCATCAGTGTGTTAGGGGTTATAATTAATTGCTCTCTGCTCGGGTGTGTGAGCGGCACAGGTGGCTGCTTTGTCTCCCATGTTCCCTCACTAACCCATGCCCTCGCCCGTAACCTCCAGAGTTAAGTGGGTGACAACAAAGGTGTTACAGCTAGCACTGACAGTAGCCATCAGGTTCTCAGGCACGCCTGTATATGGTGAGCTGTAGCCGGTAGAGCAAGATTACACTCTGCAAGTACAAGGGGGAAAGTTCCCAACTGGGCCTATGCTTACAAAAGTAACTGCCATTAAATAGTAAAGGATATTATTGGCTTGTCAAGGCTTGGACCTGCATGTCCATGTGAGTGTCCGGTTGAAACAAGAACTAGGGGGAAGTTCCCCAACTGAGCCTATGCATACAAAAATAACAGCTATTAATTAGTAAAGGATATAAGTGGCTTGTCAAGCCCAGGACCTGCGTGTCTGGGTGAATGCCCAGTTGAACCAGTTCTTTCTGGCTTTGTTGGGCGATCCCGCCATTTGCCAGTCTTCTTGGAGCCGTCTCAGCGACCTTGCAGCCGGTTCTTTAGGTGCGTGGAAGGGGAACAAACCCCACTCTGCGAGTAGGCGCATGCCCACTTCTGGTTCCTCTGCTGTATAGTTCTTTTCGCTTCTCCATACAAGAATCTTCATGAGATAGCCCCAGCGGTAAGTTATATTGTTGTTTCTTAATGTTTTCATCAACCTGGTGAATTCTCTCCTGCGGGACATGGTGAGTGCAGATAGATGAGCGTACAGCTGAATTGCCGCGTAGGGGTCCAGGAGCTTGGGCAGTTTCCAAGCCACGGTGAGCAGAACGTCCTTCCTCTGGAAGTAGTGGAACCTCTCCACCGCATTTCTTGGTGTGTCCTGGGTAAGTCTCGGGGGCCACGGAAGCCGGTGAGCTCTGTCCATGAGCCATTCATTTTCCATAATGTTTGGCAGGAGGGATTTGCACAGCCCTAATAGGTAGTCAGGTCCCATGAGACCGATTCCAGGATCCCCCTAAAATTGACATTATTCCTCCTGGATCTGTCCTCTATATCTGCCATTTTTCTCTTGAGCTGTTGATGCTCTGCAGATTGGTGGTGCACAGTTTCTGCAGAGTTGCAGAGTTCATCAGTGCAGGCTTCGAGGCGGCTAGTCCGCTCACCAACGTCATTTATGTCTTTCCTCAGCTCGCCAGCCACCCGTTTGAAGTCGGATTGAAGCGACACCCGAAATTCCTGTAGCATAGCATACAGCCTTTTTTCTTCGCCAGTTGACCAAGTTGACTGAGTTCTCTCAGTTGACCAAGCTTAATCTCTAGCAATCCCCTTTTGAGAACAAAATGTATTCCTGGCTATCAAAAATGTTCCAAAGCACCTGGCACAGATGACTTTTCCAATCACTATTATGCTAAATTTGCCAGGCTTTGGTTCCTCATCTAATTAAACAATTTAACTGTATTAAAGATGTTGACACCATTCCTAAGGAAATGTTAGCGGCACACATTATTGCATTACATAAGCCAAATAAACCTTCAACTATCAGCATCAACTTTTGTCCCATCTCGATACTCAATGCAGATACTAAGCTTTTTGCTAAATTGCTTGCCAATCATCTATATTCTCTGTTTACCTACTTGGTCTCAGAAGAACAAGCATGTGATGTACAAGGAAGGCAAGTTGACAAGTGTCACATCCTGCTCTGTTCTGCGGAGATGTCTGGCCTTGGCTTCTGGTATCCAGTACTCTTTTTACAATTTTTGTTTAGTTTTTTTTGGTTTTTCTGGTTTTCTATTCCATGTCTGGTTTTCTTCATGCTGGGTTCATTCCTTTTTTCCGTTCCTGGAATTCCCTGTCTCCTGGATTCCTTTATATGTTTGTTTTATGTTGCCACACCCGTTCCTTTTCCATGAATCCTTTTGTTTCAGTTGGTTCCTGCATGCAGTTGTTTCAAGTCCTCTGCCCTTTCTTGCAGGTAAGTGCTGTGTGTATTTTATTATTGTTTATTTAGTCATGCATATCTAGGCAGTCTAGGAACCCACCGTAATTGGAGGACTTTGATGCAGTGGTGGGCTGCATACATCTTGGCCATTTATGTATGTCCAAATCTCCAATGTTTTACATATATAGTACTTAGGTATGTCTCCTCTTGTTTTTCCTCGTATATCTTGTCTTGTATTATTTTGTCTTGCATTCCCAGTTCATGTACAGTCCTGTCCTGCCCTGTTCATGTTTCCCTCATGTCTTGTGTACATGTTCTGGGTTCTGCTTTCTGTCCTGCTCCAGTTCTGGGTTCTCCTAGTTTTGTCTTTTTTTCTTGTTTGGTGCCTATTCTAGTCTTACCTTGTTTCAGTACTGGATACATGTCTGCTGCAGAGCCTCCCTATCCAGTTCCTGGGAGGTCTGCATATTGTCATCTGGCACCTGGGATCCGCAGAAGCTGCATCAGGGCCCTGGTATGTGGGCGCACAAACGCTGGTGCTCAACACCAGGGGGCGTGTGGTTACCCTGCACCAGGCCCTTATTATCCATTTCCGCACAGTGACTCCTACTATCAAGATCAGGCATACTGGGTCCCAGTCACTGTACCGCCACCCCTGACAGTAACTCTCTCCAGTGTAGAAGTTGTTTTTGCAAAATGCTATTTAAATGATAATCTTACCAATCTCGTCCTGTATTTGTTTCGTACATTGCTCATTTCACAAAATTTCAGAATTTCTTAAATGCAAGTCACATCACAATTTATTACTCAGTGGGAAACCCATAGGAAACTCTTATTGCGCTAGTACTTCCACAGAGTGTAGCCCATCCACTCCTCATTTTTTCCCCTGGTGTAGGAGATGCTGTAGGGCAGTTGGTACTATACTCCATATATTTTGGTCATATCCTATTCTATCAAATTTATGAGAACAAATTCAAGCAATCGTGTGCATCACCACATTTGCTCTTCTGACATTTCCTCCCAAAATGTTCTTCTAGGACCAGTTCCCTGCTAATTTACAAGAATTCCAAAAAAATAGTATAATGCATACATTAGAAGGGAGCAAAAAAAAAGCATCTCTAATACCTGTAAATTTACATCCTCAATGCTTTAGTCTGTCATAAAGAGTTTCTTTCATATCAGTATGTATGAAGCAATGTCCTGAGAATTTCAGGTAACCCCTCCAAATTTGATCAAATTTGGCAGAGTTGGTTGGACAGATACCAGCCTACATAGGCTATGTGTGCTTAATTTTCATACATTGTCCAAATTTGGGAGAGAGCAATGATGTGACTGTATTTTACTGTTACTTTTCAACAACCTATTGTTCCTGTAAGGTTTCTTGTAATTGTCCTATTTATTGTTACATCTCCCCTCTCAAAATATTGTAAAGCGCTACGGAATCTGTTGGCGCTATATAAATGATAATAATAATAATAACAAACACTATTTCTTCTATGACTATGTTAAATTGTTTTTAAATGTCTTTCTTTCTTTTGTTGATACAATGACTGCTTACTTTGTTCAAGCCTGTGTCTTGTGAACGAAGATTCTTGTTTATTCAAGTTATACACACTTATCAATTTATCATTTGTATTCCATATAAAAGAAAGAGGGAATTTAAAACAAAAACAAATTTTTTAACATGACAGCAGCAAGATAGATGTAGATTTCCTGATTGTGAGGAGTGAAAGAAAGCATGGGGTCAAAATTCGGTGTTTATTTAATGAAGGGTCTATGTGTGTAATGTGGAGTCATATGTGTGATCTAAATTTCTGTATTTTAGAGTTTTATATGTGCAATGGGCATGGATAGAAACACAATGATATTTAAACACCGTTTTGCAACATTGTCCTCATCCTACAAACTGCATGGACAGTCAGATGAAACTTACTCTTTATGATAGTACTGTAGTACTCTTTAGGATAATAGTCCAACCATTGTTGTATATGAAAAAATAGCTATTTCCATTTTCTTTGTATGGCATTGTAAATAGCTAGATCTGGCAATCAGCATTTTAAATTAAAGGAAAATATGACACAATATACAGGACCACATATCACCAATAGTCATCTTTTTAAGCACCAAAAAAATTCACATTTAAAGATATACATGCTTGGTCACATAATGTCTGTCTTTATACACAATATTCAGATATAGAAATATACAATGGCACTTCACAGGCCGTTGAGGAAGAATGTCCATCTGAAGAAAATGCTATATTCTCTTTTAGTGGAAGTTTCATGTCCTACTTCCTACTTTATATAAAGGTTTAGTCTGTTTTCTGCAAAAACAAAATGAAAATACAATAGTGTTTAAATACTGCATACAAGATTAGTGGATAATTTTAGGTTACTTTACTGAGGAATTTACACTGATCAGCTACAACATTAAAACCACCTAATATAAAGTAAGTTCCCCTCGTACTGCCAAAATTGAGATCTGGGGGATTTGGATGCCAAGGAAACACCTCTTTGTCATGTTACTGAACCATTTTTGCTGTGTGGCAGGGCGCATCATCCTGCTGATAGAGGCCACTGCCATCAGGGAACACCACTGCCATGAAGAGGTGTACATAGTCTGCAACAATCTCTAGGTAGGTGGTACTTGTCAAAGTCACATCAACATGAATGCAAGAATTCAAGATTACACAGCAAAAAATTGACCAAAGCATAATACTGCCTCCACCAGCTTGATTTCTTCCCATAATGCATCCTGCTGGCATATCTTTTCCTGGTAAACGACACACAAACACCTGGCCAACCACCTGATCTAAAAGAAAACATAATTCATCAGACCACACAACCTTCCTCCATTGCTCTATGGTCCAGTTCTGATGCACGCACCCTCATTGAAGATGCTCTTGGAGGTGTGCAGGGGTCATCATGGACCTCTATGCAGCTCCATACACAACAAACTGCGATGTACTGTTTTTTTTTTTTTTATTGAATATAAAAAAAATTGTACACATGGACATATACAAAAGACATACAAAAGATTGTACAGCAAAGACACAATATGCCCATGGGTTGCTTTGTAGTACACTAATTCTTTTTCTACTTAATTAATAAAAATGTTCAGAAAAAAATTACCGTAAGTAAAATCCTAGTCTTATCAAACCTTATCCAATAATTCCAGCCAATATAAACAGAGTTTATTTTCCCCTTGCTTTGGTATCAAGCCAATCGAATCCCGGCTCTATCCTTTACTGGTAAGTTACTTGATGTTTCAATTCTATAGAGGTGGGCACAGCCATCTGCTTTCTGTATCTGGCAATTAAAACCTTAGTAGTGGTCAGGACATAAATGATTAGCAACAGGAATTTGTGAACTTTTATGGAATATGTGTAGTAGAGCGAATGCAAGATTATTATTTAAGAGGAAAACTCCAAGGTTCCTCAGAAAGTGTTCCAAAGCTCTTTCACAAGTATACAGTGCCAACAAATATGTAAGAAACTTCCTTTTTGTACTTTATATATTCAGCACAAATCAGAGCTCTGTGGGTTTATAGCTTTTCTTTTAGTAGGAACTCAATACCAGCGGTTCACTACATCAAATTGATTTTCTTAATGATTTATGCAGTGGATCCATAACTTAATTGCTGGGATGCTACATGGTATTTTTCTCTGTTGTAATAAATTGTTACATATTGCGAGAGCTTTATGTATTACTTGTCCACCCAATAAATGCTTAATTTTCAACACAAATTTATCGTGTCCTGTACTTATTTGTATTTACATTTTAACAAGTAAATATGGAAAGATTTCCTTGTTATGTAGCTTGTAATCCTGAACTAAGTTTGCAAATGGTTTTATGTTGGAACCTTCTAATTTATCTATTTTGTTAATACCTGTATCAATCCAACTTTTCAATTGTATATCTGCCACATTATATGTTATTTCTAAATCTATTGTTTTCAGAATTGTATTATTTAGATTAAATCTGCAATTTAATGTATTCCAGATTTTTAGGATTTTAGAATTTGTTTAGATTTATATTAGAGATAAATATTGATTGCGGAGACAACTGAGTGTCACTTTTCCATAGAATCCTGATTTATAAAAGAAAACATCAGAACAGGCAAATTTCTTCTATTTCTCTATGGTCCAGTTATGATCATCATGGGAACTCTGACAGGTCTGCAGCTATACAGCCCCGTAAGTAGCAAACTGCAATACACTGTGTGTTTTCTTACACCTTTCTATCGTGGACAGCATTACGTTTTTCAACTATTTGAGCTACAGTAGCCATTCTGTGTGATCAGAACAGATGCACTAGTCTTCGCTCCTCAAATGCATTAGTGAGCCTTGGGCGCCCATGACCCTGGCGCTGGTTCACCAGGTATCCTTCCTTGCACCACCTTTTTTTTTTTATTATTGTTACAAATATGTTTATTTGTTGTTTTTTTGTGTATATTTGCTTTCTATTTTTTTTTTATATTTAGATTTGTTTATTTTTCTAGCACTCATCTGAGAAAGCCATTCATTGCATTTTGTCGCACAGGACATGTATGGTAGAAAGGTAGTGGTTAATATCAGTGGTGCAGTTTTGGTGTTACAAAAGCATGTTAATTGACATCAAATAACATATAACAAGTATTTCAAACAGTGAGTAATAGGGGGGAAAAGGAGGGGGGGAGGGATCCAGGGTGTGAGCAGGGTAGAGTTATCACACTGCTTGCCTGGCTTCCCTCAGGCTTTGTCAGGACATCCGTGAGGTCATTGTTGGCATAGGTAAAGACACCCTATAGTTCAGTAGTGGCTCATTGGTAGAAGGGAGTGCGGACAATGTAATTTTTCCTTTGGTACATGCAGTTGGGTCTATACATTTGAATATTTACATTCTGCTTTGGAGAGCTGCCAGACATGGACAGAGCTGTCGGAGTGTGGAGCTGCTTGCATCAGTGCCTAGGTTGGGGGTTGTCTTTTGTATATTTATTCCATGTTGTCCACGCTACTTGCCAAAATGCTGTATCGCATTGCCCCTGGCTCGGCGTTCATAAAGCCTTGCACCACTTTTCAGAGGTACCAACCACTGCATACCACTGCTGTCTTGGAGATGTTCTTGCCCTGTCATCTAGCCATTACTATTTGGCATTTGTTATAGTCACTCAGATCGTTTCACTTGTCCATTTTTCCTGCTAACACATGACATTCAAGAACTGTCTTTTCACTTGCTGCCTAATATATCCCACCCCTTGACAGGTGGCATTGTAACAATATAATCAATGTTATTCACTTCATGTGTTTTAATTTTGTGGCTGATCAGTGTAAACTGGCAATTATTTTTAGAAAATTGTATTAACCAATTACATAGAATATATACAATCAATTATGAAAATGTTTTGCACATCAAAATATATATAACATGTTCACTGTCTCTTGCAGTGCAAAAGGAGTTTAAATAAATAATTTGACTTAATTTTAAATATTCACAAAACTAACAAATTGCATGCAACACTTAATTTTA
The DNA here is from genome assembly GCA_933207985.1 of Pelobates cultripes. Lineage (NCBI taxonomy): Eukaryota > Metazoa > Chordata > Amphibia > Anura > Pelobatidae > Pelobates > Pelobates cultripes. The sequence continues at coordinate 175,840,154 of OW240914.1, forward strand.
CATAATTTATTAGGCAACTTTATTAACGAAGATGATACTTACTAAGTCAGGTTGATCAGATCTACCAATTCCCTGGTCCTCTATATACAGCACTGCATCATGAATGGTGAGGAAAAACATTTCTGGTTTGATGATGTTATCAAAGAAACCACAGTTTTCCAATGTTTCAAACACATTGTCTGTAAAAATCAAAATCATTGTGACATTACTATTTGCTTCCTGTTCATATATAGCACTGTAATAATATTAAGCAGACTTATATGGCTTTTCAGAAAATCTTTAGTTAGAAACAGCTGTTTTCTTTCTATAATATGTATTTAAATGCTAGTCATTTTAATAAAAAATAAAAAAAAATGTATCTTAGCATTGGTTTTATTTACCATCACATCCGGCAATATATACATTTACGTCAATCCTCTTGTATTCTCTTAAAATCTGAAAAGAAAGCTGCACTTTAGTAATGGTAGTATGAAATGAGTTTATAAATGTCTCTAGATTATGCCAGGAAAATAAATCACAAATAGGAAACACAACCCAGAGCATGTGTCACTTAAAGGGACATACAGTTTACTGTAATTTATATGTTGTCTAGAGTGTGCTGATGCGGTTCCCAGTTTAATTTTAAACTTACAAATGGTTTGACTGAAAATGTGTAAGTTACTCGTCTTCCTTTTTTTTTTTTTTTTTATCAGTCTGTATCTGTATTTTATTGAGGTTTACCACAAGATACAAAAGAAAGTGAGCAATATAAGTGAAAGAATAACAAGGCATTATTCAATAGAGAATTATGACCTTTTACATTTTTTTTTTAAATCAAGTAGCTTATAACAGAGGAATGTATCATTGAGTGAAACACATGCTAGGGGTTTTGGTGAAGACAGTGAGAATCTCTCTGATTTGAGAACGTGGATAGATACAACACCAGGTGAGCATCTTCGTTAAGCTATCCTTGATTATTGTATGCCTTATTGACACAGAGCACAGTCTAGCATGGCATTGAACCACCATTGGAGCTCTAGCCCAACTAGAGCAGAGATTTCTGATCTTGGGGTGTGTGAGTGACAGCACACAGGCAACTGGGACTGCGTCCGTGTCTGGCTTGCACCGGGATTCAGCTCTGCACTGCAAAGGTTGATAGGGCTTCAGCTCCTAGCCCATCTCAGCAGACAAGATTGTGGCATCCTCTGTACGTGCTGCATAGTTACTTTCAGGGTGAGTGTCCTCTTGTGGGTACCTCTATTCTGTGCAGAAGGTTTGGTTAATCAAGTGGTTGGAGGTAAGGTAGGTGCCAATGTGACTGCCTCTGTAGCACCTAGGCGACTGGGTAGTTTGGATAACAGTTTCTCAAATAGTCCATCTAATTTATCCAGTAGAGAGGATAGCAGGTCTTGAGTCATGGGTTAGCACGTGGCATCCGCCATTATGCAAGCTACAGGATTGCCGTTACTGGTGGTAGGCAGTTGGAAAATCACCACTGTAGCACGGAAAGAAAATACTGGGATATCCCTCACCAGTGTGTGATCTCAGAAGTAGTATGAAACAATATGTTGAGGGATCGGCCACCTCTCTCTCGTCAAGTTTGAGTAGGCCACATGTAGGCTTTAGGTCTGCTCCCGGTAAAAGCGTCCGATCTTGATCAGAGGCATTGACAAATCAGCCATCATGAACTCCTCCAGTCCCCAGGATGCTTCAGCAGTTGATTTTCAGGATGTGTCAGGTATTAGTGCTGTGTCAGAACTTTTTTTTGCAGAGCTCTCATGAAGTGCCACCGGTCAGCGCGGCTCTGTTCCGTTACACTTCTTTCTTATCATTATCAATTTAGTCCAACTTTGACAGCACCGGTTAGCTAAGAACGTAGGTTAGCCTAGTACTCTTAGCCAGTCAATGCTGTCCATGGATGGACTGTCTGTCCTGCTAAACAGGAACACACACCCTTTACATGTCCCCATTCTAGCTCCACATTCCTCCTTTTCCCATTTTTGCCTGCAATTGTTGAAAGGCATAGCATATTAAACTATGAACTGTGAATAATAAAAAAACAAAAAATTAATTTTCTGCTCAATTAGCAGGTATGGAAAAATCTCAATGTTAGCAATTTTGCTCTTCATATTACCAGTCATTTTTACAATTGACTTCAGTATACTGTTGTAAATAAACCCTAAAGAATCACTATGCAGAGAATTACTATTAGTATGTATTTTTCTTTTAACCATGGCAGAACACAAGGGATTAAGTAATAGAAGGCAGCTGATAAGAGTGTAAGAAGGCTAAGAAGGATGTTTTCTCACTCCGACCCTAGGACTGCACCATAATTGTAACTTTCTTGAAAGAGAAACGGTTTATTTTAGCCTCAGTAAATGCACACTAGTGCTAGTATGTCCAACAAGGGGTTACTCTGTTCAGTTATGTTTTAATATGCAATTACCTTAACAAAACGTAACTGCGACTTCTACTGCCCTACAGTCACTTGTGAAAAATCCAGCTGATTCATTAACTGATATGCATGGTACCATTTAAAATATGTTAAATGGACCATTAAACATATACTGACAATGGCCTTTAGCATGTTTCTTTAGAAATACCTTGAATATTTACATGTAAATGTATATTTTGACAAGAGATAGAAGCTAGCTTACCCATCTAGCCTACATTCTAGTATGTAAAAGAACAAGATTTATTAGAAATTTTGTTTCCTGTTCAGAACAGGAGTGTGTGTATCCCAAGCCTCACTGAACTTGTTGAACTAAAATAGCAATATTACAGCATGCTTGTTTGCTAATATAGGCAATTTTAAGTAACCTTGTAAATTTGTAACTGTATTTTGAGTATGTGTGTGTGCAGGTTGTTCCTTAAAGGGACACCATAGTCACCAAAACAACTTTAGCTTAATTAAGCAGTTTTGGTGTATAGATCATGGTCCTTCGGTCTCACTGCTCAATTCTCTGCCATTTAGGAGTTAAATATGCAGCCCTAGGTGCACCTCTTTGCATGTGACTTACACAGCCTTCCTAGACACTTCCTGTAAAGAGTCATCTAATGTTTACACTTCCTTTTATAGCAAATTCTATTTAATTTAGAATTTCTTATCTCCTGCTCTGTTAATAGCTTGCTTGACCCCGTCTGAGCCTCTTGTATGTAAATAAAGTTAAATTTACAGAGCAGGAGATACAAACCTTTAAAGTAAGTACATCTGATTAAAAATTAAACCATTTTGTTTCATGCAGGCGGTGTCAGTCACAGCCAGGAGGTGTGGCTAGGGCTGCATAAACAGAAACAAAAGCGATTTAATGCCTAAATGGCAGTGGATTGAGCAATGAAACTTCAGAGGCATGATCTATACACTAAAACTTCATTAAGCTAAAGTTTTTTTGGAGACTTTAGTGTCCCTTTAATCAATATTTTGATCTGTAATAGTATCCACCACCTTTGCTTGTAATTTGTTCAACACATTTCCAAGTGTCTTTAACCCCTTAAGGACACATGACATGTGTGACATGTCATGATTCCCTTTTATTCCAGGAGTTTGGTCCTGAAGGGGTTAAAAAAGTATTTGCTATCTTTTACCCTTGCAGCTTCCTCATTCCAGGTTCAGGTTATACTATATTGCTCTAGCAGAAAATGACATATTTTTTGTTTTGTTTGTTAGACCCCTATTTTTAGGTTTCTGGCACGTTACTCTTTTCTTTCTTTACGCCAACTATCTCTATTAAATCAGGGTTTTCAGTTTATTTTCATATATATCATTATACAAATCTTGCAATCCTTCTTTGTATTTTAGGCCCTGTTTTTTCAGTCAGTACATTTTCTCTGTGTGTTTTAAAAATACTTTAATAAACATATTTAATTACTTTAATAAACCAGTTTCATTATCTTAAAGTTGTAACACTTGAGCGTACAGGGATTTTGGATAGTGTGCAGGTTACTTGTTTGTTATTTTTTTATACTATATACGTGTGTTTGGATTTACTTTCTACCCATAATGCATCATTTACTATTTCAAGGTGTTTATTTTTAGAAGTCATATGTTTAGTATCTATAGTATCCTTTGGATAATTTTAGCACCTACCATTTTAAGGGCTTCCACTGCAGCCACATCAAGGAATGTTATTTGACCGAAATCCAAGATGATGCTGTGAATATTTACATTTGGAACAGACACTTTGACTGGTAATTCTGAGTTCCAGTCTATATGTATCCTCACTTCTTTTGTTTGTGCATCTTGTTTTACTGCCACCTCTTTTAAAGCCTTATGGGACACAATATCATCATCTTCATCTTCACTAGTAAAGTTGCTGCCAACCTCGCTCTAAAATTATACAAAGGCATTAATTATTTTTCTCTTATCAATAAATTATACATTTGAAAAGTGTCTATATATATATTATTATTATTATTATTATTTATATTGCGCCAACAAATTCCGTAGCGCTGTACAATTATATATATATATATATATATATATATATATATATATATATATACACTATAAGTACTGGGACACACCTCTTAATTATTGAATTTGGGTGTTTCAATCAGAACCATTGCCACAGGTGTATAAAATCAAACACTCCCCTCTCATCTGGCACTCGCTGATAAACCATCCACTTATGCAGACAAGACAAGGAGAGAGGTACTTCCCTCCAGAGGAGCAGTGTTCGCTATTTAGCTCAAGCGTCAGAAGCCATACAACCCTCCTAGAGGGGAAATTATGCTATAGCCTTCACATACAGTTCCTTATGTTACAAATTAAACACAGAAAATGTTCCACATGCCTACTACTACTAGTCAATAACTAGAGAGAGCCTGTACAAGCATGGATGAAGACTATGATGTGTATCTCTGCACTGTAATTTGTGGAATGAAAAATAAAGACTTAAAAATCAAACATCAAACGCCTAGCCATGCAGTCTGCATTTACAAACAATTGTGAAAAAAATACGGGTCGTTCTGAAGAGATCAGTGGGTGCTGGGAATGTGGTGTGTGCTGGGTATGCATCGTGTGTGCGTGCTAGGGGTGTAGAATGTGTGTGCGCTGGGGATGTAATGTGTGCTGGGGATGTAGTGTGTCTGTGTGTGCTAGGGATGTAGTGTATATGCTGGTGATTTAGGGTGTGTGTGTATGCTGGGGATGTGGTGTGTGCTGGGGATGTGGTATGTGTGCGTGCTAGGGATGTAGTATGTGTGTGTGTGCACTGGGGTTGTAGTGTGTGTGCTGGGGATGTAGTGTGTCTGTGTTCTTGTGTGTGCTAGGGAAGTATGTTTGTGTGTGTGAATGCTAGGAATGTAGTGTGTGTGTGTGCGTGAGATGTAGTGTGTGTGCTGGGAATGTAGTGTATATGCTGGTGATCTAGTGTGTGTGTGTGCTGGGGATGTAGTATGTGCTGTGGATGTGGATGTGGTGTGTGTGTTGGGAATGTAGTGTATATGCTGGTGATCTAGTGTGTCTGTGTGTGTGCTGGGGATGTAGTGTGTGTGTGCTGGGGATGTAGTGTGTATGTGTGCACTAGAAATGTAGTGTGTTTGTGTGTGTGTGAGGGATGTAGTGTGTGTGCTGGGGATGTAGTGTATATGCTGGTGATCTAGTGTGTGTGTGTGCTGAGGATGTGGTGTGTGCTGGAGATGTAGTGTGTGTGTGTGCTAGGGATGTAGTGTATTTGCTGGTGATCTAGTGTGTGTGTGGGTGCTGGGGATGTGGTGTGTGCTGGGTATGCGTCATGTGTGCATGCTAGGGATGTAGAATGTGTGCGCTGGGGATGTAATGTTTGCTGGGGATGTAGTGTGTCTGTGTGTGCTAGGGATGTAGTGTGTCTGTGTGTGCTGGGGATGTTGTGTGTGCGTGCTAGGGATGTAGTGCATGTGTGTGCACTGGGGATGTAGTGTGTGCTGGGGATGTAATGTGTCTGTGTGTGCTAGGGATGAAGTGTATATGCTGGTGAGCTAGTGTGTGTGTGTGTGTGCTGGTGATGTGGTGTGTGCTAGGGATGTAGTGTGTGTGTGTGTGTGTGCGCGCTGGGGTTGTAGTGTGTGTGCTGGGGATGTAGTGTGTCTGTGTGTGCTAGGGAGGTAGTGTATGTGTTCTTGTGTGTGCTAGGGATGTGGTGTATGTTTGTGTGTGTGAATGCTAGGAATGTAGTGTGTGTGCGTGGGGGATGTAGTGTGTGTGCTGGTGATCTAGTGTGTGTGTGTGTGCTGGGGATGTAGTGTGTCTGTGTGTGCTAGGAATGTAGTGTGTCTGTGTGTGCTGGGGATGTAGTGTATATGTGTGCGCTAGGGATGTAGTGTGTGTGTGTATGCTGGGGATGTAGTGTGTCTGTGTGTGCTTGGGATGTAGTGTATATGTGTGCGCTAGGGATGTAGTGTGTGTGTGTATGCTGGGGATGTATTGTGTCTGTGCTGTGAATGTTGTGTGTTTGTGTGTGTGCCAGGGATGTAGTGTATATGCTGGTGATCTAGTGTGTGTGTGCTGGGGATGTAGAGTGTGCTGCGGATGTGGTGTGTGTGCATGCTAGGGATGTAGTGTGTGTGTGTGTGTGCGCTGGGATGTAGTGTGTCTGTGTGTGCTAGGGATGTAGTGTGTGTGTGTTTATGCTGGGGATGTATTGTGTCTGTGCTGTGAATGTAGTGTAGTGTATATGCTGGTGATCTAGTGTGTGTGTGTGTGTGTGTGCGAGCTAGGGATGTAGTGTATATTTTTGTTATTTTTATTATTTTTTTTAAAATCATTTTCCCCCCATTCTTCTTACCTTGGTCCAGGGAGGAGTGCATTTAGTTACTCTAGACTGTAGCTTCTCTAAGTGTAGGCTAAGTACACTACACTTGTGAGCTCTGGCATTGTGCTAGGTCCAAATGTTGCCACTGGTTACAACGGCAAGGAGCTAACGACACAACACAATGCTTGCAAGAGTTGTGTACTCAGAAAAAAAGGGGATTGTGGGGCACATCGAGGAAATACATTTCTCATGGGTGGTGCTACTGTAAAGTCCAAAATATATACAAAGAACAGATTAAAGAAATAGCACACACACAAAGAAAATACAGTTTTAACTTTAACAAGGCCTTGGGTCTCCTGACCAGCCTGAAAAGCTACACTGCAAGGCTGGTGCTTGGATAGCACCGGCCATGCATAGGCTAGCAGTGAAGATCCTTCGATTTTCCCTTTCGGCCTCGGCCATCGGCCATTGCAGCCCACTAGTCATTTGCCGGGTTTTCCATATGACAGTTCCAGTCTTGGACTGAGCAGTAATATGTGTCTGTGAGAGTCTTAGAGTGTCTGCTGACTGCTTTAAGCCTAACACAGCATCACCTTTCTTGAATTAATTGATATGGATAAAAAGGTGTCTGTTCTCCAAGAATTTGAAGGTTCCATATTTTTTAAATTCTAAATTTTACTTAAAACTTCTTAAGTATATTTGAATAGCATTATGAATAATTTACCTTGGTTGCTTTCAAATGTCTTTGGTTCATAAGCTTGTTTATCTTCTGCTCTGCTTTGTTTCTCTTGTTAAATACATTGACTGCATCAAATCCAACCTGTGAAGCATTGATACAAGATTTCTCACTAGTTATGTTTCCACTGACAACAATGTGTCTCTCATCACCCTCAATGTATGTAGAATTTGGCAGTAAAACTATAATACAATTATTATTATTATTATTATTATTGGAATGTATATAGTGCCAACTAATTTCACAGAGCTTTACAATATTAAGTAGCAAAAAACCATTAACCGCACCTTACTTTTTAACATGCATTCTGACACCCATCATCCTGTATGCCTTCCAGGAGTTCAGGAGATATATTCCATGGGACAATCAAGAAATTAATGTATGGTTAAAAATAAAAAGTTTGTGCAGCATGAAGTGGAGTGCAACCAACGTTCTCATTCCCAATCTATACTAAATCAATGTAACAATAGATACCTCGTGCCATGAATAGTGAAACACTGATATATACAACATTTTGAAAAATAAAACAAAACTGTAGATTACTATATAATTAACACTGTATTTATTGTCAGAATTGCTATTCAGACAAATAATCAACACATTTGTCCATTCATTTCAACTGTGATTAAACATGTGGTCATAGGTGTGTGGTCTGCCCAAGCACAATAAATGCATTGATTTGTCACTGGCGTCCCTCTCAGGGTATAGGGAGGGTGGTGTGTGTGTGTGGTGAGGGTGCCTGTGGTGTTGTATTGCCATTACCAGTGCTACCTCCTCCTACTACTAATTTTGGGCACCCGAAAAAGAAACAAAGAGTGAAAGCAAGTAGAACAAGTGCAACTGCAGAGTCAGCAAAAGTAATTTCTTATTTGTCTGTGCCAAAAACTTCTGATGGAGAACAGGCAAATGCTTTATATATTGTCTGTTATTGCTGGAGGTAGTATCAGTCTCACCCCCACAGCGCTGCAAGAATTGTCTTGACTATAGCCAGAGGAGGAGATAGTAGAGTAAAATCATGATTTTTTTTACGGTAGCAGTCTGCCTTATATTCCACATACTAGTGTGCACTCTTTCCTGTTGTATCACCTACTATTGCAACCCATAGTGAACCAACTATTTATGTGGATACAAATTGCCTGTATGTTTATATTTTCCTAGGCAAGCTCACTTAAACACATCATTTGCCTATGTTTCCTCATAGACCTTGGATCCCATTGATATGCTAATCGACAATTAGTTGTCACAAGACAATTTTCTGCTATGGGTCACAACCAGAAAACCATAATAATAATCATGCCTCCTGTTGAATTTACAAACATAAAATTACAGGAAAAGCTCTACTGAAAAATGGGTAATAAGTGTGTGGTTTATAAGGTACAGGGTGCTCTTAAAGGAAGAGAATCTGTTCCCAAACCAGATATATACATGTAATAAAAAATAAGAAATGATCCCAAGGCACACCATGGTTTTGCACATAAAAGAGTATATATTTTTTTTTTTTTTTCTTTTTTTTGCGTTATAAGGGTTGGAGTCACCTTTTAACTGTGATATGAGGTAGGTGTGGGTGGTGTTAGGAGTAATATTTGTATCAATATTTTCAGTTTAATGTAGAAGCACAGGTCAGGAGCGTGAAGGATCAGCGCAATGTTCGCCTTTGTAGATCAGTAGATAATCCTCCAAAATTATGCTAGTTTGCCTCTGCAATCCTAGGATCAAGGGGGAAATAGCACTCAGGTCCATAGCCTGCCAACCTGGAGGGAGAAACTGATCCAAAGGGTGCGTGAGAAGATGGTTTTGGGGTGCAGCCAGAGTATGAGAAGTCTGCATATCCCTGCACCAGCAGTGGAAGTACCACCAAAACACATGCAAGTGGGCATCAGCAGTTTGGGTAGAGGTGCTTGGGACTGTTGTTTGACCTACATAAAGGAGAGTAGTGCCCCTGAAATGTTCCAACTTACCTCTCTAATCTCTGAGCATGTATTTTCAGTAAAAGGGAATGTACTGAATCCTCAGCGCTCACAAATATCATCTCATCTAATGGAGCAGGTTGTATTTCTGAATTGGTATACCCTGCTCTACATTCTGATTCTGATTGCAGTTAGGGTTCTCTTAGTCTTCTTGCTGATACAGGTAAGTGGGTCATCAGTCAATCTCACCTTTATACACTGTTGTGGTTTAGATGCGTGGTTTAATGTATTTATTAAATGTTTTTTCCATCATTCACAAGAGTCAGTTACGTAGATTTTGCTAGACCGATCCCTAATTTGGTACCCTTATGTTAGATTGCCATATAGGATAACTAAGGGAGCTGTTCGTAGATAGCACCCTAAATTGGAATCCTTAAATAATTATTGGCTATCCCACATAGGAGTACTGTACCTAAATTACTCCCTATCAGGGTAGGTAGGGGTAATACTACCAGTACCTACCTATACTGACAATGTTGTGTTATAGATTTAACTCCCTTATTTAGTATTAAATGATCAATCAAATTGATTGATTTGATACCAGATAAGGGGACTATCTACGAAGCATGTCTTTCACATTGGTATTGTATTTGGTATGAATATGTAAAACTTTCAATAAAATCAATATTTAGTGACTATCCCCTAACCAGCAATCATCTTTTTTTCTACATTACTCATCTCTTAATTTAACACCACAGGTGGAATTCTGAATCACTACCCTGAACTGAACATGTTCAGCATTGTGCAAATCGGCTTGTAAGTAATTCAGGTACATTTTGACTTGAAGTACAGGAATTTAGCCAAGTTGATCCACATTCAGCTAAATTGTAGTTCGGCCTAAAACTAATCTCCAAGTCTAGAAATCCTATAATATTGGTTTCTTATTAGAACACTTAACTATAATATGCTAAAACACTGCTAATTAATAATGCTATATGCTAAATAATAATGTTGAAAAATGTGGTTTGCCCCACAGGACATCGTTGTAAGACTGTAATTGTGGTAAAAGGTTTACCGACTCAGTAACAAATGGTGAGTTATGAAATACACTTTACCATGGCTTTCTTTGCTTTGTCATAGTTTTCTATACAAATTCTTACTTTTTGCAGCATTCATTTATTATGATACATCATTTTATTTTTATGGCATTATTCTAAAAAAATGTTATGAGCCATCAAATCTTCCAGAAGCTTTCCCCAATTTCGAACACTAGTGTATATTATCAATCTAATTTTGACAACTCAGAATTTGCAAATCAAAAATGTCTGATATTGTATAGCCAATAGTCTAGGCAATATTGTAGCTGTTTTTGCATTGCATTGCTGCACACTAAAATAGGCACCATTTTTCCAATTGTATTATCATGTCTAGATGTTTCCCAGAATCATTTTCCATGGACGATGTTTGATGGAACAGTCACATGGACGAACATCAGATGTCCTGAGCAAAATGTCAACAAAAAATTGTTTGACCAAACCAAACAATTGGAGTGTGCTCTTGTCAATTATCTATCTGTATCGCCATCTAATATCCAAAGTTGTTACTAAACAATCAAGTTGGCTTGACACATTTTTTTTGTTTCTTTGGGGGCTTAGATATGCATAAGCAGTTTGAGGGTTAATCACATTTCAGTATGGGGTTTTCTGATGTTATGACGCTACCTGATAACTCTGTGTCATACATCATGGTGGTTCTGTGCACACAGACTGGGGTCATTTAGAATTTTACTTTTGGAAAGCTATGTTTTTTGATGATTTTTTTATTATTATTGACATTTATATAGTGCCAACAGATACCGTAGCATTTTACAATATTATGAGAGGGGGGATTTAACTTACTGGAACAATAGGTTGAAGAAGACCCTGCTCAAACGAGCTTACAGTCTATATGTATCTTGATAAAGACTCTGAAAGGTCAAAACATTGATCACAAGAAATGCATGTTAATAATTACATGTTATTTTTATAGTAAATTATGTAAAGTATATACTCACTAAAGAGCTTATACCATTTTTCAAACTATCAATGTTGCCATAGAAGATACCACTGGAAAACCGAATAATTTTAAATCCGCTGGACTCCACAGCCTGTAACAAAAATAAAACAATATTTTATCTGGTATTGCATCCTGAAACCATTGTTGGAGCGCTTGCTTCTTTGTATGTTAATGCTCATTTAGAGGCAGCGCACTTTTAAACATTAGCTTGGAATGGCTATAAATGAATTAAACATTCTGATATAAATGCATACTCACACATTTGTATTTCCTGGGATCTTTGTAAAGTTCTGTACCAGGAACGTTGCCAAGAGCACTACACGATGGGCTTTAAAAGACGAGGAAGTTTAATTTACAATTACATTATATTGTCCTGCTTGTAGCATAACTTGAAATATATTTATACAAATCTAAAATTGCAATTTCCTTACAAAAACACTGTTACTGCACCTGCCTTACATTCCTTTTAAGTGCAATATGAATTCTGAAGTTGATTCTAATGTTCATGGAGCCACAGGTGAAACACGCATTGAGTGCTGTTATTCTGTTCTTGACCAAAATTAGTTCAGCTACTTTCCATTTTTACTGTTTACTCTGTACTATTCCTTCACTATGAGATAATGACTGACTGGCAAATATTTAGGGATTAGGTAGCAATTGATTTAGATTACGAATAATAGGGAACAGCCTTTCATGTCTGTGACTTTATTTCTGACTGATCTGCAATACTTTATATAAGACTCTTTCATTCGTGTTTATTTAACAAAGGAGACCCCTACTGTCACTGTTCTATTGTTACTACCCATCTATCTTTAAACTTTCATTTGCTTCATATTTTTGGGAGAATTTACTGGGAAACCCAATGACAGCAGTGACCCCATATGTATGAGACTGGTATTACATCTTTTCTTGTTAGATTTGGGAAATTAGCTAAGTTTGTAGCTTGCGTTGTTAGACATTTAGTGCTACAAGCTGCCTGTTTTGGGACATTGATGGTATTGATTACTCATTGAACTTTAAAATTTTATATATTTTTCTTATTACTCATTTGTGGATTTTTAACATTGTATGATGAATAAAAGTAAAGTTTTAAGACATAACCAAATTAAATTTGTTTTTGATCAAATTTGTAGAAATTTTAGCATATGTTGCTCTTTAGATAAATGATTAAGATGCAAACTGTCAACAAATCAACCAAACTTGAATAAGTGAATATTTGAGGTGGTAAATCACAAAACAGGTAAAATGTGTCAATTTATTTATGGGTTAGGCTCCCTTTAAAATTAGTGATCATTACACAATAATTCAATAAAAGTAGTAGAACTTTTATTGTATAAAGCAATGTTTCGTTTAACCAGTGTGCCTGAAGTCACTTCAAAGGGTGCAACAAACACAATGACTTCAGTGATGTAACAGGCTGAATGCAGTCCTAATGTATGTGTTTCTCTAATATTTATCGGTATTCAAATTGTGATCCCCATTTGGCCTAAAATTTGAACTAGTAAGCCAATTTAGCTGGAAGGATACATACCTCATACCTGGTAAATCTGCATACAAAATAAGCATGTCTAGTAAAATTTAATCCTTTTGATGTTTACCTTAGGTTAAAAAAGGTTGACAATTTCTGGTGTAAAGGGTCGATGACGGTCTATATCACACTTACATCATTTTTTGCAAATAGATTTTTCGAGATTAGAGCACATGATTGATAGATGTTGCTCATATTCTGCAACTGTTTTTAGACATAGCAGTCTTGCAATAGAAGTCACTATGAAGAATAATTCCATAAATAATAATTTTTTAAATCGAGAATTATTTTAATTTATTTTTTTAAATTTATGAATGAATTCGTCGTAGTGACTTCTATTGCGAGACAGATGATAAAATGCATTGATAAACCTTATGATGTGTTGGATTATCTACAAACTTGTTTTCATTTGTGATATGGATCCCAGTGCTGTGACCAGATGCCAAGAAACAGCTTGTAGAGAATGTCATACGCCTTGTTACAGGAGACACCAAGTGGGGAATAGAGATCTGAGCAAGATTAAGAATCTAGAATGAGAACTCTATACCAACTACTTTAGAAAACTTCAGCAGATCTGACAGATTTGAATTTAATGCTCGAAAATGTGATGTCCATGAAAAAAGTGTTTATACTCACAACTGGATACGTAGCAGCACAGTGAACAATCCAAATCCTAAACTGATGGGCAATCCTAAATCAAGATCCAGAAGGAATGATGCAACAAATGAGAAAATCCAGATGGCCTGGAATGAAAGTGAAAAAAATACAGTTTAACGTTACTGTGAAAATATAGAATTCTGTCTTTATCCTTAAGTAAAAGCCTCAGTTATTATGCATTTATTTCTGTAGCATGGCTGTACACACACAGTACTAGTGATTGCCATAAGTTACCACAACAATGCAAAATTATTACAATCAAAAATGAAACTTTACAAAACTTTCTGAAACTTTAACAACAAATACTGTAATATGAAATATGATGATAGGGTGGGAGTATACAGCTTAGAAATTCATGTCATCCTTTATAACCCTACTCTTTGCTATATTCTGTACTTTAAATATGTTATGTGTAACAATTACATTATATATATATTTATATTTTTTTATTCTTATTTTTATAATCAAAATGTATAGTGTCTTCAGTAGACAAAGAACACTTTACAAACTGAACTCTTTTTGGAAAGTTTTCATTTATGTTAGAAATTAAACAATAAGGCTTATGCATATTGAATTAGAAACAATGTAGTTTGTTCACTAAACACAGAGTTTATAGAATTGAACAACATTACAAACAGGCTAATATAGACAAACTGTGACTAGAGCAGAAAATGTTTCCAAATCAGTATTTTCTCCATATTTTGTGATTCCATTTTAGTTTTACTACAATTCGGTGAATAAACCCCAACAAGTATCTGAAAGAACCTGATCTACTTTGGCAAATATCTCAATATAGTCATCCAGTCCATTTATATTTTACATTTTCCCCATCATAAATAAAACAGTAATTATTCCATATATTAACTATAAATATGTATAGCTAGATGTGTGTGGAATCACAGCAAAAAGTGTCAACTTGACTTGATCATGTACTTACTAAATCCCACTTGTTTTGTCTCCATAACCGTGGAATATCCAGTGTTTGCAGGAACATGCCCTTAAGATTGGCTACGAGAATACCAGCCAGCACTGACTGCAATGAAAGACATATTCTTAGATATTTATGAAACATGTGAACTTGAACATGTGAACTTGAATCTATAGCAAAATGTTACCACTGCAACCAGCTTAATGTAGTGATTCTGGGATCAAATAGCCTGTCCCTGCAAGCTGAGCAGTGTAAATGTTGCCTTTACTTTACACTACTGCCATAGTCTACCTCTACTGACTGTCATTTGAACAGGCACTAGATGCTACCTGGGTTCTGTCCTGCAAAGATTGCAGGACCAATGTTCAGTCTCTCCACACTTTGCATGGAGACACAGAATGCTCCCCCCCAGAGCTGCACTGAATCAGCGCATCTCTATAATGAGATATTGATAGACACAGCACTGTGATTTGCAGTGCATGTGCACTAGCCTCCACATGGAGAAGCACTGGATTGGAGATCTAAGCTAGGAAGGTAGGTCAGCTGCATGGGGCGTGGGCTAAAAGTTGAGTACTTCAACTTTTTAATTCAAACAGGGTGAGGCCAACATCTAAATAGTTAGTTGAACACTAGAAGTACATGTTTTCCCAACACTATAGGGTTCCTTTTAGAATCATAAATCAATTAATAGAGCTAACCATATGTACATACAACCATTTAATGATTGTCATACTATGACCATGCATATTTATACATTTATTATTCTATTTACATCTTGTAGCAAAAATCTGGGTATTCCTAACTCTTTAGTGTTCCTTTAAATCAGCCGTCTCTTAATACTGTTATCTTGGCATTCCGACTCCTGGCATATCTTTATCAGAAAAGTGTATTCAATCAGACCATCATGAATGATCTAGTGCTGAATCTATTTTAAAAGGAACCTTAATTAGTCCTTCTGTTTCTTGGTTCATTATACAGTCTCCTCCTCAGTGGAACAATTATACTATAGTACTTGCGTCACCATTTTGTACCCTATATATAAACTTATGATAATGGTTTTAAGAGAGAGAAGGAAAAACATGATGTAGAGAGAGATGTTCTGTTGTGTACCTTCTGCAGTGGTTCAAGGTATCTGCCGAGTGACAACATAGCAATCATGATAGTTACAGCCGAAATCAAACCAGCAATCTGGAAAAAAAAAAGAACTAGTTGAAATTCTACAAATATATATATATATATATATATATATATATATTTAGCTAAATATAAAATGCTAAAATATTGTACACCTGTACTTATACAATATTTTTTTTTTCCTTTGGACAAGTTACATTCTGGTGATTCTCAGAAATGTACAGTCATGATCATCTCATTGAAATCAGCATTTTCACAAAGTAAACAAAACATGGTGGTAGACACATGTGAGAATGCTGACAGATGGACGTGATCATCATAAATTTACTGGAGAAAAAACTGTTCTAAAACATCAAGCAACGTAATACACTGAAACAAGAATGCAGTCTTATTCATGGGATAATATTATTTTACCAGAAACAGTCTGCCATAAATGTTATGTAATGATATAGGTTTCTGGGATATAATTAAAGCACACAATGAGCTGCTAGATCGTGGAAACAAAAAGTGTAGTTCTCTCCCAAAACCACAAAAACACTCCATTAATAGTGATGTCCCGAACTGTTCGCAGAACGGTTTGCGAACGGTTAGCCACGGTTCGCCGCGAACGGTTCACCACGGACTCATCATTGAGTAAACTTTGACCCTGTACCTCACAGTCAGCAGACACATTCCAGCCAATCAGCAGCAGGCCCTCCCTCCCAGACCCTCCCACCTCCTGGACAGCTCACTAAGAATGCAGCTTCACAATGGATGCTGTCCAGGAGGTGGGAGGGTCTGGGAGGGAGGGTCTGCTGCTGATTGGCTGGAATGTGTCTGCTGACTGTGAGGTACAGGGTCAAAGTTTACTCAATGATCAGTCCGTGGCAAACCGTTTGCGAACCGTTCGGCGAACAGTTCAGGACATCACTATCCATTAATCCTCTTCAAGAAATCCAAAATGCTGCTGCCTAAGCTGACCTGTACTGCTCATACCTGAACCCTTTTTCAAAAGCTCAACAGAATTCCAATATGCCAGTGGTCTCTCTTCAAATGTCATCCTTGTGTTCAAATCCTTCCATAACCTTGCTTCTCTCCACCTCTCCTCACTTACTCTCATCCACACTCCAAACCATACTCTGTGACCTCAACTCTACATCTCTTACCCAAACCCTACAACTCTGCATTTCCTAAAAAATCCGTTAATTTTCCCTATTGGCCCCTGAGAACTCAATCCATTGCTTGTCTCGCACAGCTCAACATATCCAATTGTATACATTTCCTGGGCCCTCAATATGGTTACTACCCAGGCTTCTTCCTTTCCCCTATATGCAAAATTCAAATTGAGTTGAGTAGGACACAACTAGTTCAATTATCTTCTACAGTAAACACTCTTGCCTTCAACACCACCTTCCCTTCTCTGCAGGTCTACCTAACCAAAGGTCCCTTCTGACTTCTTACTTCTTATCAACCTCTTCGCATTCAATACATAGTGACTGTAAAGCATTGCTTCTACCAGTAGAGTGTATCTTCATCATACTCATTGTGTACATTATATTGATTGTTAAGCAGTACTCATTATAGCGACACAATCAACGTCTCCATGCAGACCCAATCTAATACACTGGCCCTCCCCCATTCTAACACATTTCCCCTAAATCCAATACACTGAACCCCCTCCCTCCACTATAAAACACTGCCCCTTATTCTAATACACTGCCTCCCTCCCACCACTAATTAAATACACTGCCCTCGCTCCCTCAAATACACTGCCCTTCCCCCAATTTGACACACTGCCCCCTCCCACAGCTCTAATACACTGCCCTATAACTCACAATAATACACTGCCCCCTCCATCCGTCAAATTAATACACTGGCCCCTCCATCCGTCAAATTAATACACTGGCCCTTCTCCCCAATTGAACACACTACACAGGAAGGTCCCCCAGATCCCTCTTCGCTCACCTTAAGATGAGCTGCCCATCCTCCAGTTCCAACCCTGCTATGCTCAAGCAGGCTAGATGCTCCCCTGGCACTGCGAGCAGAAGGGAAGGGGGAGTGTCTGACCTGCATTGCAGACAGACCCACTCTGCTCTTTTGTGGCCGTGGGAGAGAAGACAAGGATAAGACAGGAAAGAGTCTTGCAGCTGGTTGCAGCCATAGCACAAAGCGACCCCAGGACAGGCAGGCCGCAGACATATTTAGTGTGGGTCATATGAGGCAATGGGCCGCAAGTTTGACATGCTTGTTGTAAAGTGTTTGGGTGAGAGTGCTGTATAAGAACGGTTAGATAAATGAAACAAACAAATACAATTTTCAACAGCAAAACAAACTTGTATGACCATGAGAGTGAGCATAATATCTCACCTGAGTTTTCCCACCGGTGCTCTCCTGGACAGCGGTACGAGACAGAGCAGTTGTGGCACAAACACAGGAAAAGACTCCACCAAATATATTACTGATCCCAAATGCAATAAATTCCTAGTAATCAAAAGCAAACAATTTGAGGTTATCTGCCTTTTATATCATTATGATATTTAGACACTTAGTTTTCATCTAGAAAATGTAACAATATTGTGACATTTAGAGCTTTGTACTGACATTGTCCACATGGTGTCTATTTGCTAAACAGCAACAGGGCTGGTTTTTCACTAATCTCTAAAGAGTAGCAAATTAATAACCAGACTGTGCCTATAGCTAAATTAAAGAATTACTCCACATCAGCTATGTTTACCTGAACTTTTCCATTTGGATTTCAGTTGGACTTCAATTGGGAATGTAATGAATAACACAGCGCATTTACAAGTCAACAATGAAATAAAATAGTTAGAAAACAAAAAGAAAAAAGTTGGAGATATTTTTTATCCAGTTTTTGTAGTATGGATTTTGCATGTCAGGTATCAAAGAGTTAGTTATCACTGTAAATCACTCATACATTAGACAACAACGGTGCAGGTTATAAACAGTTCCAGGGTTATTTAAATTAATGGGTTTGTTCACTAAATGGTGATATTTACCAAAGTTGGCAAAATTCGAGTCAGATATTTTTTTTCCATCAGCTATTTTGGCATCAGATGCGAGTCTCTATGGAAAGAAGACTCCAAAATCATTTTGGATTTGCTGTCCCATACATGGACTAGGTTAATCTTTTTTTCTGCTCATTCAGCAATTAGTTGCCCAGAGGAAGGTTGTTTGAATCACATTAGCTGATTTATACTAATTCAAAGATCACTTGAAATTTTAAAAGGGTATGCTCTATGTTTATTATCCCAATTAATGTTTTATTCCTTGCTGGTTAAATGAATCATATTATATTATTAATATCAACAATATAAATCTTTATATGCAAGTAGAATAGTTGATCGCCTGTGGGTAAGCTTGACCGGATGGAACTGTTATCTTCCCCATTCTGTATCCTGCACTGCAATAATATACTAACAGCTGATAGGGATAGTTTCCAATGTTGTCTCTACTTTTTACAATTCAGCCACCTTGCTAAAATGTCTCTTACTTCTGTTGGTAAGTTGTGGCTGTGTACTTGTCATTAGTTCTATGACGCCTAGTGGTGACATTATTTTATAGTACAAGATAGTACAGTATTATCTAAATTAATGTAGATAATCTGATAGTCATACTATTACTAGTGTTGGAAATTGAGCTTTGCCACTAATGATCTCTAAACTAAGTTTATGAAAGTGAGAGTTATTGTTCATGACCCCTAGTGGTTGAATTGTAGTATTAGCACATATGACATGAATAGCATTGTGTTTTTTAGGACTGACACTAGAATCTTTTAAAATGTTATTTAAGATCTTAATATAAATTAAACAGAAAAAAAATGGTTAATAATTTGAAAAAGTATAAGTATAAGACGACTTTGGCTAATACATATGCATTACTTTAACATGCTCTTTTAAAAAAAAATATTTAAGAAAAGTCATATGCTATTTCATATTCCCAATTTCTTCTGTTTTATGTATTATATAATGTGATTAGACAAATGATAGATTGTTGATCAGTGTTCACTATTTTTTTAATAACATATACATATGATTTCTCATACATTTACCTGATTTCCATTGATCACATAATTATATTTTGTGGCATACACTTTTCCTAGAGACACGGCTACAATATAAGCTATGATTCCAATAGTAATAGCTGATCCAATTATTTCTGGGAACATGCTGAGATCTGGTGACATAGGTGGTATGAAACTGTAATCAAAATCAGTTAGAGTCAGCATATCGCATGTAGCAGTGACAGAGACAATGCTAATGATAATTCAGGAAGCTAGCCACTGATCTTCTGGTATTGGAGTAACTAGATTTAGACAGCATCAAGTTGCCCTATGCAGAGTGCACTGCAGCTCTATCTCAGGATGAATCTTTAATATGAGGTAGCTACAGCCTCACAGCAGGACAAAATAAGATGGACGAAAACATAGAGGAAAAATAAAGACTCAAACTGTGATGAAGCAGATCAGTAGACATGGTGGGAACCAGGGGACAGTCGAGAAAAAAATGTACCATAATGGCTGATGCACAAACAACTGAACTATGAACTATCTGTTCATATGGAAAGTAGCCAATACTGACTATTAGGACAGAGGGGATTAAGGCATGTCAAACACTTGCTAAGTAAACTTAAAATATATACCATTATGACAAAGTAATAACAACATTGGGAATCTACTATTTAATTCATTTCAATGTAGGCTAGACTACAGGAAGAAAAATCTATATTCTAACATGTGGTATAGTCTATGTTTTATAGAGTGATATTAAATCTATTGTGATGATCAGTCATGGCTTGGTGTATTATGATTGCATTATTACAAAAGTTTATAAAATATATTTATTCATCAGTTCTATCTTGCAATTCCAATATATGTGAACATATGCATTATAAAAATGTGTTGTGTTTCTGTGGAATCTAATCAGGGTTGAAACATCATCAAACACTTCACAGTGGGCTGGTCGAACTAGCTGTACTTTGTAAGGGTCTGAAGGGATCAAAGGTGACAGAGATAAATAAATTTCAATGTTTTGCGCATATACCTGAAAATGAGTCCCTGCAAAATTGTGTGCTAAGTTATTAATTTTACGTAGGACGTTTTAATTATGTGCAATAAAATCGTGTCATATTTTATCATTTTCATATTTTTACATACTTTTCACCATTTCATTTCAATTCCTGTTACTAATTTTATAGATAATAATCTGGAAGGATATCTGAATGTGTAGGGCAGAACCCACCTCCCATACTGTTTGACAAGATTCAGAGCTTAATGAGTGATTCTCTAAACCAACATTGAAATATCTTATCTGTATATATTTTACTTCTTACTGTGCTAGACATGTAATCTTATTGGAAGTCATTGAAATTCCTATGGAGAGGTTGTTATTATTAGATGAAGTGGGAAATCATCTATTGGGAAATTGTAGCAAAAGGCAGAACTTTGAGTGATGTGTCTTGCATACTCAAGAAGAGGGTTCCATAATTGTGAGGTCATTTTCAAAGACCTCTTTATGCTAGAGCTTCTGGTTGCTTCATTCATTGGAACTAAAAAGAACTGAAAATTTACTGTTAACCTAAAGTTAACTTTTAGGTAAGTATATATCTATTTCCACAGTCCCCTAACCACCAACATGCAAGTTAATGTGTCACCAATGGGGTTTTTCCAAAATAGTGCAAAAACACCAGAAGGACAGTGTCACTTTAAGGGCCTACACAAACATTTCCTCAAAGAGCCACACTCTTACATAGGACAGTTTTAGTTACAGACTGCTTCTACACTTGAAACCCATGACATCCAGACGGGCAGATGTGGTCACACCATAAGTGCCCAACAGGGGATTTGAAACTGGGCCTGCTTTACTGCCTGTAAGGCCACAGCAGCTCCTATTCCTCTGAGTATTTCTAGCCCTGTTCTTCCTGACTGTGTCTCCAGCACTAGGGGGTTGGACTTGTCCTGTGACTGCTCCTGTCTATCTCAGTCCACGTGAAGCAGATGCCTAATCAGCCAGGTATAAAACACTGCCTCTCTCGGAGGGCAGTGTCAGTTCATTCACTTGGTTCCTGTATTTGTGTTCTTGATCCAGTGTTCTCCAGATGAAGTGACCTTGGCTTATCTTCATTTATCCTGACCTCTGACTATGGCTTCTCCTCGACAATCCTCCTATTTGTGTCCTTGCTTGTACTGCGACTTGGAGCTAGATCCTGCACAGACTCACAGGCCAGGTGGCTTCTTATCTGGTCACCTTGGTCTGTGTTTATTTGCAAGGGTGAACGTATATCTCTGCATACCGGACTCCACATCAGGTAAGATCCTGACACAAATGTAGCAAGAGAATATCACACTAGTACCTGTTGTGGGTATTCTCTTGAAATATACAGAGCCCGAGATTATTATCTTACAGGACAACAAGAATTACCCAACTATATGTTGTTATTGAAAAGCTGTCCTGATAAGCAAACATTAGGATGGGACTTACTGACTTGGAATAGTTTGTACAATTGCCACATTATAATTTTCTTCTAAACTTGCTCCGTAAGAAATCCCTGTCGCTATTATTGCCTACAAATAGAAATATAATATTTATTAGCAATCACATATTAATGAAATGATAACAAATGTTTTTTTTGTTGACAATTTTACTAAACAACTTACCACAATTACTTCGATGGGAATGGGAACACGGAGAATGTTTTTATATCGTTCATTTAATTCTTTCACCACCACACATATGGCTAATGTCAAAAGTCCCGCTATAAGATCAGCAAAGTTTGTCTTTCCAATGTTGGAACAAATATCACCAAGTTTCTGAAAAAAATGTGAATACCAGATAAATGATATTTAATTAGTTAATAAATATTAACATGGAAAAGAAACATTATCTATTGATCAATTTTATCTAGAACACTGTGTAATATAATAAGCCCAGGTGTAGTGTCTAAAATAATGTTGTTATTATTAATCTATGCTGGCATGAGACACTTATTTTAGCTTTTTTAACAATTATACAAAATAATAATGTACCTTGAGAAATGTAATAAGGAAGTAATGGCTAACTCAGATATTTCTGAACAACATTCCCTATGATGCATACCTAGTTGAGATCACAGGAAATATAATAAAGAGACAGCTGAGGTACAAGGCTAGTTCTCACTATGATAAAGTAACATGATGCAATAACACATTTAGGGAAAGACCTCAAGTAGCTGAGATTCATCAGATCTGGACATCCAGTGTATTTTGGCTGCAACCTCATGTATACACATATTTTCAGCCTGAAACAATTCTCCCACTAAGAAAGCTTTAAATAAATACTGTAGGTCAGGGCCGGATTAACATAGGGGCTGATGGAGCTGCAGCTCCAGGCCCAGGCCCATGGAATAGGCCCATTGATTTAAAAAATAAAAAAATAAATGTTTTTTTTTTATTTATTTTTCCCCACGCACCACTCTTAGGGATTCCACCTGGCTTTTATTTTATTGGCACAGCCA
Source organism: Pelobates cultripes (assembly GCA_933207985.1). Taxonomy (NCBI): domain Eukaryota; kingdom Metazoa; phylum Chordata; class Amphibia; order Anura; family Pelobatidae; genus Pelobates; species Pelobates cultripes. The sequence continues at coordinate 175,863,297 of OW240914.1, forward strand.
GTATTTGAGGCTTCCTGGCTGGTGCCAATATTACAGTGATACTGGCAATACAAATGCTGGTATTTTTCTCAGTATAAACAAGAGATTACTATGCAATACCAGCACTGGCCAGTAGGGGTCACTGTATGTGGAGACAGGCAGAGATAGGAAGTTCCAGCATATCCCTCCCTGCCTATCTATACTCACTGATCTGCAGGGGTGCAGCTACAGAGAGTATAGATACAGCAACTCCCACCCTGCAGAGACAGCCTACAGCTCAGGGAAGTAAGGGATGGAGGGAAAGGCTGCAAGGAGACATGGGGACACTGAGACACTAAGGGACATTAGGAGACATTATGACACAGACACATGTGGACACAGTGTCCCCATGTCTCCCAGCCAGTTTTCCTGGTGTCTCAGTGCCCCCTATTCTCCCAGTGCCCCCAGTCTGCCAGTGTCTCACTGTCCCCATGTCTCCTAGTGCCTCCATGTCTTCCAGTGCCTCAAGTGTTTCAATGTCCCCATATCTCCAAGCTAGTGTCCCTAGTGTCTGTGGCCCTGGTGTCTCCTTGTCCCCATGTCCCCCAGCCAGTGTCTCTAGTGTCTGTGTCCATGGTGTCTGTGTCCCCATGTCTTCAAGTGTCCCCTATTTTCCCAGTGTCCCCATGCATCCCAGCCAGAGTCCCCTAGTCTCCCAGTGTCACTGGTGTCTCTGTGTCCCTAGGTCTCCCCGTGTCCCCAGGTCTTCCCGTCTTCCTAGTGACATGGGGACCCTGGGATACATGGGGACACAGGGAGACATGGGGCATTGAGACACTGTGATACATAGGATCACTGGGAGACCTGGGGACACGACACTAGGGGACACTGGGAGACATGGGGCACTGAGACACTGATACATAGGAAAACTGAGACCTGGAGTAATCGACACATGGGGGCACTGGGAGACATGGGGCCACTGGGAGGAGCCCAGCTATACGGCAGAATCAAACTATGTAGTTTTTTGGTGATTTTACAGCATTTTCTCTTATGTCACTCCTTGTGATTTACATCATGTGATGTCACCCATACATATTTAATTATGCAAATTAGCAAGGCCGGTATGTTTTTCCAAGAAAGGTGGCAACCCTAACTACTTTTCACATACTCTTACTTAAGTATGGAAACTTAAGAGGGATGTATTGGAACAAAACTTGTGTGGACTGGCTGACAATGAATATAGTTAAAGGGACACTAGAGTCACCAGAACAACTACAGCTTATTGAATTTGTTCTAGTGAGTAGAATCATTACCGTCAGGCTTTTTGCTATAAACACTGTCTTTTCAGAGAAAATGCAGTGTTTACATTACAGCCTAGTGATAACTTCACTGGCCACTCCTCAGATGGCTGTTAGAGATCCTTCCTGGGTCATGGCTGCCTAAAATGCATCCAAACATTCAGTGTCTCCTCCCTCTGCATGCAGACACTGAACTTTCCTCATAGAGATTCATTGATTCAATTCATCTCTATGAGGAGATGCTGATTGGCCAGGGCTGTGTTTGAATCATGCTGGCTCTGCCCCTGATCTGCCTCCTTGTCAGTCTCAGCCAATCCTATGGGGAAGCACTGTGATTGGATTAGGCCACCACTTCTAATGATGCCAGCAGACTGCTTGTTTTTCTGAGTCTAACAGCATGCAAACTTACAGCTTCAGGCTTGAATACAGTAAGATTTTGCTATATTTATGGAGGCATGAGGGGCCCAGGGGGGCTAGATGGTGGTGTCAACACTATAGGGTCACAAATTCATGTTTGTGTTCCTGACCCTATAGTGATCCTTTAAGGTAATGCTGACTTTGGTCCTCTAACACTGTGGCATGTCCCCTTTCTTCTACACTCTCTACATACACCTTTTCTTTGTCCCAGACTATATACCAGGAGCTTCTGCCTGCTAGTAAGAAGGTAAGGAGACAAGTGGACCAGCGAGTGCTAGGGGACAGTCCTTAGAAAGCGTTGAGCGAGCGCATCATTAGATGCATTTATGCCAAGCTCAGGGTGCTGTCTGCATAGTATGCCCTTAGTTGGCCAGCTGCATGATTGGCAGGCAGCCTGACATGCATTCATACCAGGCTGGCCTTCTAATTCTTTGGGCAGACATGTCCTCTTTTTGGGCATGTTCGCCCCTTTTGGCAGGTTACGTGATTTGTGTCAGTGGCACACCCTTTTACCGTGCCCATTGACTTCCTGCTTGACTGGACACTGCTGTTAGGGGTTATGGATTTACTTGAAAGATGAAAACATAAATTAGAGAGAGATTAGCCTAGGGTATGTGTTTTCTTATAGCTGCTGTTTTCTTTCTCTCCAGCACCATCTCCATCACATACATGACGCTTGGGAGTGTTTTACTGTTTTTGGTCGATATGATTCTGTAATTAGGCCCGTCATAATTATCAACACCAGGTCCACTGTGCTCTTAATCTGGCCCTGCTGTAGGTACTGTAACAACTTCATTTTATACTCTGTTAGTGGCGTACCCAGTGGTGTATTCTGGTTTTGTGCTGCCCTAGGCATGACTAAACCTGGGCAACCCCCTAATCTAAATTGCCCCAACCCCACCTGTCCCCCCAAGACCACACCTCTTCCTGACTAAGACCCACTCCTTTCTCTTTAGGCATGACCTTTTCCTCTTAAAACTCCATCTCCTCGTACCTAATCCTTTTAAGCACGCACACTGTCACTGACCCATACATGCACTTATTGGCACACACACTGTTTAACCTACATACACTGACCGACAACATGCACTCACTGATACACATGCACTCAGTGACAGTCATTGTCTCACACACTGTTTAACCAACACACACGTTCACTGACAGACACACTCTTACTGATTTGACACACATTCACTGACATACTCATTCATTGACAGACACACACACTCTGACAAACAGTCTCACTGATTTGACAGACACACAAACTCACAGACACACAACCTCACATACACTCACAGAAACACACACACACATTCTCTCACAAATTATTAATATTCTAAATTGTCCACTCAGCTTCCCTACATTTGGGAGAGCTGGTGTGGCTCTGTCATTGGGGTTCAGTGGGGCTGCTGTAAGGCAAGCGTCTGTATTCGCATCAGAGGTGGCAAGGGAGATGTGATCTTCCTGCTCTGCTCCTTTGTGCCTCGTGGGCAGACTACTGATGCTGGTAGACAGAATTTATCCATATGTAAGTTGTGGAACTGCACTCAAACCCTTCTTCTCAGGAGTCCTTGGGTGCTAAACCAGATCAGTCCCAGTACCACAGGACCAAAAGATGTACGTTTGAAAAATAGAAAAAAATCCAGGCACTCCAAAGTCTCCAAAAAAAGGCACGTTTATTGGACCCATGAACCAAAAACAATGTTTCGACCCTAAGCTTGACAAAGACTTTAGGGTCGAAACGTTGTTTTTGGTTCGTGGGTCCAATGAAATTGCCTTTTTTTTGAGACTAGGGAGACAGAATTTATGTCATATTCTGGCTCCCGGCATCGGCAAACGGCGGGCGAGGGAACAGAGCAGGAAGATCACAGCTTCCTTGTCGCCTCTGTTGCAAACACAGCTGATAGTTGGGAGGGGTCTATAAAGTGGCCAACTCTTAGGCCCCACTATGACAGGAGAAAGCACTGCAGGGATCAACCAGGGACATCTGAGTGGATTTTGGGGCAGCATTTTTTACCGTCCCTTGAATAGTGCCTCCGAAGGCAAATGTCTTGTTTGCCTTGGGCTAGATACAGCACTGGGCATACCTAGAGTATGACCTCTAATAGACCACAAGGCTACAGAGAGCATGACCACACACATTACATACAGCCACCACACACATCACATACAGTGAGCACACAATTCACATACAGCCAACACACACACACACAAACATCATAGATCCAGCTCACTGAACATACATCATGTACACCCAGCACACATCATACACAAATTTATTATTTTATGGTAAAGTTATCTAAAAGATGGCTGTCAGATGTTTGGACAGGGGCCTTGAGGGTCTCAATTTCAGTGCTTGCCATAGGTCCTCAAACTATGAGTATTTAAACAGATTAAAGCCTTGAAGGTGCAACTTCAAGCCACGCCTTGAAGGCCTGGGAAATGGAGAGCCAGACTATTACGTCTCATTCTTTCAGGGCATTCAATTATTCTCTATGACAAGAGCTCGGTGCATTTAATGATTCCCTATAATAAGATGAGTTTTATCAATTTAGTGCATAATAACCCAATTTGACAAAACATTTTTTGTTTTCTGTTTGGCTATTTTGGCATTTAATTTTAAATTAACTTTGAAATCCCTTTAAATTCTCCAAAAATCTCATTTTAGTGAATAATCTTTTAAAACGTCTTTTGCTGCAACTGCATTAAGATGACTCACTGGATGTGTGTATTTAAACCATAAATCAAAATTTCTGATGCTCTTACTGATTGTTACCAAATCAAAGTAATACTTTATTTAAGTAATTGAATACTTGTCATTCATAGTAAACAAATTTGCTAAATTATTGACTGCAGCCTAAATTTAAGGATTACTCCTACCACCACGACCACTTCATGGTGTTAACATACTCATTTATAGTTTTCTGTAATGGAACCAAAGCTTGGTCCTATGGTTGCACCTATATATCTATTCACAAAGTAGTGAATGGAGCTATCACTAAGCTGACACTGTTACTGCTTAGCTGCTCTCAGCTCAACAGTATCTCCATTCACAAGTTCTGATGAGTAAAACTGCTGCCCACTGCTGAACTACACATCCAAAAAAACCCTGCTTATTAGATATTATGTTTTTTAATTAAGAAATGTACATGGCATACATACATATAGTACAGAAAATACTCCAGCATAGTTTCCTACAGAAATATTCAGCATCAATATAATCTGCGATACCACAACTTGGAAAGCAGCAGCCGTGGTGAAGCCTCGAACTAACGGATCAGCCAGGTACTTGACGATGAATCCAAACTGAAGTGCTCCGAGTACCAACTGAAGACAGAAGAGAACTGATTTAATGTATTTTCTTTTACCATTTTAACAACATCACACACCGGCTAATATTCTACCACTTTAATAACAAAGTATCCAACGATTTAACTGCTGCTAAATCTCGCGGCCAATACTCTATCCTAATCCTCCTTGATCTTTCTGCCGCCTTTGACACTGTTGGTCATCAACAGCTTCTTCACATTCTCCGTAACTTTGGTCTACGGGATACTGCTCTCTCCTGGTGCTCCTCCTACCTCTCCCAGCGCTCTTTCAGTGTTTCTTTCTCTGGCTCTGCCTTTTCTCCCCAACCCCTCTCTGTCGGCGTCCCCCAAGGTTCTGTCCTCGGCCCCCTACTGTTCTCTATCTATACTGCCTCCCTTGGAAAACTCATTAGCTCCTTTGGCTTCCAATACCATTTATATGCAGATGACACGCAAATCTACCTGTCCTCCCCTGATCTCGCTCTGCCCACCTTGACTCGTGTTTCTGACTGCCTCTCTGCTATTTCCAACAGGATGGGTGCTCACTTCCTTCAACTCAACCTGTCCAAAACAGAACTTCTAGTTTTCCTCCCTCAAGTGCTGCTACTCCTGTGTCTGTCTCCATCCAAGTCAACGGCGCTACTATCACCTCTACCTAGAGGTTCTTTTTGATTCTGACCTCTCTTTTACTCCCCATGTCCAATCGATAGCCAAATCCTGTCGCTTCCAACTCAAGAACATAGCGCGCATCCACCCATATCTAACGCCGGATGCGGCTAAGGTACTGGTTCATGCTGATGTTCTCTCTCGCCTCGACTATTGCAATCCCCTTCTCACCGGTCTTACATGTTCCCAACTTGCACCGCTGCAATCTATAATTAATGCGGCTGCGAGGCTTATTTTCCTGTCCGGTCGAACCTTCCACGCCTCCACGCTCTGTCAGTCCCTGCATTGGCTTCCAGTTAGATATAGGGCCCAATTCAAAATTCTGGCGCTTGCTTACAAATCCCTACATAATGCTGCTCCAACATACCTATCCTCCCTCATACACAAGTATGTCCCGTCGAGACCCCTGCGCTCAGCCCAAGACCTACGCCTATCCTCTGCCCGGATCCCCACCTCTGATGCTCGCCTTCAAGACTTCTCCAGGGCTGCACCTATTCTGTGGAACTCCCTTCCCTCCTCAATCAGACTTTCACCCAGCCTCCATTCCTTCAAAAAATCTTTGAAAACTCACTTCTTCATTAAAGCGTATCAATTAAACTGTCAGCAGGTTTCTCATCCCCCACCCCATGACTCCGTTCCTGCAACTGTCAAAAATGATCTACCAAGCACTCAATAAACCCTTCTGTAACAAACTATTTAATTCCCCTACTTTAACCCTTTGTGTCACTATACCCCACTCCCTCTAGCATGTAAACTCATCGAGCAGGGTCCTCAACCCCCTCTCTTCCTTTTCAAATAATTTTTATTAAAGTTTTTTTGTATAACAAATGATAATAATACAAACATTGTATTAGGGGTAGGAAAGGAGGGGTAACTTGGAAATGGGAAGGGGTATCCATCCATCAATGAAATAAGCATATTAAAGTATATGGCAAAAAGAAAAATGTTTTACAACAATGCACTTTAGCAATAAATATATCAAAGACCATAAACTGTTTTGATTTTTTCTTCCCATTTATCCCAGTTATATTTTAGTATTGGGAAACCATGCATATTGGCTCTGTGTGATAATTCATGTGCCTTATTTTCGAAAATCAAATTAAAAACTTATCTGAGAGATGGCACATTTTGAGACTGCCAATGTCTAGGTAAACAGGATGTAGCAGCGATCAGAATGTGGCCTATGATTATTTTATCTGATCTATTAACGGACTCCGGGAGTTTTTTAAATAAGGCTAGTTCCGAGGTTAAGATACTAATGGTTCCGTTCACTTTAATAATCAGATCGTGGATCATTTTCCAATAATTAATTAACTTGGGGCAGAACCACCAGATATGGGCCATATTGCCCACTCCCCCACAGTCTCTCCAACACCGGTCAGAATACATATTGTTCATGTTATGTAATCCCCCTCTCTTCCTGTACGTCAGTGGTCTGATCTCAATTATGTGTCTGTTAGTCCACCCATTGTACAGCGCTATGGAATTTGTTGGCGCTATATAAATAATAAAATAATAATAATAATAATAAAGCATGTGTTGGTATTTGTACATGTAAATAACAATGTGGTAATACTCAAACAGCAGGTAACTCAGGTCCAGTAGCTCACATGTGATTTTATATGGACGTTATAAGAACCCCAAAGTTAAATCCACAGTCACATTGTAATATGAATAATGCAATAATATGCTTATGAATAAGGGCCTTGAGGCATAAAATACATAAAGCTAGATTTGTTGGGGCTTCACACTGGCATACTATGATGGACTATTCGCTCATACTAGTTATGCAACACCCAGTAACTTTTATTATTTAACACCCTAACTGCTTTTTTTTCCTCTTTGTTCTTTGACTAGTAATACACTGATCAGCCATAACATTAAACCCACTGACAGGTAAAGTGGATAGCATTGATTATATCATTACAATCGCACCTGCCAAGGAGTGGGATATATTAGGCAGCAAGTGAACAGTCAGTTTTTTAATTTCATGTTTTGGAAGCATGAAAAATGAACAAGCAAAAAAGTGACTTTGACAAGGGCTAAATAGTGGTGCCTAGACGACTACCCATCAAGCAAAAAGATCTGAGTGACTTTGACAAGGGCAGGATCAGACTGGGTCAGAGCACCTCCAAAACGGCAAGTCTTGTTGGGTGTTCCCAGTATACAGTTGTTAGTTCTTACCAAAAGTGCTGCAAGGAAATACAACCGGAGAATGGGGTATCAGGATCATGGGTGCCCAAGTCTCATTGATGCACGTGGGAGCAAAGGCTAACACGTCTGGTCAGATCACAGAAAAAAGCTACAGAAACTCAAATTGCTTAAAATCTTTATGTTGGCCTTGGTCAAAATGTGTCAGAATACATAGTGCATCGCAGTTGCTGCGTATGGGGCTGCGTAGCTGCAGAGCAGTCATAGTGCCTATAATGAACCCCTGTCCACCATTGAAAACGACTTCATTGTGGACATGATCAACAGAACTGGATTATGGTGCAATGGAAGATGTTTGCCTGGTCTGATGAATTGTGTTTTCTTTTACATTAGGTGTATGGCCTTATGAATGGCATGCGCATGGTTTACAGGGTGAAGTTATGGCAGGAGGATGCACTATAGGAACAAAGCAGGGTGGGGGAGACAGTGTTATGCTTTGGACAATGTTCTGCTGGGAAACCAGGGGTCCTGACATTCACATGGATGTTACTTTGTACTATCTACCAGGGGCATACCTAGAGCATTTGGCACCCGGGGCGGGTCCTATTTTTGGCACCCCCTCCCCCCCTCCACCCCACAACTTTAAAATGTAAAAAACAACCACAATTTAAAAATATATATATATATATTTAGCGCTAAGCAGTGTTTATGCTTTTAAATGTAAGCATGTTTTTGTATGGAGTATGTTTGAGTGAATGTAGGATGTGTGTCTGTATGTGGTGTTGGCGTTTGAATGCAGGCATGCATTTTTATGTAGTGTGGTGTTTGAAGGCAGTGGTGTGGTTATATATAATGGTGGAGCTTATATTGACGTTGAAATGCAGGGGTGTATTTGTGTATAGATTTTTAGATGTATGCACATATACACATACACACACCTAAATACACACTGACACACATGCAGATACATAGACAGATAGGAACAATATATAGGGGGTGGGCACATAAGATAACACAATCCAAACTGGGGGGCACTAAAACTTTTCACTAGGGGATGGGGTAATGTGCTGCCGTTGGCTGCCTGATGCCAGCATGCAGTGCACATTGGCATCAGTAAACAAATTTGCATATAATTCACATTAGCCACCCAGATTTCTTGGTCGTGGGCCTCTTAACGTCGATCTTTGTTTATGAGATCACTCCCTTATTTGCTATCCTTATGTGAGATTGCCATCTTTAAGGACACCAAATAAGGATAAGGGAGCTATCTGCTAAACAGCACCCTAATTTGGTATCTTTAAATATTGAAATCTCACGTAAGGACACCAATTTAGAGAATTATCAACTAAACAGCTAAAACATCAATTTAAAAAAAACACCTTTTTCTTAATTTCAGTTGTTTAGTAGATAACGCCCTCATTTGTTATCCTTATGTGGGATTACAATATTTAAGGACACCAAATAAGGGAGCTATGTACCAAACTTATACACATTTATATACACACACAATAACACAATAGGTGTATGTCTGTGTGAGTATATCTGTGATTGTGTGTGTGTGTGTGTGTGTGTATGTATACATGTGTGTATGTATGTGATGTTTGCGTGTGTATATCTAATTATGTGTGTTTGTAATTGTATGTGTGTGGGTCTGTGATTGTGTATGTCTGTGTTTGTGTGTGGTTGTGTGTGTATCTCTGTAGTTAAGTGTGTGTGTGTGTGTGTGTGTGTGTATATATATATATATATACACACACTTTACTACAGAGATACACACACAACCACACACATAAACACGCAAACATCACATACATGCACACATTTGATAATTAAGAGGTCCACCCAGCCTCCCTACCTTGCTCTGGGAGGGCTAGAGTGGATCCTCAGTCCCTGGTAGTCAGTGGTTGCTGCTGGGATCTCTGTGCTCTTCATGCACACGTCCCTTGCACATCCTGTAATATGACGCCGATGCTTGAATGATGTTATGTGCCGACTCACTGCAGGGCGAAGACAGTCAGATACAGTCAGATGTACACAGTTATACGCATATACTGTCAAATACAGCCACATGCACACTATACCAAACACAGTCACTTGCACACTGTCAAACGCACAGCTGAAGGTAGACAGTAACACACACAGTTACAGACAGACAGTCACACACACAGCTACAGGCAGACAGTCACACACACACACAATTACAGGCAGACTGTAACATAGTTACAGGCAGCACACAGTCACACACACTCAGTGAAATTCAGACAGTCAGACACAGTCACAGGCATACAATCACAGGCAGACATTCATACAAACAGGCACAGGAAGACAGTCACACTCAGTCCCAGGTAAACTGTCACAGGCAGATATTCATAGGCATAGACAGCCACAGTCAGACAGTCACAGATGCAGTCCCAGGTAGACAGTCACAGGAAGACATTCATACACAGTCACAGACATTTAGAGGGAGACAGTCATAGACGCAGTCACAGGCAGACAAACACACAGTCACAGGCAGAGAGTCACAGACACAGTCATAGGTAGACAGTCACAGGCAGACATTTACACACACAGGCACAGGCAGACAGTCACAGATGGAGTCACAGGTAGACAGCCACAGGCAGACATTCACACACAGTCACAGATAGTCACAGGCAGACATTCACACACACACAGGCAGACAGTCACAAGCAGTCTCACACACACTCTCTCTCTCTCTTACTGGTGGAGGAGTGGAGTCAGTGAGTCCCTGGTGTGTTGGAGTTGGGGAAGCAGGGACTCCTTCCTGCTTCCCCTCAGTGTGCTGCACTGAAAGGCAGCAAATGGATGCTGGCTGTAGCTCCGCCCCTGCATCCAGTTTGGCTCCGCCTCCACAGCCGAGTTGGCTCCGCCCCCAATTCTTCGCGCAGTACTTCTGTACTGCTGAATTCCCAGCCCCTGCGTGTGTGAGCTGTTTGGCTCCCGGCACCCTGTGCAGCCACACAGCTCACAGTCACAAGCCTGGCCAGCCCTGGAGGCAGCCCCTACCTAGTGGCCCCCGTCATATTCCGGCGCCAGTCTCATTCAGCATCGCGCGAGGGTGGGAGGGCACTAACACAGGAAGCACCTCTAGTGACCGTCTGAGTGACTGTCACTAGCAGTGTCACTTTGAAGCAATGTAAACACTGCCTTTTGTCTGAAAAGTCAGTGTTTACGTTGAAAAGCCTGTAGGGACATGCTATAGACACCAGTACCACCACATTAAGCTGTGTGTGTGCGTCTGCTAGTGAGTGAGCTTGCTTGCATGCGTGTGCCTGCTAGTGAGTGAGCTTGTGTTTTTATGTCAATGAGCTGATATATATCAGTAAGATTGTTTGTCTATGAGGCTGTGTATCAATGAGCTTGTGTGTGTCACTGAAATGTCAGTGAAATTGCCTGTGTCTGCATGTGCGTATGCTTACTGTATAATTAAACGTTTTACCCTGAAAGGACCGATATTTTATATTAGAAAAAGCAATATATATATTACTCAATCATCTGTCCTGGCAAGACATAGCCTTACATATTACACGCGACAATATATGGCGCAGTGACTTATGGGGCTGGCACAAATTTTTTTTCCAGGGCTGCTTTGTATCCCCAGTCCGGCCCTGGATCCATGGTGACACCATCTTGCAACTCACAGGACTTAGAGGTTCTGCTGCTAATGCCAGATACCAGAGGATACATTCAGGTCTTGTGGAGTAAATGACTCCACACATCCAGTGTTAATTTTGTCAACTAACAATTTCAGTCAAATTTTAGTTGACTGAAAATTTTTGAGATTTAGTTGTGATTTTAGTCAAAATAATATTTCTAAAACTAACTTGAAATTTGCAGCAAAAATGTACAATGCACAGAAGGGCGGTTGAAGGGGCAAAAGAGACAGACCAGGGCTTGGGAGAGAGACACAAAGAGGGGCTGTGAGGACACAAAGACACAGAGGGGCTGGGAAGGGACAAAAGAAACAGATACTAGACATGTGCAATTCGGTTTGGTCCGAATGGAATGAATTCGGATGTTTCCGAATGTCCGAATTTCGGAAGTGCCAAAGTGCTTTGGACTGTTATAGCTCTACCATGTGAGTTAACCTCTATTCTCAGTGTCATTCGTCCTATTGTACTTTATCATATTGCACTATTGGTCCACCTCTGTATTTGCTTTCATTTCATATGCTGGTACTAAGGGAATCTACCCATAAAGCTCCATACTACAATAAGAAGATATTCTGCTATATTTAAGATTGTGCCTTACCATTTGGTGTTTTTTGGACTTTTAAATTTTTTTATATTTTATTGTTCCTACTTTTATACCATTGTGTTTATAGTATCATCCTTGGCGCTACCTGCATTCTTTGTTTTACTTGGGGTTTGGAGGGATTCCCGGTTGCTAGGTGTGCTGCTCCTCACCTTGTTGTATTTAGCACTGCTCTATCTCCTGTTTTTGTGTACCTAAAGCACTTTAGCTTGCTGAAAAGCTTTGTGTAAAGAGCATGAGATTTTATTAGAAATTAACACTTTTTTGCCAGACTTTTTTAACTGTTAAACTCCCTGGCTTTCAAGCAGACAGCAGATCCTGTAATTTCCTGGTTTGGTTAGCTCTCTGGAATTAAACTCAAGAGGCAGAAATTACTCAGAGCACCTGCCTTGCAAAGACTTCTCATTGAGCTGCCTGGGAAAGTCTGTGCTTGGACAGCCAAGGAAAGTCTAGGTGGGGTTTGAAGGGAAGGGTTTGCAAAGGCAGTAGACAAGAGAACTGCATGTTTTGCAACTTGCTTTTCAATATAACTGCCAATGGAAAAAAAGCATAATAAAATGCATACAAGTTTTCATTTGGGTTATATCTACTAAAGAGTGTTGTTGTGTTTTTTTTTTAATGCTACTTTGTTCTCCAGAGCTAAGCCCTGTAGTCTATTTATTATGATTGCTCCCAGCTGATGAGCCAATCTCTGCACCTCTCAACTTATCTCAGACAGATATATTCTGTCTATCTCTCTGTCAGGCTGTATGTACATTACTGAAACATAATATCCTTTACCTGGAGAGAGTATTTGTTGACGAAACTGGTTAGTATTAAGAAGCACCTTTAATTTTTTCTCATTTTTATCAAGCATTGGAGGTATCTTTATACCTATTAATGAATGTATAGAAGATAGGTAATTTAGGGATCCTGCTAATGTACCTAAAATAAAGGATAAAACATAGCGCAATATTGTCTGGAACTGTTTTAAAATATAGTAATACATTACACTCACAAATTCCAGATGGTAAGAGCGTTTTATATGTGCCTCCCCACGATGTAGATGGGGGGGTCAGAAATCCTCCTTCAGTGGTAACCGTAGGGTGCCTTGACTAATAGGATAATCCAACACTCCAGCCAAGCAAAGGCTCCCAAAAAAATGGTATTTGTTCATACAAGAAAAGTATGGAGGAATACAAATGGTATTTGTTCATACAAGAAAAGTATGGAGGAATACAAATGCATAAAAACAAATATTAAAAGTCCACAGGTCCTACGTGTTCTTATTCAAGAACTTCCTCAGGAACCACTAGTGTGTAAAAACAACAATCAGCAGTTCCAGACAATATTGCGCTGTTTTATCCTTTATTTTAGGGACATTAGCAGGATCCCTAAATTACCTATCTTCTATACATTCATATTATATGGTTATCAACTGGGAGATAACCTTGGGAAGCTGTGTATCTAGAAGTCAAGTTGTTTAATATTATTTTTGCACGCATCACTTTAAACACTGGTGTTTTTCAGATTTTGTATTTTGTTTGAGATACCTATTTATGAGCCTGTCTGGCCACTTATAGTGGCCCTTACATTTGTGATGATTATAAATATTGAAAATGTGTATCTTTACACTTGTGACGTTTATGTGGATCCTGAATACCATACTTACTATAACCTCCACAGTTTTTTTTATATTTTGTATAATTTACGGTTTTTCAGAGTGAACCGGGGTGTTGGTGTTTTTGAGGGTAATCACTATTTACAGTGCCTTGCAAAAGTATTCACCCCCATTGGCATTTACCGTGTTTTGTTGCCTCACAACCTGGAATTAACATGGATTGTTTGAGGATTGGCATAATTTAATTTACAAAACATGACCACAACTTCCCGGCTGCTGAAAAACATCCCCACAGCATGGGGATGGTGTTCTTTGGGTGATGTGTTGGGTTTGCACCAGACATAGCATTTTCTTTGATGGCTGAAAAGTTAAATTTTAGTCTCATCATAACAGAGCACCTTCCTCATACATTTTGGGAGTCTCCCACATGCCTTTTCACATTCTCAAAACGTGCCATTTTGTTTTTTGCTGAAAGTAATGGCTTTCTTTTGGCCACTCTGCCATAAAGCCCAATTCTTATTGTCGTCCTATGTACAGATACTCCAGTCTCTGCTGTGGAACTCTGCAGCTCCTACCTTAGGTCTCTGTGCTGCCTCTCTGATTAATGCCCTCCTTGCCAGGTCTGTGAGTTTTGGTGGGCTGCTGTCTCTTGGCAGGTTTGCTGTTGTGCCATGTTCTTTCCATTTGGTTATGATAGATTTGATGGTGCTCCTGGGCAGTGGTGTAATCAAGATCCATGGGGCCCCGGTGCGAAAATTGATCTGCGCCCCCCATCCCCACCCCTGTGACCGTGGTGTGCTTAAAGGATCACTATAGGCACTCAGATCACTTCAGCTCAATGAAGTGGTATGGGTGCCAGGTCCCTCTAGTTTTAACCATGCAGCTGAAAACATAGTAGTTTCAGAGAAACTGCTATGTTTCACTGAGGGTTAATCCAGCCTCTAGTAGCTGCCTCACTGACAGCCGCTAGAGGCGATTCCGCTGGACGTCCATCGGAAAGCATTGAGTAATGCTTTCCTATGGGCGGTTTGAATGCGCACATGCGCATTCGGAGCTGAGAGGCGGATCGGGGCGGAGAGATCCCCAGTGACAAGGGAGCCCGGCGCTGGAAAAAGGTAAGTGATGAAGGGGTTTTAACTACACACACACACTCTCACGAACAGACGCATACACACTAGCTAGCAGACACACACATTTACTGACAGACACACACTTAGTGACAGACACACATACACACTCACTTACAAAACATACACTCTCACTGACAAACGCACACTCACTAACAGACACACACTAACAGACTGTTATGCCACAAGTGGCTTAACCCCTTAAGGACCAAACTTCTGGAATAAAAGGGAATCATGACATGTCACACATGTCATGTGTCCTTAACGGGTTAAATGTGGAACACAACTGCAGATTATAAATGTCCTTATTTTTATTATAGAGAGTGAAATGAGAATCCTTTAATTAATAAGGTTTAATAATTGTAGCATTAAGGCAGCGTGGCTTTTGCAGGGTGTTAGGTGAAGACATAAAGCATTAATAATTGTAATAGTATTTTAGTAGTAGCAGATTTTAGCAAGCAGGTAACAGTTATTAGCAAAGTAAGAATTCAGAGATAGTATCAAATTGTATACTTATGATTGTTGGGAGTTGTCCTCCAAAGACAGTTAGTTTGAGTCCGCAGGATGATTAAACATGAAACAGTCCGGTTTCCAATAATTAGAAAGAGAGCAGGTAAATCCAATACACGGTCCGTGGTCAAAGGGAGATGAGAAGGCAGGAATCCGTTTAAACAGTCCAAGGTTCGGTACACAGTATTAACGGAGAAGAGCTTAGCCGGCAATGTGATTGCGGAAATAACAACCAGAAATCACTAAGCAATTTTGAATCTGGCGCAGTCTCTCTATAAGGCTTAAGAGAGCCGCGTCAGAGAGGGGGCGGGGACGGTTCCGCATACCAGAAATGCCGGAACGGAGCTGAAAAGATAAGTCCTGACAGTACCCCCTACATAAGGAGCACACTCAGGGTGCTGCTACATTGGTTTCTCAGGATAGCGTTTGTTGAAAGCTGAAATTAATTTCTTAGCATGTACATCAGAAGAATTTTCCCATGTGTCGTCTTCGGTCCCATAACCCTTCCATCTGATAAGATACTGTAAGGAATCCCTATGATGTCTTGAGTCAAGAATTTTAGCTATTTCATATTCCTCTTCACCCTGCACTATGATGGGGTCAGGTTTAGACAGTTGTTCTCTATGGAATGGATCCGGGAGAAAAGGCTTAAGAAGGGAAACATGAAAAACGGGATGAAGTTTAAGCGAAGGATGGAGTTTCAACTTCATAGTGCTTTCGTTAATAATGTATTAAATCTGAAAAGGACCAAGAAAGAGAGGATTCTTTAAAGGACGGGTTGTAGAAATATTCTTTGAAGACAGCCAAACAGTATCACCGACTTTATATTTAGGAGGAGCTCTCCTCTTAGTATCATAATTCCTTTTATGCAAGTCCATAGAATTTTCAAGGTTCTTCTTTAATTGTTTAAACAATGAAGACATTTCAGTATTTTGAATGGAAACCATCGGGTAAGAAGTTAATTTGGGTTCATTAGGAAACAGAGATGGATGGAATCCAGAATTTGAGAAGAATGGGGTCATCTTGCTGCTTGAGTGTATGGAATTGTTGTAGGCAAACTTAGCCATAGGCAACCAATTAACCCAATCATCTTGTAAATATGTACAATAACAACGAAGGTATTGTTCTAAACATTGATTGACTTGTTCTGTTTGACCATTGGTTTGAGGATGGTATGCAGAAGAGAGCTTACGTTGGATTTGAAGAGAGGAACACATCTCCTTCGAGAATCGTGAAGTGAATTGGGTACCTCTGTCAGAGATGATTTCTTCAGGGAATCCATGTAATTTGATTATATTATCTATGAAGATTTTGGAAAGTTCGGACGATGTAGGTAACTTTTTCAAGGGAATGAAATGTGACATTTTCGTAAAACAGTCGACAGCGACAAGTATGGTGGTGTATTTTTGTGAAGGAGGGAGTTCCAACATGAAATCCATAGAAATAGATTGCCAGGGTCTCACAGGAACTGGTAAACCCCTCAATAACCCGTATGGTGATGTTCAATTTTGGATCTCTGACATACAGGACAGGACTTAACATAAGTTTAACAAGAGGCTGGCAAAATGTGGCCACACTGCCACTGGCATGCATACCGGGTTGCAGGGCGGCCAGGCTCCCTGGTGAGCCGGGCCCGGTTGCAGCCACGACCCCTGCGACCCCGGTATGTACGCCACTGCTCCTGGGGCTCATCAAAGATTTGGATATTTATAACCTAACCCTGACTTGTACTTCTCAACAACATTGTCCCTTACTTGTTTGGAGAGTTCCTTGGTCTTCCTGGCAGTGTTTGGTTAGTGGTGCCTCTTGCTTAGTTGTTGCAGCCTCTGGAGCCTTTAAAAAAAAGGTGTGTGTATATGTAATGACTGATCATGTGACACTATGTTTGCACACAGGTGGACATCATTTCACTAATTATGTGACTTCTGAAGGTAATTGGTTGCACCGGAGCTTTTTATGGGCTTCATAACAAAGAGGGTGAATACATACGCACATGCCAATTTTCTGTTTTCTATTTCTAAAAAATAGTTTTATGTATATATTTTTCTCATTTCACTTCACCAACTTAGACTATGTTCTGATCTATCGCATACAATTCAGATTAATAAAACTTTGAACTTAAGGCTGTAATGTAAGAAAATAGGTAAAAAGTCAAGGGGGGTAAATACTTTTGCAAGGCACTGTATGTGTGTTTTTGTATGTATATTACTGCTCAGTAAGCCTAACACCTATAATAGGAGTAATATATGTTCTATGGATTCTCTTTTATTATTATTATATTATTTTATGAGAAAACTGCCAGGATTACTGTTGATCCAGCATGCAG
The DNA here is from genome assembly GCA_933207985.1 of Pelobates cultripes. Lineage (NCBI taxonomy): Eukaryota > Metazoa > Chordata > Amphibia > Anura > Pelobatidae > Pelobates > Pelobates cultripes. The sequence continues at coordinate 175,880,930 of OW240914.1, forward strand.
AATTGTATCACACCTAGGACTAAGGATAACATCTAACCGGACCTTAGAATGGCAGGACTTAATGTAACAGAGAATAGTCAAAATACTTGCCGAGGTTAGGGACACAGAACGAGGAACAGAGATAAGAAAAAGCCAAAAGTCAAGGGTACCAGAAATCAGGGAAGTCAGAATGAAGCCAAAGTAAAAAATCAGATATACATGATCAGGAACACACTCTCAGATAACCATCAAAGGGAAACCAAGACAGGACACTGACAGAAAGGTAATTTGGGTTTAAATACCCCTCCTTTGGCTTTAATTGGCTGTCTCCGACCTCTGACCCCAAAACGTGCGTGCGCGTCTATGACGTGACGTCACACGCACGTTGGCATCATCTTTGGTGTGGGCGAAGGTAAGTTTACTACAAAAATCCGAACCGCAGCGGTTGGCGCTCCTAAGAGCGTCGCACCTGCTGGGGACCGGACCGGAGGGAGATCAGGCAGTGGTCTGCCGTAAGCAAGGTAAGTATGAATTGTTTCTGTCAGCGTGGTTGCTTACTTTATGTGCAACCATGCCGGCAGAATCACCAGGAGCCGTGACAGTACCCCCCACGTGAAGACCACCCACCGGGTGGGCAGGAAACCTGGCATGGAAAGAACGGATTATGCGTCCCACATGTATTTCTGAAGCAGTAACTCAAGGACAATCGGCAGGCCCATAACCCTTCCAATCAACCAAATACTGTAGAGACCCTCGAGAAAACCTGGAGTCGAGTATAGAGGAGACTTCGTTCTCCTCCTGTCCAGAAACAACCAAAGAAGAGGGAGGGTCAGAAGGGGTGGTAAACCTGTTACAGATAAGGGGTTTCAGTAGGGATACATGAAACGTGTTAGGTATACGCAGAGAGAGCCAGGGAATAAGACACAGGATTAATCCTGCGAATTATTTTAAAGGGCCCAATAAATCTAGGTGCAAACTTCATGCTAGGAACCTTGGGTTTATTATTCCGTGTGGAGAGCCATACTTTGTCACCCACCAGGCACCACGTTTCACATCAGCATGCATTTTGAAATGAGCAGCAGCGGTTTCTAAAGCTGTGTGGACCTTAGTCCAATTCCTGCTCTGGATGAGATGGTCATCCAGAGCAGGAATAGCAGTGTCAGAGAACACTGCCCTCCCACCCTCACTGCTCCAACACTGCCCACCCACCCTCACTGCCCCAACACTGCCCACCCTCACTGCCCACCCACCCTCACTGCCCCAACACTGCCCACCCACCCTCACTGCCCCATCACTGCCCTCCCACCCTCACTGCCCCAACACATAGCCCTCCCACCCTCACTGCCCCAACATAGCCCTCCCACCTCTCACTGCCCCAGCACTGCCCACCCACCCTCACTGCCCACCCACCCTCACTGCCCAGCACTGCCCACCCACCCTCACTGTCCAGCATTGCCCACCCACCCTCACTGCCCACCCACCCTCACTGCCCCAGCACTGCCCACCCACCCTCACTGCCACAACACTGCCCTCCCACCCTCACTGCCACAACACTGTCCTCCCACCCTCACTGTCCACCTACATACACTGCCCCAACATTGCCCTCCCAACCTCACTGCCCTCCCACCCACACTGTCCCAACACTGCCCCAGCACTGCCCTCCCACCCTCACTGCCCCAACACTGCTCCACCCACCCTCACTGCCCAACACTGCCCACCCACCCTCACTGCCCCAACACTGCCCTCCCACCCTCACTGCCCCAACACTGCCCACCCACATACACTGCCCTCCCACCCTCATTGCCCTCCCACACTGTAACACACCCTGTCCCCCCACACTGTCACCATCCTCCACACTGCCACCCCACACTGTCATCTTCCTCCTTACTGTCACCCACTTACACCCTGCCCCGAAACTGTCACATTCCTGCACACTGCTCCCTCACCCTGTTACCCTTTCACACACTTGCACCCCATTTTGTCAGCCCCCAACACTATGTCACCAATACATACAGTCACCCCTCCCACACACTGCCCCTGCACACACTGTCACCGTTTCCAACACTGCATCCCACACTTTCACCTACCCACCGTCACAATTCCACACACATACTGTCACCCCCCCCCCCACATGCTGTCATGCCTCCTTCACCCAGCTTTGCTCACATTAACCTCTCCTATTCTTGTCGCTCTCACCCCCTCCATCCATACCACAATTACCGGCCCTCACTCTTCCACACTCACCCTATCACATTAATCCCCCTAATCCTATCACACTCATCTTCTCTCATACTGTCATACTCACCCCCAACCCTGTCACACTCCTCCTTTTTCACATTAACCCTTTCACTTGGGCCCAACCATGCCACACTCACCCTGTCACATAATCCTGTCCGACTTATTTTCTGTCGCCTTGTCACACTCCCTCCTCCAGCCATGTAACACATAACCCCAACCCTGTCAAACTCATCCCCCTTCATCCTATCACATTAACTTCTCCTATCCTGTCACTCATCTTGCCAAGCCACGCCACACTCACCCTGTCACATAACCCTCCCTCATTCTGTCACTCTCACCTCCCCTCGCCCTGTCACACTTTCTCCTTCAACTGTGCCACACTCACCCCAACAGTGAATACATAGACTAGCTCTCTGTATCCAGCGCTGCAAGCCTGTCATACAATATAACTACAGCTCATTATACTCACGATGCAACCCCTATATGTTTTTTTTACTATGAGTATTAGTGGGGGGGCCTCTTGTTTGAGTTTCGCCTAAGGCCTCATAAAGTCTAGAGCCGCCACAGAGTGAGGGGTGCTATAACAGAGAAACATTCGATGAATCTCCTGTAGTAATTAGCAAACCCAACGAACCTTTCAATGGCTTTTAATCCATTAGGCAATGGCCAGTGTAGAAGGGCTTCTAGTGTGCGAGGGTCCATCTGAAAACTAGAGGCCCAAATATTATATCCCAAAAACTGTACCTCTGTCTGGTCAAATATGCATTTCTCAAGTTTGCAAAAAAGCCCATTTTTAAGCCAAGTTTGCAATACCTGCTTCACATGCTTATGATGGGTCTGGAGATAGGGGGAGTAAATGAGAATATCATCCAGATAATCTAATACAAAAGTATAAATGTAGTCTCTGAGAACATCACTAATGAAATCCTGAAATATGGCAAAGGCTGAAAGGCATGACAAGATACTCCTAGTGAGTGCAGTTCTCCATTCATGACCCTCTTTAATCCTTACCAAATTGTAGGCACTCCTAAGGTCGAGTTTGGTAAATATCTTGGCGCCTTGGAGTCTGTCAAACTGTTCTGAGATAAGAGTAATAGGATAAGCATTTTTGATGGTGATCTTGTTCAATGCCCTATAATTGATACATTGGCTTAATTCTCCATCTTTTTTTAAAAACAAAAAAGAACCCTGCGCTAGCAGGTGAAGAAGACTTACATATGTGACCTATTAGTAAAGACTCTTTGATGTAATCCTTCATAATCCTACTCTCCTGTGGAGATAAGGCATATACTGCTCCATTCAGGGGAGGGCTGGCAGCCTTAGGCCTGGGGGACAAAACCAGTCAAGTGGCCCATTGCACCACCAAATCAGTGCAATGGTGCCCACCTTTTCCTGGTTTTATAATAGATATTGATGTTATGCTAATCAGTAGCTCTTTGCCATACCCGCTCCTTCACGGCTCTGACTTTCAATGTTGTCAGAGCGCAGGCTGAGAATCTCTGAGCCTGTGCTCTGACTCACTAACTGAGCGCCAGAACCATGAGGGAGAGGATATAATCTGACTGCACCTACTGCTGGTGCACACCAGTGGACCACCAGCGAATCGTTTAAATTGAATAGGCTGGTGTCCCCAACTTGTGAGCTGTGTTGTCCGCCGGGCGCCTCTGTTGTGATGGCACCCTGCGTGACCGCACAGCGTGCACACCCCAACGGCTGGCCCTGCTGACACACACTGATGTTACTACTTAGAAAACCCTCAATATTAATACAGACATCAGAGTAAACACCAAAAGATTTGCTTACTGGATTTGTTGTAAGATTAAATCATGCCTCCTCCTCTCTCTCTCCCATGCGCTGCTCTGTAAGCTGGGAGGAAGTGAAGAGTAATCACAATCTCCCAGCACAGTGGCACCTGTGGCTGCATGGGGAACAGCTGTATTTGCCGCCCCCCCATCACAATGCCCCACCTATATGAGCTGCCATAGGAACGAACGCCAGTGCTGCCCACAGTGTGTGTTTGCATTAAAAAGCCTGCAGGGACCGGCTATAGACACCAGAACCACTTCATTAAGCACCAGTCGTTCTGGGGACTATGTGTCCCTTTAATGTAATGTAAATTATAGATTAGTATCACTAATAAAATACTAGATTGCCTACTTACAACCAAATGAGGATGATGATGGGCTGCAGTTTGGCTCCACTGGTCTGGTGAAGAACAGGATCTCTGGAGGCTGTTTGCAACTGTGGTCACAAAATTCAATGTTCTGGGAGAATTGGAAGCAACTCCATTTTTTGGGTGGGCCCCTTACACAGCTCAAGGTCTGGGCCCCAGGGCCTGACGGTGAGTATGCCCACAAGGCCCACTCATAAGTCCACTTATATGTTCCACCCACCCATGAGTTCGCTCACAGGGAGTGGAGTGTGTAGGGGATGTGTTATGTGTTATTGTAGAGGATCTAATATGTGTGCTTATGGTATGTAGTGTATAGGGAAACCAGTTTGTGCAGGTGATGCAGTGTGTTTGTGTGTAGTGGAAGCAGTGTGTATTTGTGTATAAGGGATGTATTGTGTGTTTCTGGTTGTGTGTAAGGGATGCATTGTGTGAATCTGTGTTTGTATGCATAAGGATGCAAGGTGTGTGTCTGTAAGTGTGTGCATTGAGTGTGTGTTAGTGATGCATTGTGTTTCTGTGTGTATGTAAGAAAAGCAGTGTGTGTGTAAGTGTTTGCATTATGTGTTTCTGTGTATGTGTGCAAAGGATGCATTGTCTTTGTGTGTAAGTGTTGCATTGTGTGTGTGTAATGGATGCATTGTATGTTTCTCTGTGTGTAAGGGAAGCATGTTGTGTTTCTGTGTGTGTAGGGATGCACTGTGTGTTTCTGTGTATGTATAGGGATGCATTGTGTGTGTGTGTGTGTGTGCATAGTGTCCTCTCCTCCCTGTGTCCTCCTCACCTCCCCCTCCCTATGTTCTCCTCACCACCCACCCTCCCTGTGTTCTTCTCAGTCCCCCACTTCTCCTCATCTCCCCTTCTCCTCACTCTTACTCTCCCCCTCCTCCTTGTGTTCTTCTTACTCCCCCTCCTCCTCCTTCTGTTACTCCCCCCTTCACTTACTCCCCCCTTCACTTACTCCCCCATCTTCACTTACTCCCCCATCTTCACTTACTCCCCCCTCCTTCACTTACTCCCCCCCTTCACTTTCTCCCACATCTTCACTTACTCCCCCCCTCCTTCATTTTACACCCCCATCTTCACTTACTCCCCCTATCACTTACACCCCATCTTCACTTACTCCCCCCATCTTCGCACTTACTCCCCCATCACTTACTACCCCATCACTTACTCCCCATCTTCGCCTCCCCCCACCATCTTCACTTACTCCCCCCATCTTCACTTACACCCCATCTTCACTTACACCCCCCCTCCTTCATTTACACCCCCCCCTCCCCTTCATTTTGCCCCATCTTCCGCCTCCCCCCTCACTTGCTTCCCCTCATTTACTTCCCCCTCCTTCACTTACCCCCTCCCGCCCTCCCCATCTTCACCTCCCCCCCTCCTCCGCCTCCCCCCCTCCAGCCTCCTGCCCCTCCTTACTCCCCCCTTCATATTTTCCCCCATCCTTCGCCTCCCCCCTCCGCCTCCTCACCCCTCCTTGCTCCCCTTCACTTGCTTCCCCCCTGCTTCACTTGCCCCCCCCTCCTTACTCCCCTTCACTTCCCCCCTCGCCCGCCCCTCCCCCTTCACTTGCTTCTCCCCCCCTCCTTGTTCCCCTTCCTTGCTTCCCCCTCCTTCACTTGCCCTTCCGCCCTTCCCCCTTCCGCCTCCCCTTCACTTGCTTCTCCCCCCTCCCCTTGCTCCTCCCCCCTCCTTACGCCCCCCCCAATCTTCCTTACTCCCCCCCGTCTTCTTACTCCCCCCATCCTTACACCCCCCATCTTCGCCTCCCCCATCTTCCTTGCTCCCCCCATCTTCCTTACTCCCCCATCTTCCCTTACACCCCCTCCTTCGTTTACACCCCAATGCTTGCCACTCCCTTCACGTTTACCCCATCTTCGTTTTACCCCATCTTCGCCTCCCCCTCCTTGCTTCCCCCTCTCGTTTTGCTTCCCCCTCAGCCAGCACCCCCCCCTCCTTGCTCCCCAAATCTTCGCCTCCCCGTCCTTCTCCCCCTCTTCACTTGCTTCCCCCCCTCCTCCCGCCTCCCTCCCCCCCCTCCCCTTACTCCCCCCCTTCACTTACTTCACAGAGCGCTCAGGCGCTCAGGCGGCTGCAGCATTTAAAGGGCCGGCCCTGCAGCGGCCGGTCCTAACAGAATTTAGGGCCGCCTGGGGGGCAATTGCCTCCCTGACCCCCGGCCCAGCCCGCCCCTGGCTCCATTAGAGGGCATGGTGCAGGGTAACAGATCTATGGAGCCATCATAAGATCTGTGAGGAGGTAGCGTGTTAGTGTGACTTTTACTAAACGCTTCTCTAACCTCACAGTACTACACAGGAATTTCGGAAGTCTGAGGTGTAGGAATAGGTAAAGTAACGATGCCCACTCTTTTAGTAATGGGTAACATGTATCTGTCACTACAGTCTTTACCCCATTCCAGTATTCTGCCCCTAAGCCCAGTCAATATGAGGATTGTGCTTTACAAGCCATGGGACTCCTAATATAATGGGACAAGAAGGGGAAGCAATTATCTGAAATGTCATGATTTCTTTATGCAACACTCTTATAGCAATAGGTTCGTGGGTAATTAGAGGTTGAGAGAGAGGTCTCCCATCAATGGCCTCGAAGGCCAGGGGTGATGATCTCTCCTTGATGGGTATGAAGTGTTTACTGACAAACTGCATGTCGATAAAGTTTCCTCCAACAGGGCTTTGCATGAAAAACTTTTCTTGTTGAACAGAGCAGTAATATCAAGGAGAAATCTACTTTGGGTAGTACCAGGAGACATATCCATCACACCTAAGACTTGTCCCCTTATGGTTCTTAGGTGCGGAAGTTTTCCGGACGTATGGGACAAGCATCTCTCATATGTCCTTTCTTGCCACAGTATATGCAAAGGCCCTCTTTTCTCCTAAATTGTTTCTCTGCCTCTGACCGTCTCATAACCCCTAACTGCATAGGTTCAGGTTCAGACTGTACAGAAAGGCCAGGGACCACAGGTTTGGAGAAGCGAGGTGCCAGTTACATATTCATACATCTGGTTATATTTCTTGTGATCTCCCTGTTCATAAGTCGGTTACCTATATGCATCACATATGTGATGTATTCATTTAACTTCTTTAGTAGTACTTTGGCTGCAATTGGCTGTCTCCGACCTCTGATCCCAAATGTGCTTGCGCGTCTATGACGTGACGTCGCACACACATTGGCGCCATCTTTGGTGTGGGCCAAGGCAAGTTTACTACAAAAATCCGAACCGCAGCGTTTGGCGCTCCTAAGAGCGTCACACCCTCTGGGGACCGGACCGGAGGGAGATCGGGCAGTGGTCTGCCGTGAGCAAAGTAAGTATTAATTGTTTCTGTCGGCGTGGTTGCTTACTTTATGTGCAAACGCGCCGGCAGAATCACCGGGAGCCGTGACAAAAATATAATCTCATTAAACCGTTTTAGTTCTAATTTAACTGATTTTATGAAAATAGTAAAATACTATTTTATAAAGATGTGAAAATGCACTCATTATATGTGACCTTTTTAATTTTAGGAAGGTCTTTGACATTGCGCCACTCAATAGGTTACAGGTAAATATATATAGTATACTGTGAGTATCAAAATCTGTACACTAATCTTGACACTGCAACCTTTTCTGGTGAAAAGGCTGAAATCGAGACAAATTATGTCCAACATTTATTCAACTTTAATATAATCTTAACTATGGTTTATAAACATTTGGGTACCAAGGTTACCATTAGTGAGATTGGCTGATATGTGGGTGTGCAGCTACCTGTACGATTCCAATTAGAAAGCTGAGTGTTCCTGAAACAAGGACTCTGGCTGCGTCTCTAGCGTTGGTGTCCATCACTGTTCCGTTTAGTTCTGTTGAGTTGGTAATAATAAAGTTTTCATCTGGAGCCATCCTTAAAACTACTGTCGCTACCATCAGACTGATTACTGGAAATGGCCCTGTCAGCACACAGACATACATATTTTATTACTTTTTTCAAACCATAAATTCTGGAGAATCAAAAGAAAAACACAGCAAAATTTTGGGCTAAAACAAATTATTTCGATTTTTTTGAATCAATGCATCTCTATGAGGAAAATTCAGCGTCTCAATGCAGAATGTGGGGACGCTGAACGGCAGGGCTGCTTACTGTGAAGCCCCGAGCCAGGAAGCCCCTCCAGTAGCCATCTGAGGAGTGGCCACTTGGAGGTGTCTCTAGGGGCAACGTAAAACACTGCCTTTTCTATGAAAAGGCAGTGTTTACATGAAAATGCCTGAAGGGAGCATTATTATACTCACCAGAACAACTACATTAAGCTGTAGTTGTTCTGGTGACTATAGTGTCCCTTTAATAGAGAGAAGCAGCTATTGGTAAATTATAACAGGAATGAATTGAGTGAGAATCTCAAACAACTGGAGGAGCATGCTATATATTTATGGGGAACCTGGGTGGGTGGGTAGTGGTGAGAAAAAAATACAGAGCTTTACTATATGAAAGAAATACTTTAAACGACTCTCAATGGAGTGTCCCTGTCCAGTAAAACACTACAGTTTTTAGAAACAGGGCACGGCTAGGGGCAGGGACACTAAAGCATTAGGAATGCAGGTTTGTATTGCTAACACTTTAGTGTTCCTTTAAATAGCTAGTATTTAATCTAAACAATGTTAAAATCAAACATCATAAAAACATAACGTGTGAGTTTATAGGGTGAATGTAGTAGTTACCAAACAACATAATATCTCATAAAATGAATTATACAAGTTAGAAAGAATTCCATGCTCTATATTAGTTTTGCTCACGGACAGACATCCAAGCATTACACCTCACTATTGTTCCTGACCAGGGATGTTGCTAGCTTACAGAAGAATCCTAAAGCTTCACCTTAGGAGCCATATCCTTGTCTCTCTACACCGAAACCTAAGTGAGTCGAGATGTCAGTGAAAAAAAATAGCTGAGGACAAAAAACATGCTACATTGCCAGGTATTCAATGAAATCCTGCCTGGTCACACTACTGATAAGCAATAAAGATAGGGTACAGCTAAGCCCCTCTGCCCAGCACCCCCTTTTAACTGTCTCCTACTAGGACTGAGATGTTGGGCAACACTTTTCCGATCTCCAGTCCCCAAAGCTTACCTTAGCAATGACCCCTGAGCCCTGAGGTAAATACAGAGTTTGAACATTGCCAGCAGGGACAAATTGGCTTACCAAGAACCTTACTAAAAAAAAAAGATCACCTAAATTGTATACATTGTATACATTTCCTTTAACTGGCTGTGAAGTTGAAGCACTAGGAATGGAAAACTATGAAGAACAGAAGCATCCAGTCTACCCCATACAATATGCAAAGTACTGTGATGAAGGCTAGCAGGATACATGACATCATGCTCTTTGTGGTACAAGAGAACATGTAACCAAGAAGATGAGTATAATGACATCACCAAAAAAGTCTTGTTGAAGTGAGACTTGTCTGGGGGTGAACAGTGGATGTTTTACAGAATGTGGTTTAGCATTCCAACTAAACAAGTAAAAAGAAATAGTTTTCATTAGATAGCATTACTGCGATTTTCTCTCTTCATAAAATTCAAACAGCTAAATTTTCTCAGGTGCTTTGGACAAACAAACACTATAACACGATTTACTCCTTTTCTTTTGATATAGTCATTTGGTTTATAAACCAATGGTTCTTAGTCATTTATCAGACATCAGCATTGACATTATTCAAAATGTCTTCATATGAACACATGTAGAGTTTATTATTAACTAATTATATTAAGTGTTTGTATAAATAAATCTTATAATCAATGTGTCTGCCATAAGTCATATATCAGATAATACACATATTCAGTAGGCTATGACCTTTTATTTTGCATTAGCTCAATAGTACCTACCGACAGAAATGTGTCTTGATGTCCCCAGTAGGAAATATGTCAGAACAGGGAAGAACGATGAGTAAAGGCCATATCCAGCAGGAACAGCAGCAAGCAGAGCAAATGCCAAACCTGTAATAATATATACTATGACTAGTTACAATTCAAATTCATATTTCTGAACAGATCCATTATCAGGGAGCCTAGCCAGTCACTATAGTGCTTGTGCACACAAATAAAATATATGTTTTATTACTGCAGTCAGTTACACTCATATTTGATAAAAAAAAAAGAAATATATATATACTTAAAGCGGGTATATTGAGAGCGGGATCCCAAGGTAACAACTCAATCAACGGTAAAAAGTACACGTATCGTAAATAGTTCAATCCTTATTCAATACTATACGTTGGACAACTCATAAGTCGTGAAGCTAAATGAAAAAGTGATTCAAAAATGTGCAAATGGCTTAAAAAAGGAGAAATCTATGTAGCCTGTCTGTTGTGTTACACCTAGAGCTGCTGTGAAAATATCCAAGTACGAGGCAGCTGTTGCATGTAGCAATATAAATTTACAATGTAAATATGCTCAATCTAGGCAAAATATAATGGGGTTTTAGTTACATTATATGATCATACATTGCATAAGCCTGCTACAACGTCAATGTACCCCATTTTTGGCAGGTCCTACTCTAACAGCCTAATGTCTGTTAAATGAACTACTTACTTGGGGAAAAATTCCATCTCGAGTTCTCTGCAGAACAAGGCTAAATAGGGCCCTGGGATGAGGCACCTGTGACAGGGAGGGGTGCAAAACCAAGGAGTTGGCTAGACTCCCAAATATATATAAAACAAGAGGGGATTGGCTGCACTCACCTTAAGATGCATAAATGGGGGTGCTGCTGGGGGCCAAATAATACAAGCAGCAGCACCCCCATATATGCATCTTAAGGTGAGTGCAGCCAATCCCCTCTTGTTTTATATATATTTGGGAGTCTAGCCAACTCCTTGGTTTTGCACCCCTCCCTGTCACAGGTGCCTCATCCCAGGGCCCTATTTAGCCTTGTACCGCAGAGAGCCCCAGATGGAATTTATTTCCCCAAGTAGGTTAATCTCATAAGAGCAGACATTAGGCTGTTAGTGTAGGACCTGCCAAAGATGGGGTACATTGACATTGTGGCAGGCTTATGCACTGTATGATCATATAATGTAACTAAACCCCCATTATTTTTGCCTAGATTAGGTGTTTTTAAAAAACAAATAAAATCTTTCAACATTGAAGTTGCTGTTTAGTGGATAGGTGAGTGCGCTGGATCTTGTGTATTATATATATATATATATATATACACATACATACATACATACACACACACACACACTACAGCACCCCTCACCCTGCACCACTACACACGCTCCAGATACACATTAGATCCCTTACCCTATATGCACTCTTAATCCTCTACACACACACACTGGGTCCTTTACACAGTAGATCTCCTACACACACACACTACATTCCTTGTCAGCAAACACATACAACATTCTCTAAACACACCCTCTCTGCAACCCCTACACACACTACGCCACCTATACACACACACTTCAGCCCGTATGCACACACTCGCTGCATCCCCTATAAAACTATGCCCCCTATACACACACTCTCTACAGCCCCTAGCCACACATATTACACCACAAACACAAATTAAATTGACCTATTTATACAATACCACACCACACTCTACACACACGCAATCCCATAAGCAGGCTCCAAACATATGCACCATGCACTTTCCTGGCCCTTTTGTCCTCTGGTATCCCACTTGTGGAGACACCAGAGACAATTTAAAAGCAAACACAGCGCAAGCATGTTATTAAATTTGCTTGCGCTGCGCAGAACAAATTCAGGGTCTTTTTCTAATGTCAGAGCTCTTCAGCAGGGCTCTGGGCATTGAACCAACATGCTCACTGAGAGGGGGCGTGTTGTCATTAGTGATGACAAAACACACACTCTCTGGCCCCGCCCCTTTCTTAGGGGGCCGCTCTGATTGAAAAATGCCCGGGCCTAATTTTTTTCCCAGTCCGGCCCTGCCTATATGCAATTCATTTAAGTTTATCAATCATTAAAACTTAGTTTGATTCTCAAATTGCCAGCAATCCTCGCTTTTCTTAAAGCTACGGTATTGATACTTTAACGATTCTTCGTTTCTTTACTAATGTAATTAAGGAGTTCTACAAGCTGCAGTTGAGTTCCAATCCAAATAACCCAAGTAGCATAACAAGGGGCAACAATCAAATACCTGCCCAGGGTCCAATCAGTTTTAAAGACAGCCCTGTGTTCAGGGACTAGTGAGCTCAGTCACAATGGCAAGCATGGGTACTGCTCCTTCCACCTCTATGCTGATATGATGGATGAGCAGTACACCATAGGAAATATATTACAGGTACTGAAGAAGTTTTCAGAACAGTGGCTGGGACAACAGACAAACACATAGGCACAAATGTTCTTTTTGGTGACTGACGGAGTAGTAAATATGTTCAGGGCTTTCTGAGATGGTTGATTTTTCAGTTTGCACTCCTTGGCCCATGTCCTTCATCTAGTATTAAAGGTTGCTCTCGTTATGGAAAGCACTGGAATGTTGGCACCCCTTCTTGAGTCTTACAGGAAGATTGCAGGCCACTTCCACTGTAGTGTTAAGGATAACCAGCTCTTGAAAAGAAACAGAGGATGGCAGGCATCCAGCAACAGTGTCCCAAACAAGACGTAGGGACTAGGTGGAATTAAACTTTGGAGATGCTGACTGTTTCATTGGGTTCATTAACCCCTTAGGCGGAGAAGATTGGGCAATGATTGGGCAGGTAGTGTATTCCTTTATATGTTTGTTTTATGTTGCCACACCCGTTCCTTTTCCATGAATCCTTTTGTTTCGTGCAGGCAGTTTCTACAAGTCCTCTGCCCTTTTCTTGCAGGTAAGTGTTGTGTGTGTTTTATTATTGTTTATTTAGTCATGCATATCTAGGTAGATAGGACCCACCTTAATTAGAGGACTTTGACGCAGTTGGTGGGCTGCATATATCTTGGCCATTTATGTATGTCTAAATCTCCAATGTTTTACATATATATTACTTAGTTATGTCTCCTCTTGTTTTGCCTTGTATCTCTTGTCTTGTTTTATTTTGTCTTGTATTCCCAGTTCATTTACAGTCCTGTCCTGCCCTGTTCTTGTTTTCCTCATGTCTTGTGTACATGTTCTGGGTTCTTTTTTCTGTCCTGCTCTGGTTCTGGGTTATTCTAGTTTTGTCTTGTTTTCTTGTTAGGTGCCTGTCCTAGTCTTGCCTTGTTTCTGTACTGGATACGTATCTGCTGCAGAGCCTCCCTTTTCAGATACTGGGAGGTTTGCTTCTTGTCATCTGGCACCTGGGATCCGCAGAAGCTGCATCAGGGCCCTGGTATGTGGCCGCACAAACGCTGGTGCTCAGCACCGGGGGGCGTGTGGTTCTTTTCATGCAACCATTTTATCACTAATCTACGCTAAAAATAAAATAATTGGTAATTTTTTTGGACACATATAGCAATTTAAGAATACATGTACTGAGAGCTTTAAGGATTACTGCCAAAGAACACTTCAATATGTGTTCAGCAATATCTCCAGAGTACAGTGATACCACCCATGTATAGGTGTGTCGGGTTCTCTGGGGGCTGAAAGATACAGCTGGTCATCATGCACCCATGTCCGATTTGGGACATTTTTTTTAAGCTGTTGAATGTAATTTACCCCGATCAAACCATATATTTTTTTAAAAAGTAGAAACCCTAGGGTACTTTTGGGTAGTCATTTATTGCGTTATTTTTCTCTCAAATTGTACTTTAGGCATGGATTCTCAGTTCCTGTTATGTGCTACTGACAAAGCAACATCTCCCGAGTACAACAGTGCCCCCAATGTACAGGTTTTATGGGTTTTTGCAAACTTACAAGGGTCAAATGTAGCGCTTTCCCCTTTTCCATGTTTGCACATTGAAATTTGCCAGATTGGTTTTGCCTTTGAGGCAGCACAGGAATGAAAATTAACCTCATCATGGCATACCATTTGTAAAAGTAGATAACCCACGGTATTTAAAATGGGGTAGGTCTAGTGGTAGGGGGGGAGGGTCAAAGCAATCTAGAAAATGGAGATATGATGGAAAAGAGATGGGCTTTAGCTCAGAACAAAGGGGGTGGAGATGGGGGGAGGGGAAAACTCAGAACAGAGGAGGTATGTAATATTGATAATTCACAAAAAGTACAAAAGACTCATGATAATATTAAATGTATGCTTACTAATGCAAGGAGCCTATATAACAAAATGGGGAACTAGAGGCAATAGCATACACTAAACAATATGATATAATAGGCATAACAGAAACATGGTGGGATGAGACACATGACTGGGCAGTTAATTTAAATGGGTACACGTTATTTAGGAAGGATAGGAAAAACAAGAAGGGTGGTGGGGTATGTTTATATGTCAACCGTGAGTTAAAGTCAAATCTTAGGCATGTGGAGTGTGACAAGGAAAAGGTGGAGGCTTTATGGGTAGATATCTGCTTGGGGAAAACAAAGGGAAATCAATTATTGGTTGGGATATGTTATAAACCACCTAATGTAAATATTAATGAGGAAGAACAGCTGTTAGAGCAAATTGAGAAAGCTGCAAATCAATGTAACACGTTAATTATTGGAGATTTTAGTTATCCAGACATAAATTGGGAAAGAGGGACTAGTACTTCAGCAAGGGGAATCAGGTTTTTGAATGTGTTAAATGACACCTTTATGTCACAACTGGTACAAGCACCAACTAGACAGGATGCTTGTCTGGATATTGTCATTACAAACAATGTTGATCTTTTAACCAACATTCAAGTAGGGGAGCATTTGGGAAATAGTGATCACAATATGGTAAATTTTGAAATAAACTCAAAAAAGCAAAAGCAGGTGGGGTATACTAAAACATATAATTTTAAAAAGCCAATTTCAATAAGATTAGGGCAGCTCTACAACATATCGACTGGCATAAACTCCTTAGTGATAAAAACACTGAGGATAAATGGAAACTATTCAAACATATATTAGAAAGGTACATTTCTCAGTATGTACCATTGGGTAATAAATATAAAAGAAACAAATTAAAACCAATGTGGCTTAGTAGAGAAGTAAAACAAGAGATTAAAAATAAAAGGGCATTTAAAGCATTTAAATCAGACAAATCAAAGGCATCCTATTTAAGATATAAGGAAGCCAATAACACTTGCAAAAAGGCAATTAAAGTGGCTAAACTAGAAAATGAGAAATTGATAGCCAAAGAATGCAAAACCAACCCCAAAATTTTTTTCAAGTACATCAATTCTAAAAAAACAAAAAATGAAAGTGTAGGTACACTTGAAACAGAGTTGGGTTTATTAGCTAATGAAGACCAGGAAAAAGCAGAAATTTTAAATAACTATTTTTCTTCAGTATATATTAATGAGGATCCTATGGCAAGAGATATGCAAATGTTTGCTGCAAAAAACTTGCAAATAACTCGTGACTGGATAACTCGAGACAAGGTGCTACAGCTATTAAAGAAAATTAATGTAAATAAAGCTCCGGGGCCTGACTGTATTCACCCACGAGTACTTAAGGAGCTAAGTGGGGAAATAAGTGAACCTCTGTATTTAATTTTTCAAGATTCTTTTGTTCCAGGTGTTGTACCGGAGGATTGGAGGAAGGCAGATGTTGTTCCTATATTTAAAAAGGGTTCAAAATCCTTGCCTGGAAATTATAGACCTGTGAGCTTAACTTCAGTAACTGGGAAAATATTTGAAGGGCTATTAAAGGATAATATTCAGGAATTCATTGGGAAGAACTTTGTTATTAGCAATAATCAGCATGGTTTTATGAAACATAGGTCATGTCAAACTAACCTAATTGCATTCTACGAAGAAGTAAGTAGAAGTATAGATCAGGGTGTTGCGGTGGATGTGATCTACTTGGACTTTGCCAAGGCATTTGATACGGTTCCTCACAATAGGTTAGTCTTCAAACTAAAAGAAATTGGTCTAGATGAATATTCCTGTTCTTGGGTAGAACATTGGCTTAAGGACAGAGTACAACGAGTTGTCATTAATGGTAAATTTTCAGGCTGGACAAAAGTGGTAAGTGGTGTCCCTCAGTGTTCTGTTTTGGGACCACTTCTATTTAACATATTTATAAATGATCTTGAAATAGGCATTGAAAGCCATGTATCAGTGTTTGCAGATGACACAAAACTTTGTAAAGTAATAAAATGTGAGCATGATATTGCTTTGTTGCAGAGAGATTTGGATAGATTGGGGGACTGGGCACTAAAATGGCAGATGAAATTTAACATAGAGAAATGCAAAGTTATGCACTTCGGGGTTAAGAATGCACAAGCAACTTACACACTAAATGGTAGTGAATTAGGGATAACCACACACGAGAAGGATTTGGGAACTGTTATAGACAACAAATTAGTCAGCAATATGCAATGTCAATCTGCAGTTGCTAAGGCCAGTAAGATTTTGTCATGTATAAATAGGGGCATAAATTCTCGGGATGAAAATATAATTTTGCCTCTTTATAAATCGCTGGTAAGACCACATCTTGAATATGCTGTGCAATTTTGGGCGCCTGTTCTAAAGAAGGATATCATGGCACTGGAGAGGGTCC
>OW240914.1:175897976-176094958 GCA_933207985.1 Pelobates cultripes
CCCCCACTCACTGCCACCCACACCTCCCCCCACTCACTGTCACCCTCACCCCCACACAAAGTCATCCCCTTTACCATGCCACACTCACGTCTATCCCTGCTAATCTTGTATCACACTCCCCTCCAACAATGTTGCCACACTCACTCTATCACATTAATACATCCAATCCTGTCACACTCAACCCCCCTCACTCTGCCACACTCACCATGTCTTATTAACCCCTCAATCATGTCACACTCCCCTAGTCTTGTCACACTCCCTCCTCCAACCATGCCACACTAGCACCAAATTCTGTCACACTCACTGATTCACACTTCAACCATGTCACACTAAACCTGTTACATTAATCCTCCTTAAAGGGATACTCCAGTGAGTGGACCCTTAACCCTGCAAGTGTAATTATTGCAGTTTTCATAAACTGTAATATTTACCTTGCAGAATTAACTCCTCCTCTAGTGGCTGTCTAGACACTAGAGGACACTTCTGTGTTTATAGCACATGAACAGTGTACTATAATGTTGCTGGACAGGGTGGGGGTGGGGGGGCAGATCATTTGTTCTGTTTGGGGCCCAAAAATTTCTGGTGGCAGCCCTGAACAGAACTATAACCACTACTACTCTCACAAGGTCGAAACTTTAGTCCTTGACTTGTTTCTGGTCACTGATCCTTTTGGATCATAGCCCATGATTTGCTTTAAAAAGCTGTATTTTAAACAGTGTCCAAAGTTATCTGAAGAAAATGCAATATGAAGTCTAGCATACAATTTTTGTCAGTTTTCATTTGAATGTCAAGATGGGAACTCTGACAAAGTTGTGGAAACATTTCTCGATTTTCTGTGCTCATGAAGGATATCTCAAAGTACAACTTGAAATAATCAGGTGATGCATGGCAGTCATATTTGTATTTGCATTATGGGATTTTTATCATGTTTGGTCTCACCACAACCTTTCTGTTATCTAGCTATATGCTCGCAGAGAGACTTCAACGTCCAGACCAGACTATCAAGGTCGAAACTGTAGTCCATGGTTGGTTTATGGTCACTAATCCTTACGGATCATAGCCCATGTTTTTTTTATTTTTTTTTAATCTGTTGCTAAAAGTATCTGCAGAAATACAGTATAAACAATCTAATTTTAGGATGTGTAATTGCAAAGTTACCTTTTGACTCTCTTTAACCATTGATAGGATAGCCTAGAGAAATGCAAGGTAAAAAGGTGGTTAAGTCATTGTAGCATTCTAAGATACATCCTTATATCGGAGATCCACCCTGTGGTATTAGGAGGCTATATGCTTTCCAAAATATCCTTTTTAGCATTAGGCATTAGTTATCCTTTACAAATAAATGTTCTTCTTTTTTCATTAGTTAGTTGTGTTTTTTTTTTTTTTTTGGTTTGTTTTACCCTTACCCCCAAATCCCCTAGTTTTATGTAGTCAAATGTATTATACCTAATCACTACTACTGTAAGTGTTACAGAGACTCGATTGATATATACTTACCTCAAGTATCATTATATCAAGACAGACCAGTATTTTGTCTCAAGTGAGTATCTATACTAATTTAGTAGCGTTTTTTGTAACAGTCCTTCTTGCATTTTTTCTAAGTGTCAATTTTAGGTTTATATTGCCGGGCCATTTTCTTTGTGGGATTTTAAACATGTCCTCCCTATATTCACTCCATAGACTAGACCAGAGATCTAATTAGGAGACTCAATATGTATATATTTTCTTCTGTTAGGTGATGGGTTTATTATAATTTTTTTACTGATTATTACTTGAATACTCCTGATTTCAATAACATTTTTGTCCAATTTCCATTTTTCCTCTTTTAATAGGGGTTCTTTGGAATTATTTATTATTCTCCACTGCTCTGAGGGTTATGCCCTTGCAAGCTCCCCAACACGATCTACTAATCCTCCATATGGACCATTATTTTTTGTTACATTCAATGGATTACATCAAAATATCTCAGCAAAAAGCAAATCATTAGATAGGGTGCTATAAAGGTCCTATATGCCAATGAACCAAAACAATTTAGAAGCTATGCCAAATGATGAGCACAACCATTAAAAGGAAAATTAACTTTATTAATCAATTCTAATGTACAAGGTATACCTGAATGGTACCAAAAACATTAACAATAATATTAAAGTAACAATACATTCAAAAAAATTGTATACATAAATCCCATGTATTAATGCAAACAGAAAAACAATGACATCAATGTTATTCATGGTGTAGAGTTCACAATGATACATTAAAGCAAACCTAACCATAGAAGCATAGAATGTGAGGGCAGATAAGAGCCATTCTGCCCATCATGTCTGCCCAGTTTTCTAAATATTTTCATTAGTCCCTGGCCTTATCCTATAGCTAAGATAGCCTTATGCCTGTCCCACCCATGCGTAAACTCCTTCACTGCGTCCGCGGAACACTAACTGGGAAGCGCTACTCTAAAGTATCAATATCATTCTGGAGATAAGGTCTCCAATACTGCATACAATACTCCAAGTGAGGTCTCACCAGTGTTCTGTACAATGGCATGAGCACCTCTTTCTACTGCTAATACCTCTCCCTATACAACCAAGCATCCTGCTAGCATTTCCTGCTGCTCTATGACATTGTCTGCCTACCATTAAGTCATCTGGACTAATTACTCCTACATCCCTTTCCTCAGAAAGGAACTTATTACATTTATTGTACTCTGCCTTTGGGTTTTTAAGTCCAAATGCATTATCTTGCACTTATCCACATTAAATGTCAGCTGCCACAAATCATTTTTCTAGTTTACCTAAATCATTTGCCATTTGGATTATCCCACCTGGAACATCAACCCTGTTATATATCTTGGTATCATCAGCAAAAAGACATATCTTACCATCAAGACCTTCTGCAATATCCCTAATAAAAATATCAAAACAAACATCAAAATACATACCATGAAAAGAGACAACAGAAATAGTGAGAAGAGGGAGATAATCAAAATTGTCCAAAACGTTTTGGCAAAATAGCCTTTATCAAGGGAGCATGCAATACAGTATAGAGTCTGAAAAGTGTTGTCTGTGCTCATTTGCATAACAAGCTGGAAATTCTGGGATAGTTGTGAAAACATTATTTCTCGAGTTTCTATGCCCAAGAAAGACTTCTCAAAGTCCATATACAGTAATTTTAGTATTTGTTCTGGTTGTTTGCAAGACAGACTCCCTGTAACCTTTTTTTACAGAACCTTTTTTATTTAAGGTTCAAACTTGTCATTTTTTTTATTAGAAGTTTTATAGTTTTACAACAATACTTTTATATTGAATTCGTATAAGATAAATTGTATATGGATATACATACAACAAATGTTGAAAAAGAGTATAAACAAAACAATAAAAATTGTTAGTAATAACAACAGTACAATTGCTCCATTATGTCGTTTTAACTGGCCTTTTCTAATCTCCGCACTCGAGAGTCAGTACCTGGAAGACTTAATTGATACTGAACATGTTGCTTGTTAATTTCATGTGGACCAAAACCATTTGTGACCGAGAGCACACCAAGCAAAAAATATGAGTTCCTGCCATTCTGCCTTAAATCAAAGCCGGTTGTCAGTAGACTACATCTTGTCCTCAACCAAGCTATGAATTGTGAACGTGCACAAATTATCGGGCACTGAGAATATTATTTGATTAAAACATGTACTATCACCCATGATAGTCATATTTTAACAGTATAGCTTTAGTTAAATGCTTTGCAGTGAGAGGATTAGGCAATATAGACTGCACATTCACTGGTTCTACTATTTGCCTGTGTGCCAAAGCAACTGTAAAGTAATACATGTATTACAGTAACATCGAGGTGCAAACCTTGCAGTATTGAACTGATCTGTTATTGTGAAAGGCAAATATATTTTTCTTTGCTGGTCATACTATAATTTTAGGTGTCAACAAATATGTCCTCCACTTGGTTATGTAGTTATATAAAGATCAAGAATGGAGTATGCATAAGTGTCTCTCTACTATCACATATCAGAGAATGCATAGGTACAGTTGCAAGAAAAAGTATGTGAACTCTTTGGAATGATATGGATTTCTGCACAAATTGGTCATAACGTGATCTGTTCATTATCTAAGTCACAACAATAGACAATCACAGTCTGCTTAAACTAATAACACACAAAGAATGAAATGTTGCCATGTTTTTATTGAACACACCATGTAAACATTCACAGTGCAGGTGGAAAAAGTATGTGAACCCTTGGATTTAATAACTGGTTGAACCTCCTTTGGTAGCAATAATTTCAACCAAACGTTTCCTGTAGTGGCAGATCAGACGTGCACAACGGTCAGGAGTAATTCTTGAACATTCCTCTTTACAGAACTGTTTCAGTTCAGCAATATTCTTGGGATGTCTGGTGTGAGGTCATGCCACAGCATCTCAATCGGGTTGAGGTCAGGACTCTGACTGGGCCACTTCAGAAGGCGTATTTTCTTCTGTTTAACCCATTGTGTTGTTGATTTACTACTATGCTTTGGGTCATTGTCCTGTTGCAACACCCATCTTCTGTTGAGCTTCAGCTGGTAGACAGATGGCCTTAAGTTCTCCTGCAAAATGTCTTGATAAACTTGGGAATTCATTTTTCCTTCGATGATAGCAATCTGTCCAGGCCCTGACGCAGCAAAGCAGCCCCAAACCATGTAGCCCCCACCACCATACTTCACAGTTGGGATGAGGTTTTGATGTTGGTGTGCTCTGCCTTTTTTTTGCCACACATAGTGTTGTGTGTTTCTTCCAAACAACTCAACTTTGGTTTCATCTGTCCACAGAATATTTTGCCAGTACTGCTGTGGAACATCCAGGTGCTCTTGTGCAAACTGTAAACGTGCAGCAATGTTTTGTTTTGACAGCAGTGGCTTCCTCTGTGGTATCCTCCCATGAAATCCATTCTTGTTTAGTGTTTTATGTATTGTAGATTCGCTAACAGGGATGTTAGCATTTGCCAGTGACTTTTGTAAGTCTTTAGCTGACACTCTAGGATTCTTCTTCACCTCACTGAGCAGTCTGTGCTGTGCTTTTGCAGTCATCTTTACAGGACGGCCACTCCTAGGGAGAGTAGCAGCAGTACTGAACTTTCTCCATTTATAGACAATTTTTCTTACCGTGCACTGATGAACAGCAAGGCTTTTGGAGATACTTTTATAACCCTTTCCAGCTTTATGCAAGTCAACAATTCTTAATCGTAGGTCTTCTGAGAGCGAGGCATTATTGACATCAGGCAATGCTTCTTGTGAAAAGCAAACCCAGAACTGGTGTGTGTTTTTTATAGGGCAGGGCAGCTGTAACCAACACCTCCAATCTCATCTCATCGATTGGACTCCAGTTGGTTGACATCTCACTCCAATTAGCTCTTGGAGATGTCATTAGTCTAGGGGTTCACATACTTTTTCCACCTGCACTGTGAATGTTTACATGGTGTGTTCAATAAAAACATCACAACATTTCATTCTTTGTGTGTTATTAGTTTAAGCAGACTGTGATTGTCTATTGTTGTGACTTAGATGATGATCAGATGTGTGCAGAAATCCATATCATTCCAAAGGGTTCACATACTTTTTCATATTTACTCCAATAAGTTTGATTTTCATAGCAGCCTAGGGCCTGTCATTGGATTGCTCTCCTCTTTACATTTACAGGTCAATGACCATGGCTTGATTTGTCCCTTTTCTTTACTTGTAGGATCCAGGCACTGCGATTCTGGGCGCTGGTGTCAGTCTTTGGATTTTGTTGCCGGGTGACAAGCCGTGCCTGTGCTTGTTACTGTTCTCCGGTTCCTCTGGTGTCTTGGTAGGTGGTGAGGCCCCATACTGCTGCAGGGTTGACAGTCCTGCGAGTTGCAGAAAGCTGTCTGGGTTGTCCTCCGACGTTAGTGTGTGGCTCTCTCCCCTGAGAGGGACCCTTCCCCAGGAGTACCGTATATTAGCATCTCTTAGTTTCTTGGCTATAGGTGCCAGTTTTCTTTTTCATGTAAGGGCGGGGTATAACTACCCTGTGCCCTTCATTGGGTATCATCCCCAGTTATCTAGATCAGGTCATTATGGTGGATCTCATGGAGATGTCCTGGGTCATAATAATGATGTCTCTGGGTGCTTCGCTAGGTGCCCCTGCAGATTTTCTCATTTGAAATGCTGAGGTGATCTGTGGCTTGTCGGTGTTGCCTTTAATGCCCATGGCTGTTATGAGGTTGTGGACGTAAGGCAGGAGCTGTGCGACCATTTCGGGGGTCACCCCTGAGGCTCAGGTTTTTACACCTGTGTCTTGCCTCCATTGTGGTCACTGGTGTCTCAATTGTTGTACCTGTGAGGTGAGCTCTTTCAGGTTATGGTCAGTAGCTTGGATTTTCCGTCTCTGTAGGCCTCACGTGTTTCTAGGCCTTGGACCATCTGGCATACCTCCTCCACCTCCGTCTGGACTTTCTGAAGATCTTCCTTTCAGACCTGCCTTAGCTCTACCAGGAGCCTCTTTATATCACCCTTTGTGGCGGAACTCCGGTGTGTCGAATTCGGCATCTGAGCGAGGTGAGGGTAGCGATTCCTCTTCCTCTAGGGAGGCTTCAGATGCCTCGGGTGTACAGCAGATTTCTGTGCGATCTCGAAAGATAGCCTGATATCGGGCTGTCTGGGCACAGCTGGGCCCTGATTTCTCTTGTTCTTCTTCCCCATTGTCTCTGCTTGGGGGTGATCTTTGTCTCAGGCAAAATTTTTGTGTTTTCCGTGGCATTTATCGTGTTTATCTTTGGGTTTGAGTGGAGCTCTGCGAGGAGACGTCTCCTCGCTGCTGGCCACGCCCCCCCCAAACTTGTCATTTATTGTGTCACCATTTACAATCATTCTAACACATAACATTTGACTACATGGATTTTTTAAAATTAATTATATGGATGGAAAAAAAAAAAGTCCCTAAAAACTAAAAAAACAAAACCCATAACTTTGTATTTATCTGCATTAAATCTCTTTTGACACTTGGCAGCCCAATCCTCCAATTTGTTCACATTCCTCTGCAGAAAAGTAATATCCTGCTATATTATTACCTTAACTAGTTTTGTGTCATGTGCAAAAGCCTGTTCAAAGCTTATTGCAAAATAATCAATATGTTTCCTTAACAGCCCTTCAAACTATTTCCCAACCACTGATGATAACCTCACAGAAACTCAGAGTATCACTCTAATAAATACAAAACACAATGGAGCTAGCAAAGACAGACAAAAATAGCTCAGTATAGTTTAGAAATTCTTAAAAGGATAGTTACTGCCAGAGGCGTTACTAGAAACCACAAAAAATTCCCTGGGATCCCCCAACCATACATCTTGCCCCCGCCACAGCCTCTCCATGTGTCACATTCCCGCTTTCCAGCACCTCCATGTATCTCATTCATGCCCCACAGGGTGGTTATGGTATGATTGGAGGGATGATTATGACATAACTGCAAGGGTTAATGTTATAGGGTGAGTGTGGCAGGGAGAAAGGGGGCAAGTGTGACAGAGTGATGAAGAATGAGTGTGACAGGATTGGGGGGTGAATGTGACAGTGCTAGAGAACGTGAGAGTGATTGGGTGAATTACTCTCAGGATTACTAGTTGATCCATCACGCAGAATTAAATCACACCTAGGACTAAAGGTAACGTCTTAGAATGGCTGGACTTAACGTACCAGAGAATAGTCAGAATACTTGCCGAGGTCGGGGACAAAGAAGGAGACAAAACTATGAGGGAAAGCCAAAAGTCAAGGATACCAGAATTCAGGAAAGTCAAAACGAAACCAAAGTCAATAACCATAAATAAACAATCAGGAACACACTCTCGGATAACCAACTAAGGGAAACCACGACAGGCAGTGGTGTATCCTGGTTTTGTGCTGCCCTAGGCAGGACAAAACGCAGGCGCCCCCCCCCCCGTGCCAACCCCCCCCCGCCTTCTAAATACACACACACACATTCACTGACAGATACGCATACACTCGCTAACAGAAACACACACACACACTAACAGACACACTCACACTCACTAACAGACACACACTCACTAACACACACACTCACAGGCAAACACACTCACACAGTCAGACACACACACACTCACTGACACACTAACAGACAAACATAGTCAGACACACACACTAACAGACACACTCACTCACTAGCAGACACACACACACTAACAAACACACACACATTAACAGACACACACACACACACACAGGCAAACACACACTCACTGACACACAGTCAGACACACACTAACAAAACACACACACATTAACAGACACACACTCACTCACTCACATTAACACATTTTTTTATTTTTTTTTATTTAGCCCCCCCCCCTTACCTTTGGGAGTGCTGGGGGGGAGGGGTTCATTACCTCCCTGGTGGTCCAGTGGATGCCGGCTGGGCTAGGCAGGCGGCTGGCGAGGGAGCTCTTCCCCTGAGCGGTCTGCTCAGCTCCCTCGCGCGCCTCAAAGTGAGGCTGGGAGCCGGAAGATGACGTCATCTTCCGGTTCCCAGCCTCACTCTGCGGCGCGCGAGGGAGCTGAGCGAACCGCTCAGGGGAAGAGCTCCCTCGCCAGCCGCCTGCCTAGCGCCGCCCACCAGCCCAGCCGGTCAGTTAGCCGTGAGGCTAACAAAGCATTTGCCTGGGCATTTGGGGGGCGGCGTTTTTTGCCGCCCCCTGAAAAATGCCGCCCAAGGCAAATGCCTTGTTTGCCTCGCGGCTAAAACGCCCCTGACGACAGGGCACTGTTCAAAAGGTAATTCGGGTTTAAATAACCCTCCTAGAGCTGTAATTGGCTATATGTGACCTCTGACCCCAAAATGTGCTTGCACATCCATGACATGATGCTGCATGCACCTAAGCACCATCTTTAATATGGGCAAGGGGTATTTTTTTATTAGAAATGGAACCGCAGCGGCCGGCGTCTCTGATAATGCCGCACACGCCGGGAACCAAGACGAAAGGAGGTCGGGTCTTGATCTGCCACGGGTAAGATGAATGTTTGTTATTTCTGTCGGCATGACCACTGGTTTTCAGTGTGGTCACGCTGACAGAAACCCGTGGCACCGTGACAGTACCCCCCACTTCAAGACCACCCACCAGGTGGACAGGACCAGGTTTGAGAGGGAATTTGGCGTGTATAGAACAAAGTTTGTGGCCACCATGTATGTCAGAAGCCGGGACCCAAGAACGATTGGCAGGCCTATACCGCCTCCAATCCACTAGATACTGTAAGGGACCACCAGAGAACCTGGAATCAATTATGGAGGAGATTTCATACTCCTACTGTCCAGAAATGACCAAAGGAGGAGGGGGAACAACAGGGACAGTATACTTATTACAAATAAGCGGTTTGAGTGATGAAATTTATTAGGTATACGCAAGGAGGCTGGAAGGGCCAGAGAATAAGAAACAGAGTTAATTCTCAGAATAACAAAAAATGGACTGGGGGCAAACTTCATGCTAGGAACTTTTAGTTTGATGTTGCGCAAAGATAGCCCCACCCTCTCACCCACCTGGTAAACAGGGTTGGCACCCCGCCATTTATCAGCATGAAATTTAAAACGAGCAGCTGCAGTCTCAAGAACGGAGTGAACTTTGGACCAAGTCTCACGAATAGAAGTAAGGTGATCATCCAGAGCAGGAATAGCAGTGTCAGAGAATACGGCCGGTAGAACGGTAGGGTGACGACCGTTATTGACAAAAAATGGACTATGCCTGGATGAGTCATGGGTAGTATTATTCCTGGCAAACTCAGCCCAGGGTAGCAATTCAGACCAATTATCCTGTGTGCTATTCACGAAGCAACGTAAATACAGTTCTAAGGATTGGTTAGCCCTTTCAGCCATACCATTAGACTGGGGATGGTAAGAGGATAAAATGACAGTTCAATACCCAGCTGTTTGCTAAAAGCTCTCCAAAATCAAGATGCAAACTGAGAACCCCTGTCAGACACAATATTTTGAGGGATACCATGTAGCCTGACAATGTCGTGCATAAATATCAAAACCAGATCTTGTGAAGATGGCAATTTTTTGAGTCGAATAAAATGAGCCATCTTGGAAAAGTGATCAACTACCATAAGGATGGTGGTGTGACCATTAGAACTCGGAAGTTCCACAATGAAATCCATGGACAAGTGGGACCATGGAACACTAGGTACAGGAAGTGGATGTAACAATCCACACGGAAGTTTATCAGGAACCTTAGAAACAGCACACACAGAACAGGCCTCCCCATATTCTTTTAATATCTCTCCTGAGTGAATCCCACCAAAAAGATCTAGAGACAGCGGAAATGGTTTTATTAATGCCCGGGTGCCCAGCAGTCACATTATCGTGGAATACTCTCATTACTTCCTTTCTTTCAGTCAACAGAATAAATAATTTATCCAGAGGTTTGCTGCAAGGTGCCTGGGTTTGAGCCGCCATGATAGCACAAAGCAGAGGGGATGACAAGGAAAGAACAGTGGAAGCAATGATACGCTCAGGAGGAACAATGGGGGATATCTCTTGTTCTTGTTCAGATTCAATGTCAAACTGTCTAGATAATGCGTCAGCTTTAATGTTTTTGGGACCCGGTCTGTAAGTGTTAATAAAGTTAAAGTGAGATAAGAACAAAAAAACAACTTGCCTGTCTAGAAGACAGTCATTTAGCATCACCAATGTATGAACATTTTTGTGATCAGTTATGATTAAAAGGGGATCCTTGGAACCCTCTAAAAGATGTCGCCATTCTTTTAGCACTAGTATAATGGCCAACAATTCTCTGTTGCCAATATCATAATTATGCTCTGCTGGAGACAACTTTCTAGAAAAGTACCCACAGGGATGCAAAGGGGTATCCTGACTCTCCTTCTAAGAAAGAACAGCCCCCACCCCTGTTTCGGATGCATCAACCTCCAGTATGAAGGATTTGCTAGTGTCAGGATGTACCAAAATGTCGTCAGAAGCAAACAATTTTTTAAAAAGTTTAAAAGCTTCTCTAGCCTATTTAGACCATATAGTACAACTAGCCCCCTTACATGTCATATTGGTGATGGGGGGCTATCACAGAAGAGAAACCTTTGATGAATCTCCTGTAGTAATTAGCAAAACCAATAAATTTTTGAATGTCTTTTAACCTATTAGGTAAAAGCCAGTGTAGAACAGCCTCTAGTTTACGAGGATCTATTTAGAAACCAGAGGCGGAGATCTGGAGGTCAGGGGAATAAATAAGGTTATCATCCAGGTATATTAGAACAAAAGAATAAATATAGTCTTCAAGTACATAATTTATAAAGCCCTGAAATATGGCCGGAGTATTAAATAAACCAAAGGGCATGACAAGGTACTCGTAGTGCCCACTGTTAGTGTTAAATGCTGTCTTCCACTCATGGTCTTCCTTAATTCTTACCAGATTGTATGTACTCCTAAGGTCAAGTTTAGTAAATACATTAGCACCCTGGAGCCTGTCAAACAATTTGGAGATAAGGTGAATGGGATAGCCATTTTTTATGGTGGTCTTGTTTAAAGCCCTGTAATCAATGCATGGCCGTTATTCTCCATCTTTTTTGGATTCAAAAAAGAACCCTGCTCCAGCAGGCGAGGATGACTTATGTATGTGACCTTTATTTAGAGAATCTTTGATGTACTCATCCATGATTCTACTCTCCTGTGGGAATAAGGCATATACTGCCCCCTTAGGGGGCATGACGCCTGGTAGCAGATCTATGGAGCAATCATATGATCTGTGAGGAGGTAGAATATTAGTCTGACTCTTACTGAACACCTCTTTAACCTCCTAGTATTGTATGGGAATTTCGGCAGTCTGAGACGTGCCCACCCTCTTAGTAATGGATAATACACAACTCTATACCTTCTTTACCCCATTCCAGTATTTCTCCCTTAGCACAGTCAATATGAGGATTGTGTTTAATGAGCCAAGGAAATCCTGATATGATGGGACAAGAAGGAGAAGCAATTATCTGGCATGTTATGTTTTCCTTGTGTAAAGCTCCTATAGAAATGTTAATAGGCATGGTTTTGTGGGTAATTAGCGGTTGAGAGAGAGGTCTCCCGTCAATAGCCTCAACGGCAGGAGGTGATGATCTCTCCTTGATAGGTAAGGAGTGTTTTTTTTTATAAAATGCATGTCAATAAAGTCCATCAGGGATTTGCATGAAAAGCTTTTCTTGTTGCAAAGGGCAGTGATGTCAAGGAGAAATCTATTTTGGTTATTACCAGAGGACATTTTCATCACACCTAAGACCTGTCCCCATAAGGTTCTTAGTTGCAGATGTTTTCTGGGTGTATGGGACAAGCATGTCTCATATGTCCTTTTTTACCACAGTATAAACAAAGACCCTCCTTTCTCCTATACTGTCTCTCTGCCTCTGACAGTCTAGTGATCCCTAACAGCATAGGTTTGGGTTCGAACTGTATACAGAGGTCAGGGATAATAGGTTTGGAAAAACAAGGTGTCACCATATGTCTGGTTCTATTTCTACTAATTTCTATTGTCCTAAGTCTGTTATCAATCTGCATCACAAATGTGATGAATTCATTTAGTCTCTTAGGTAGATCTTTGGCAGCAATTTCATCAATAATAGCCTTGGGTAACCCTTCTTTAAAGGCAGTGATCAGTCCGCTATTAGTCCAGTCTACCTCAGAAGCCAATGTACGAAATGCTATGGCATAATCTGAGATAGACCGGTTCCCCTGTTTGATACGCATTAGGGCAGTGGAAGCGTCATCCTCCCTGCTCAATGGTTCAAATGGTTCCTGCTCAATGGTTCAAATCAAATCAAAGGAATTCCTGGTAGTTATATGCAATACTCCTATTACTCTCCCATAAAGGATTGGCCCAAGTTAAGGCTTTACCTTTAAGTTGGTTCATTAGGTAACCAATCTTAGCTCTATCCGTGGGAAAAAATCCCGGTGAGGCCTCAAACTGGTACTCAATTTGATTCAGAAATCCCCGGAATTATTGAATATTACCATCAAAATGCGGGGGAGGAGAGAGGGAGATAGTAGGTGCCTTATGTACTATAGGTGGAGGTACATTAGTCAGAGGTGACATAGTTGGAGAAACCTCAGGCTGTAAATGCGCTGTCTTGTAAGAAGCGTACTGAAAGCCTGGGCAAACTGATCCATATGGTGATCATTCTCCTCTACCTTTAGATTGCACACCCCACATTACACAATTAAGGGTACTCTTACCCCTGTTTAGGGCACCCCTGGACAAGTGACTCTCTGAATGACAACACATCTTTAGAGACACCTATTATAAGCATTTAAGAAATGATCCACCTACGATCCCTCACCAAACTATTACCGTACAATGACCAGTCCAACCTGGAGGAATGGAGACAATGCTACATACAGGTCCTCAAAGGTTGCAGTCTACATTGCCGAAATTGAGGTTATACTTTTAGAGAATAAAAGTGTGGATTGAAAGGAGATACTGAGCAATGTAGTCAGTACAGTTGATGAGCCTAGCATAGATAAGCTTGCTTTGCTGAAAAGTTATCAAGTAATAGTTGAATAGTGGGAATGTTATTGTTCTAAGTAACTGCAATGGAATGTGAACTGAACCCCCCAAAATGCTGCTTATCTGTTTGTCTCTTGTTGCTGTAGAATTGTGAAGGTCATTGGAATCACAGACACTAAATGTCTCCAGAAAGGGTAACTTTTACTGTATGGATATTTGCCATCCATTGGTTTGAATTATTTTGCTATGTATAAAAGATTAATTTAATTTTGTGACAAACAAGAGTTTGACTTTACATTTGCGCCTGTGTCTGATTCTGCTCTCTGAGTGCTCGCAGGTGGAGATCCTAATTCCAATGGTCTGGTTAGCTAATCAGCCGTAATTTGTAACCCCCTTTAAGGAGAAGCACCAACAGTGGCTGAAACTGGTTGCTAAGTTACAGACCGTACTGTTCATTGAGTTTCAATATAAATGAGCAACAGTAAGGTAGTGTATATTAGACTTGTGTTTTGCTGCACCACTTTTCCTGAAAAGAGAAAACAGGACACTTGAATTTTGGTCATAAGTGAGTTTGGCTCAGGAGAATTTCTGTACAAAAGCCCAAAATGAATCAGGTGAACCAAAATGAACTGAAAATGGCCCAATCAGTGTACTCTTAAATATAAATATGGGCCAAGTCCCCGCCATTTGGTCACAGATCAAATGAGAAAAAGTAACCTATAGAGAGAAAAACAGAAGGAGCAGTAAAAAATAAATCTATATTTATTTATGTATTGCATAAATAAATATATATTTTATTTACTGAGTCTCCTTTTTACACTCTATAAATCATTTCTCACTTGTCTATGAATAAGTTCAACATTTAATGACTGCCTCCTAGCCACCAATCATCTTTTTCTCTCATCCATCATCTCTTTTTCTGGTATCACAGGCAGAATTTACAATCATGAATCAAAACAAATTTGTTCGGACTTTGTGCAGCTCTTTCATTGTGATTTAGGTGCACTTCAGCTTAGAGTTTGAGAATTTGATCAATCACCCAATTGCAACAAATCTCCAAGTCTAGTGCATATCATGAAAAGATGTTGAAGCATGTATTCCAATTGGCTGCTAATTGCCTACTTTGCATTTCAGTGCCAGCACTGGCATTGTCCAAG
Source organism: Pelobates cultripes (assembly GCA_933207985.1). Taxonomy (NCBI): domain Eukaryota; kingdom Metazoa; phylum Chordata; class Amphibia; order Anura; family Pelobatidae; genus Pelobates; species Pelobates cultripes. Next base: position 175,912,629 of record OW240914.1, read on the forward strand.
GACACCAGCAAGAGCAAAAGAATGATGCAAATATCCATCCATGTTGGAAAAGGTTCCAAGAACATGGGCAGAGGATGATGATGAGCTAAGGTGTAACTCAACTATATGCTTCTGCCCTGGTTTTAAAGTATATAATTATAATGTATAAAGTGGAACACAAGTTGGAACGCAAATTGGAATGCATGGAAGTGGTTGCGATACATCACTTCCGGTTTCGCCGTACTCAAAATCCCGATCAGCTGGAATTATAACATTAATTATGTTCGAATGAACAACAGATGAAGGGGATCCAGGAATCACCAATGAGGGGATGAACAAGGAAAACACCCACTAGAACCACCAATGAACTAAAGGGATTAGCCCTATTTAAGGGGACTGATGGGAGGGTGCAATAAGCCCGCTCTTTTGGGAGCATTATTGATAATATCATTGTCTTTTATTGTATACTGGTCTCTGAGGAAGTCCCCTAGTAGACGAAATGTGTAAGACCAATCCTCTTTTATTATTCTTTTTTAAAATCAATAAACCTCTTTTTCTACCCATCTACCTGTCGGAGTCCTGCATGGTTCTTGATACTGGGTGATACCTGATCCTAAGAGGGAGAGACTAGCCCCCCAAAACATCGGGGGAGGCACCAATAGAGCGCATGTAATTTCAACATCCTGTGAGTTCAACCTATAGCAGGGAATATTATATTTCCAAAAACTGTATTATGCTATGTTTTATTTTATTTTATTTTAAATCCATCAGCTGAATCCCACGTATATTGTATTTCTTGGCTTATATAATTATATATATTTATATCTATATAATTATATATGTAGTCCTTTTACAAAATCATTTTCATTACAATTTCAGAATTTCCATGAAAACCATTAATTTAGATATTTGTGTTTCAACACCTATGGTGATATTGTTGTTAGATAATGATTCCACATAATATGCGGGTAAAGTGCAAAAATGATATGATATATTTACACAACCCTTTTTTTATATTGGGATAAATTGAGTGGAGTCACATTAGAGTTTGTTTTATTATTTGGTTATTTGGTTGTGTTGTTTTACTCTTTTACATAAAATATAATAGAAACAAATCGATCATACTTTCTCTTCCCTGGAAATTACACCATTGAATAACATTGTATAGATCATCTATAACTTGTATTTAAAGAAGACTATAGGAATAGTATTTATCTTATCTTACTATTATGATTATTAGGGAACTACGATGGAAGTGAGCAATGGCAGGATAAATATGTGTGGATATCTACTGTGGATTTAATTATTTTTTTAAACCACACAAATATATATTTATTAAATTTAGTAAGTAAACATTTCTTACTTATAAAGTAAACATAATATTACAAATCCTGAGACGTAACAATTAACCTTTAAATGTTACCTCTAAACAGTTTACTCCTATTTACACTTTATTATATATCCATATGTTCTTTTGAAATTTTATCCCGCATGTTTGTTACTATCCACTTGGTATAATGGAGCATTTATTTTATTAGTCAGGTTTATGAAACCACAGATATTGACTCTTTAATGACATTATGGTGCAATTATAAAGCATATATTATTTTTATGACAATAGACAGCAGCAATAGGAATATCTCTTTATTGCTATAGATTTCATGTAAACTATAAGGGCGACTTCTCAAATCACTGTTTCTGTTACGCAATCTTAAGACCTTACCCTATCTATCTATTTGTTCCTGTGACTTAACTGCCAATACTAGGTACACATAAGTATCATTCTAAAAATGAATGTTAAACATAATAAAAGGAATTTGGTACAATATAAATTTTTTGAAAACTCTCACATATAAGCAACATAATGCCATCTAGTGTCATTAATGAATCATTACAGCATTTTTTGTAATAATTTTCCAATGTTTCTTGAACAGAGTCAGTTTCAGGTAGAATTTAGAATCTTGCAAAAACAGATACCTAAAAGAAAACCTCTGAAAAGGGCAAAGCTTAGAGAAACTCAGCATACCCTTAGTCCCCGCTCAGGTCTCAACATTTTTTTTGCATTCTTGCATCATTTACAAAGAGAACTTATGCCATTTGATCAGACTGATCCCACCCATAAATGCAATCCACAATCAAAATGATGACAAGTTCCCTCTGCACAGAAATACAGCAACCAAGACAATTGTTTTGAGCTTCTTTGGGCATTGTCAGCATGGTGTAGCTCAGAGGTTCTCAACCCAGTCCTCAAGGACCCCCTACCAGTCCAGGATTTAGGGATTACCTGGGTGTGTCTAAATTACAGTCTAAGGTGTTGTTTTTTTCTTTTTCTAAACACCTTAGACACACCCAGGTAATCCATAAATCCTGGACTGGTAAGGGGTCCTTGAGGACTGGGTTGAGAACCCCTGGTGTAGCCAATACCCCTCTAGGCAGAGTGAGCAGAGGGTCCACGAGAACTCTGAGAGTATTTAGAGCCTGTCAATTTTGTAAATAAGTCAATATAATTATTTTTATTTTTAATTATTACTACGTATTTCTGTCTTCTCTCCCTATTTCATATGTTACATGTGCTGTGTCTTTAAGACTATAAATGTATAACATAATGTTGTAATATACACAGAATACTACTAAGTGCACTGTGCCAGAATAAAGCATTCCATTTGCAGTTTAGCGCAAAACACATTTTATAAGTGCTAGAAGTGCTATAAATGCTTGTGCAAAAAATAGTGTAAGTCTCCACTTACATATATATTATCCCCTTATGATATGCTGAATAAGCTGTAGATAATTCCAAGGTAGCATCTCATGCAAAGAGAAAAAAAAGAAAAAAAGCACATAATATGATAATATTGATATGATACTATTATGATAATATTGAAATGATAATATTATGATAAATATAATATGATATTAAGATGCATGGCAATAATAAAAATTAAAGTAAAAACACAAGAGTAGAACAATTAAAACTCTAACTTAGATGACTCCACTCAATAAACATATGAGGGCTTGAGATTGGATTAAAATTGCAGACCGGTAAGCCCTCTTGATCACTCTGACCCTCCGGTTGAGCTCCCATGTGGTCCTATGTTCAACCGCTGGCTTCTAGTGAACTCAGGAACCAGGTATTGCTACTGTGCAGGGCTTATGACTGGGGTGTGTAATGACGTCAGGGTGTGATGACGAGTTTCGTTGATGACATCATCTTCCTCAGATTCGCCCTCACTTTTTTAAGAATTTTTGTCTATTTTAAGAATTTTATTTGCCCAGCAAGTGCACAGGTTGTAAATATAGCAGAAAAAAACCTTTAAAGGTGTGAACAAAAAATGGTAAAATGCTGCTCTTTTGCCCCGTTGCCATTGCTTGACTGGGGTCCTTCTGGAGCTTTTCCACCCAATCAGGCTGCAGCTTTCCTTCCAGGCAGGTATCGTCCCCTCTGCCTAGTCCACTGCAGTCCTTCTTCCAGAAAGATATTGTCCCCTCTGCCTATTCCGCTGCAGCCTTTCTTCCAGGCAGTTATGTGAATTATACTGCCTTTACATAGGCACTTATGGCTTTTAGGGCTAGCTCTCTTGAATTATCACAGGGCTAAAGGGATTATGCAGCCAGCCAACAGGTATGACAACTCTGTGACTGGGATCCCTAAAACACCACACAGGACACTGTTCCAAATGGAACTTTCTTTTTTTTTTTTTTCTTGGGACTGGCCCAAATGCTCTTTAGATGAAACTTATGGTGACAATTCAATAAAAACACAAATAATCAAAACACATCAGAGAACATACATGGAATTCTAATAACACAATAATATATCTACAAAGGGGTGGGGAAGTCAATAATCAACACAAAATATCTCTCCTGCCTGCAGAATTAGCAATATGCAAATCTACTTGAAAATGCAAATTAGCCAGACTTGCTATTCAGGTAGTGCATCTTGCTGTTGCAACCAACAGAGGGTGCTTTACAGGCTCCATAGTCAAATCCACTAGTTGGTAACAAACATCAGCAGGACAGGAGAGCACACAAAACAATTAACAATATACAAACACATTCTTAACAACCTGCACTTATAACATGTACAGAGTGACTTATACATATGAACAAATTAGGAACCTTTGTAAAGTGTCTTTCTGCTCCCACTACCATCACATCTAACATCCCTTTTTTTTCTGACCATTAGTAGGTATTTTATTAATACTTATATATATTACTATGACTTATTTCAACACAATATGTTTATATCCTCAGATGGTATTATGTGTTTTGTTGTTCTTATGTTCTTATTTATTATTTTATATATTAATATGTTTTGAATCATTTTTGAATAAGGTTCAATCATGGAAATAAAAATTAATAAGTAGATTTATCGGTTTGTTGTGTTCTAAAAAAGGGGCCAAAAGTACAAAAATTGGGCAATCACCATTGAAACCAGTGGAACCAACAGACACTTTCAACTAGTGATGCCTCCTCTTTCATTTTTGCTAGACTTTTTAGAACAGACTAGTTTGATAAATCTCCCCATAAGTCAGTTAAAACTCAACAGTGAACTTTAATCTTTTAACTTCACAAATAAGTGCTTCTCATTCAAAACACAGTGGAGATGAAGTTGCTTGCTGATGAAGATGTTGTTTAATGCGGTGATTGTTTTATGCAATACATATTCTAGAAAGGTTTTTTTTTTTATCCTTATGACAATCACCAAGTGCACTGCTCTGTGTTTTAAAATGAAAGTTTGACCGTTTGCTTCAGTGCAGTTCCTAAATAAAAAAAAACAAAAACAAAAAAAAAAACGTACATAACTCTGATCAACAAGATTTATATATTTTCATGTAATATTAGGATCAGTAACTTTTTGGAAAATGAAGATCACAAATATTAGTAAATGTGAGTAGTTCATCAGAAAGTAGAAATGTGTAAATACATTTAAAAAATGGTTTCATATGGTATCTGCAAAAACAGAAAAGTTCATTGTTAGTTTAAAACATTGTAATTCATATATAACTAGAGTTAGAGTGGATGCTTTTTCTAAAAAAAATATATAATCTAAGTAGTGCACCACAACATGAAGTATAAAAAATGATTAAAATTGGGATTAGAAGGTAATACAACTGTGCCTTTGTGTAGCCCATGTAAACACTGTTTTCCTTGAATATTGCTATTTTTCCTCTGCAAGAAACATCTTATAACTTAAACCTATATTTTTTTACTCACACTAGATACTTAAGCTTTTCATAGAGAAGCACTGCTGGCGGATTGTGGCAATTACTGCCCATGCATCATTTGTTCCAATCTATGAGAAGCATTAGATTGGCTGGGACATCATCAGTAGAGATGGTTTCCATTGGTTGGGGCATATTTAGTTAAGATGGGCTCCATTGGGTAGAGTGGAGTTGCAGTTAGAAAATGGTCTCACCACTGTATTAGTGGTAAGTAACTTTCTTTTTAGAGAAGAATTAGAGGGTCATAATTGTTAAAAATAAAAAGAACATGCCAACGTTACAATAAATGTATTTATTTGTAACATTGGCGTTTTCCTTTAAATAGCAATTAGAGAAAAAAAGTAATTTTAACAGTAAAATAGATGCAGTTAGGTGTGCAGAATAACTGTGAAATAAAATTAAAAAAATTAATCTGATACGGAAAGTAGGTAATATGTCTGTCCACTAAAAGAGAATAAATGTACTTAATGTGTTTTCTTTGTAATGTAGATTTCCATTAGAGACTCTATTTACATGTGTATTATAGCTAATGTCCTGTCATGAGAAACATACTTTAAGAAAATATGCTCAGAATAACTAAACAAAAACATGAGCATACGTAACCTCCGAGAAATTGGTGATGATGTGCGCAACGTAACGGACGCATGCACGCACACATGCGCCGCTAGGAGAATGGGCGCTAAGCGGTAGAGTGAAAGCAAGAGGTGAGAGTCGAGGGAAGGAACAGCAATCCAGAAGCCGAGACTAGAAAGCCTATAAGCAAGGCACAAAGAGCGAGGGAGTGATGAAGTTGGCAATATCAGAGGCTCATATTACTGAGCAGAATCGGCATCAAGAACGCGAGGTATTCCACGTGGTTTGGATACTAGAAAATCCTAATAAAATGAATTTCAGCATAAAATCCCTGCATAAATCTTGGCATGCATCAATGGAGCTTAAGCCCTTCACAGCAAGGAAGAAAATAAGATAAGTGCATTACGATATAAGAAGTGAGCTAGGTGCTATGTTTTAGCATTTAGACTCAAACTGATTCATTTCTCAAGCTTTAATAAGATTGTCTAATTGCATTTCTAGGTGATTTCTAAGTGAATAATCTTATAACAACAATCTAAGTGTATACCTTAAATACCATATGTATATAAGAATAAATATCAATTACCAACAGACATAAAGGTGAACAACAGGGAAAAAAAAGGATAATTTCAATTGTAATTCCTCCATCAGCATCAAACAATATTTAAAGCTGTACTCTCAACTTTAATCAGACACTCTATTAACATAAAAATACTGATTTCCATTGATATCATAATGGCTCCAAAAAAGGAAAAATAAAAAAAATTCCTCCAATTCCACTAAACAAATCAGTAATTATTACTCACCTAAATCTAATCCAGAAACTGAAAGGTGATCCCTAACTGCTAAACAAAGCACACTTCCAGCAATATGTGATAAACATGCTTTTCACTCAGTAGCAGAGGATCCAAAAGTATCAGACACAGTTATTTCTCATAAAAGTATCTCAGAAATGTTGGATAATTTATAACAAAAAATAAGATTTTGAACACAAAATACAAGATCTGAAGAAGGAAGTTATACATCTTAATACCACTTTATCTTCACAAGCAGATACTCTTGAAAAGATCCAATCTGACTACAAAGTACTTCAAACAGAGAACTCACAGATGGACAAAATAATCAAATACCTAGCAAAAAAAGTTACCTAGAAGGCAGAGGAAGAAGAAAGAACTTAAAAATTCGAGGAATTAGTGATTCAGTCTCCCAAGATGTACTTGATTCATATTTTCGAGATTTAATTGAATCATTAATAGATCCATAAAAACTGGAAGTACATCACTTTGAGAGAGCACATGGGCTAGCATACTACACAGCTACAGACAAAAAAAACTCCAAGAGACTTCTTAATACGGTTTTCACACTAATATATAAAATAAAAAAAATCTCTCAAGCAGTAAGACCGAATAAGGTATTCCCTGAAAAATACAAAGAAATAAATAATTTTCAGTACTTCTCTCATCGTTCAAATGACTTAAATTACTTAAGGCATAAATGGATGTTCCCCACAGAGTTACAGCTCCCCCACAATAGAGGTATATATTCCTTCTCTGATCTGAAGGAACTACAAAAAAAAATTTACTTTATGGTATATATATGAAGCCACAAGAAACAAGGTAGCATGATAACAATGAAGAAAATTCTGTAGAAGAAAAATATCAAAATGAAGAAAAGGAAATTGTAAACAAAAAGTGTATGTGTGTGTGTGTATATATATATATATATATACTTTTTTTTGTTTTGTTTTTTCTCTCTCAGTGGATTTTTTTGAAGTAACAAATTTAAAAATTAATCCACAGAGGCGTTATTGATATTAATTGACAACAATAGAAAGAAAATTAGCTTAATAAGAAAAATCACAAAATCACTTATCTAATATCACTCCTTAACCCCTTAAGGACACAGCTTCAGAAGCTTGACTTACGCTTAATGACACAAGCAATTTTTGCATTTTCTTGCTGTTTGCGTTCAACTGCAATTTGCATCTCTCTCATTTATTGCACCGACACATATTAAATACTGTTTTTTAAAGGACAGAAAGGGCTTTAATTTGATATAACATATATATATATAAATGCTTACTTATTATAAAAAAAATACAGAAAAATGCAAAAAAAATGAAAAATATTGTTTTTTTTTACAGTTTTTGCAATAATAATGTGTGCATAATTAGTGCAGGTTAAGGAAAGTAATTAAAAATAAATTTATTTATTTGTTCTGATTTACAGAATATATAATGTGTCTGGGATTTTAAGTTTTTTTTGGTAGTTACAGGTCACAAAGCACAAGGAGTAAAATAAACTTTTAATGTGGAGCGATTTTAGAATTTGGTATGTTTGTCTTGTAAGCTTAATAGCCATAAAAGAAAACAAAATTGCCACACAAAGTATATATTTATATAAAGTAGACATCACGGGCTATTTACCTAAGGTTGTTTTGACACTTTCTACGTAGCCATTTCACCGCCAACCTCTGCTAAATATTGGAGTAAAATTGTGTTCTTTTTGGTTTTTGGCACACAAACTTATAACAGAGAAATTCTCGTGTATATTTTGTAAAGTTGGTGTGTGCTATTCCTGTACAAAGTTTTATTTTGTGTTCAGTTACATCTGCTGAGTAAAATGACACCCCATTGTATGTCTTTTGCACTATTTCGTGAAGTTACAGTGCCATACAGGATACCTGTCCTTTTCAGTATTCACAGTAGAATTTTGAGAGATGGATTTAATGAGCCTTAGCTTCCATTTTGGGGTATTATAACAGTTTGACTGTTCAAAAAAACCCCACAAAGGCCTACCATTTGTAAAAGTAGACACTCCAGGGTATCTTATAAGGTGCATATTGTGCCTTAACATGCCCCCATTTTTTCACCAATATATGCCAAAGTATGTGGTAAAAAATAATTTTGTGCATTTTTTACATACGGATTGCATTTTTGCTGGGCGTTTTGTATATTTCATATGTGCCACTAAGTTCAAACCCCCCAAATTATGCTCAGCTAAGTCTTCTGAGTAAAATGACACCCCATATGAATGTCTTTGGCACTATTTCGTGAAGCTACAGTGCCATATAGGAGACCTGTCCTTTACAGTATTCACAGTAGAATTTTGAGAGATGGATTTAATGAGCCTTAGCTTCCATTTGGGGTATTATAACAGTTTGACTGTTCAAAAAACCCCCACAAAGGCCTACCATTTGTAAAAGTAGACACTCCAGGGTATCTCATAAGGTGCATATTGTGCCTTAACATGCCCCATTTTTTCACCAATATATGCCAAAGTATGTGGTAAAAAATAATTTTGTGCATTTTTTACATACGGATTGCATTTTTGCTGGGCGTTTTGTATATTTCATATGTGCCACTAAGTTCAAACCCCCCAAATTATGCTCAGCTAAGTCTTCTGAGTAAAATGACACCCCATATGAATGTCTTTGGCACTATTTCGTGAAGCTACAGTGCCATATAGGAGACCTGTCCTTTACAGTATTCACAGTAGAATTTTGAGAGATGGATTTAATGAGCCTTAGCTTCCATTTGGGGTATTATAACAGTTTGACTGTTCAAAAAACCCCCACAAAGGCCTACCATTTGTAAAAGTAGACACTCCAGGGTATCTCATAAGGTGCATATTGTGCCTTAACATGCCCCCATTTTTTCACCAATATATGCCAAAGTATGTGGTAAAAAATTATTTTGTGCATTTTTTACATACGGATTGCATTTTTGCTGGGCGTTTTGTATATTTCATATGTGCCACTAAGTTCAAACCCCCCAAATTATGCTCAGCTAAGTCTTCTGAGTAAAATGACACCCCATATGAATGTCTTTGGCACTATTTCGTGAAGCTACAGTGCCATATAGGAGACCTGTCCTTTACAGTATTCACAGTAGAATTTTGAGAGATGGATTTAATGAGCCTTAGCTTCCATTTGGGGTATTATAACAGTTTGACTGTTCAAAAAACCCCCACAAAGGCCTACCATTTGTAAAAGTAGACACTCCAGGGTATCTTATAAGGTGCATATTGTGCCTTAACATGCCCCCATTTTTTCACCAATATATGCCAAAGTATGTGGTAAAAAATAATTTTGTGCATTTTTTACATACGGATTGCATTTTTGCTGGGCGTTTTGTATATTTCATATGTGCCACTAAGTTCAAACCCCCCAAATTATGCTCAGCTAAGTCTTCTGAGTAAAATGACACCCCATATGAATGTCTTTGGCACTATTTCGTGAAGCTACAGTGCCATATAGGAGACCAAGCCATATCCGTTTTTACCAAACTTTGAATTTTGACGCTGGGCCTATGTGCAATTTCCAAGCATCTTCGCAGGTTTTAAATTCAAACTACCCCACAAAGGCCTACCATTTCTTAAAGTAGACACCCCAGGGTGTTTCAAAAGGTATAGTTTGAACCTTAGCGTGGGATCATTTTTCCGCTAGCTTGTACCAGATGTAGTGGTAATAAGCGTTTTTTCTGCCTTTTTGACATACAAAGTGAGTTTGCACAGTATATTTTGCAAACCTTATGTGTGCTACGACTGTATAATACTTCATATGTTGCTCAGCTATGTCGGCTGAGTACAGCAATACCCCCGTATGTACCTTTGCCAGGTATGTGTGGACATCGGAGGGGCACATTTGGGACACAGCCATTCCAGTTTTTTTCAAACTTTGAATTTTTATGCTGTGCCTATGTCCCATTTTAGAGTATTTTACCAGGCTATATAATCCAAATTCCCCATAAAGCCATACCATTTCTTAAAGAAGACATCCCAGGGTATTTCAAAAGGCATATTTTGAACCTTAGCGTGGGATCATTTTTCCGCTAGCTTGTACCAAGTGTAGTGGTAATAAGCATTTTTCTGCCTTTTTGACATACAAAGTGAGTTTGCGCAGCATATTTTGCAAACCTTATGTGTGCTATGACTGTATAATACTTCATATGTTGCTCAGCTATGTCGGCTGAGTACAGCAATACCCCCGTATGTACCTTTGCCAGGTATATGTGGATGTTGAAGGGGCGCATTTGAGACGCAGCCATTCAGTTTTTTTCTAACTTTGAAGTTTTACGCTGTGTCCATGTTCCAATTTGGAGTAGTTTAGACGGTTGGTTATTGAAACTTCCCCACAAACACATACTATTTATTAAAGAATACACCCTGGGGTAATTCAAAAGGCATATTTTGAACCTTGGCGTGGGATAATTTTTTCTCTAGTTTGTTCCAGGTGTAGTGGTAATGAGCGTTTTTAAAATGTATTTTTTTACTTTTTATAACTTTTTTACTTTTAAAAACTAGTTTTTAAACTTTTGTTTTGCTTATAAATTTTTTTTAAACTTTCCTAAACTTTCTTAAAACTTTTTTACAGATTTAACATTTTTCTAAGCTTTTTTTTTTACCGTTAACCCCTAACTAGCAGTACGCAGCACTAACAGTAAATTCCCCATTTTCCCATAACTCCCACCCACCCCAGCTAGCAAAATATATAGTTATAAAATATTTAAATTAATTAATTAAATAAATTGAACCCCTGAGGGTTAAAAAAATAAATAAAAGTTAATCCTCAGGGGTTAAAAAAAATTAGATCACAGTATAATACTGTGATCTCTATTTGATCGCTGTAGGCAGTGATCGACTGGCAGGGAAGGGGTTAATTTTTATTTGGACTAGGTAAAGTGTGTTTTTTTGTTTTTTTTACTTAAATGTTATTAAAACATTTTTTTAAACTTAATTTTTAACTTTTTAAAGTTTCTTTTAAAACTTTTTTTAAAGTTAACCCCTAGTTAGCCTAACGCCAAATCCCCCAATTCCCCACTAACTTCCACCCACCCCAGCTATCTAAATATATAATTAAAAAATAATTTAATTAATTAATTTAATTAATTTAACCCCTGAGGGTTAAAAAAAAAAAAGAATTAACCCTCAGGGGTTAAAAAAAATCAGATCATAGTAAAATGTAATCCCTGCCAATTGATCACTGTCGTCAGTGATCAATTGGCAGGGAAGGGGTTAATTTTTTATTAAAATGGGTAAAACTTTATTTTTTTTTACAGCAGGGGGCAGGATCAGCACTGATCCGGCTCCCTGCACTTCACACAGAACCCGGAAGTGCAGGGAGCCGGTAGGTGAGTATAGAGAGCACATGTGCTCGCTCAGACTTGTGGTCAGAGCGAGCACATGTGCTGGGCAGCTTGACCGGGTGCTCCCGGTATGCCTCCAATGCAGAGGCATACCGGGAGCATCATAAACCCCGCGATCGCCGCGATAGCGGCGATCCGGGGTTAATTTTACCGCGTGACGGACGAGGTCCGTCACCCGTCGTTAAGGGTCTCCCCTGTGTGACGGACCTTGTCCGTCACCCGTCCTGAAGGGGTTAAAAGAAAGGCGGTGAAAGAGAGGGGAGGGAGGAAAGAGAAGGAAAGAAGAGGGAAAGAAGGAGAAGGGGTAGAAGGGAAAGAAAAAGGAAAAAGGGGAAGAACAACAAAATATAAAATGATTTTTTGATATCACTAGAATTTTGAAACTTCCTTCCAAATTTTGCACAGAGGTAAAAAAATTGGCATAAAAAGGCATTGGATAAAGAGGAGGGGCGGAAGGTGGGAGAGGGAAGAGGGGAAAGAAAGTTAAATATTGGGGATTATCATGAGCACTTATTTTATGGACATGTGCAATTTGTTTCGTTCTGAATGTCAATTCGGACGAATTTCGGGCAATTCGGACATTTGCATACTTCCGAATGTCCGAATAGCTGAATTGCCGAATTGCCGAAGTTGCTGAATTGTCAAAGTGGCGAAGTTGCCGAAGTTCCTAAATTGTCGAAGTTCTGAAGCACAGAAGTACTAATATACCCAGTGGAAGAATGAAGTATGTTACACTGTATACTGGTTTAAATAAAAAGTATACAATCATAGCTAGGATTCAGCTGCAAGCATTTGCAACACAACAATCAAGTAATACATTCATATAAAATGTAAGTTACTTAGCCAGTCATTGGATGGGAATGAGTAAGTAGATAACTCCCTAATTCCCACAGTATTAGGGAGCTATCTACCAAAATTGGTCTTTCAGCCAAATTTACTAATACTAAGTAAAAATACTTTGTATTAGTAAATTCTACCCCTATTCACATGTGGCTGCTCACTGTTAAAAAAAACAAAAAACAAAAAAAAATCCCAAGTGTCCCCCCTCCTGAGTACTGTAAAGTTCAGGTTCGTACCGAACATTACGTTTTTTGGACCCCAGACTCGAACACGGACATATCACTGTGTGTTCGGGTTGGAGTTCGGTGTTCAACGATTTAATGGCGCATTTTGAAATGCTGCAGGGCAGCCAATCAACAAGCGTTTAACTCGTGTGCCCTTAGAAGCCATCAAAGCCATGCCTATTAATGGCATTGCTGTGATTGGCCAGTGCAGCATGTGACCCAGCTTCTATATATAAGCTGGAGTCACGTAGTGCACATGAGCTCTTATTAGTGTAGAGAGAGGATGCTGCAGCTATTAGGGACAGATTAGGAAATAATTCTGCAAACTAGTACATTAGTGGGGTGCACTTCATATCTAAAGGGGTCAAATAGAAGAGTTAAATACTGCGGTTACATCGGAGTTTTAAAAAGTAAATTTTTTTTGGTGCTAAATAGTACATTAGTGGGGTGCACTTCATATCTGAGAGTCAAATAGAAGCATCAAATACTGCTGTCACATTGCAGTTTTAAAACTTAAATTTGTTTGGGTGCTAAAAAGTACATTAGTGGGGTGCACTTCATATCTGAGATTCAAATAGTGCGGTTACAGCGCAATTGTAAACATTTTATTTTCTGGGTGGTAATCTGCTAAATAGTAAATTTGGGGCGTGCTCTTCATATCTGAGAGTCAAATAGAAGCGTCAAATACTGCGCTTACAGCACAATTGTAAACATTCTTATTTTCTGGGTGCTAATCTGCTAAATAGTAAATTTCGGGCATGCTCTTCATATCCGAGAGTCAAGAGTCAAATAGAACCGTCAAATACTGTGTTTACAGTGCAGTTTGGTCAATTCAAATTGTTTTGGGTGCTAAATAGTACATTTGCGGCCTGCACTTCATATCTGACAGTCAAATAGAACTGTCAAATACCAATATAACAGTATTGTAATTCGGGGGCAATACCCTCACAAATCAAACTGAGAGGTCAGTTTATAGGGAAAACTGTTGCCTGGATACAATTCTAAAACAATTTCCATATGTCCTATGCAGACTTTACATGCTGGAAAAACACAGGTGCCAACTGCTGTGTCTTTTTGCAGTGTGCAGACCTGCAAGGAGGGCAGGGTTGAGGAGTGGGTGGAAGATGATGTGGAGGATGATGAGGTCCTAGACCCCACATGGAATCAAGGTCATGCGAGTGACGTGTGTAGTTTGGAGGAAGAGGCAGCGTAACTTTGGCCTTCCCGTTCACCGCCTCATATGCAACGTGCCCACAAGGTGGAACTCCACCTTGCACATGCTGGAGAGACTGTGCGAGCAGCAGCAGGCGATAATGGAGTTTCAGCTGCAGCATGCACGGGTCAGTCGCTCTGCACCAGACGTGCCCTCCAATTGATCAGAGTTAAAGGATTTCAAGTGGACTCATTACAATTACAGGGCCTTTTAAAAAGTCCTGTATTGTTATTTGTTATCACTACCTTCCCGCGTCTGAAGTGGGTCATTTGCGGGTCCACTGCCTTCCTGGCATGTGGTTGCGGTTTCTCAGGCTCCCTCTCCAGAATCGAACCCTGATACCCCGTTACCCGTGGTCACTATGTTAGGCGCAGTAAATGGCATCGAAAGTTGATATGGATGACATATGAATTTGTTGGGGAGCCCATTGAAAAAGTGCTCTAGCATGACGAGCTGGGTGATCTCCTCCGGGAACTTGGCTTGATGGGAGTTGAGCCAGTTCTGGGTGGCCCTTGTGATGCGTCATGCCCACTCCGCATGGGAGTCCTTCTCCCCTTTCCGGGTTTCCCTAAACTTTCGGCGGTATTGCTCGGGGGTGACTGCATACCGGGCCAGGAGGATTTGGGTAATAAAGGGATAGTCTCTGTTCACCCAGATCAGGGCTATCAGGAGATGTAGGGGATATGTTGTTGTTTTGGGATGTTTCTGGACTTTGGGTAAAAATAGATATTTTCTGCCTGTGGTAATTGAGTTAGTCCATTGTGTTTGTTAATTGTATCACAAGCAGAGGGGAGGGTTTGTGTTCAGTAACTGGGAGTGTTCAAATGTAAAACTCTGTTTTGTATTGGTTTGTGAGTTTCATGTCCTGTGCTCCACAAGGTCCATGTGGGCAGTAACCTTGTGGGGGGAAAAGAAGCAGCTGTTCCATTAAACCTTCAGTTCTACTTGACTCTCAACTCGCAGCCACGACTCGTGTTTGAAGGCTATAATCACTACTATGCACTTCATACTCCCTTAGCTTCACTGAGCTCTTGTAAGAGCTTGTTCCTGTTCCTGCTTCACTCTCTGGAAGGAAGAGAGGTTCACCCACCGGAACCTGGAGCCTTGTTGTAGGTCCAGGGTGGGTAGGAGACAGCAAGACCCCAACCAAGCTGCGGCGGTTCATGGGGTCTGCAGTGCTTATGGTGTCCGTTGTGGTGCTGATGGTGAGCGCTAGTGAGCGCTAGGAGCATCCTTTCTACGGTCCAACCCTCAGCTAGCCTGGGGCAACCGTAACAGCCTCCCTCTTAATAGTATTGTATCTTGTAAAAAACATGCAAAATGAGAATGGCACAAATCTGTAAAGTAAAATGTTTTCATACTTTTCATCTCTACATTAATTCAGATCAAAACAAAACCTCTCTTTACGTTTGGGCTTTTCCCTCTGTCTGTTGTGTCATGCATTTTTATTGATTTATTCAACTGTTTCCACTTGTAGATTTTGTGGATAAAAATGGAAACTTCCTCCAGCTTTAGGCAAAAAAAAGAAAAAAGAAATCCCTAATGAGACAGAGATGTTTTTGCCTGAAGCTGAAGGAAGCAAGGTGAGTTGTTGATGTAGGACCCACCTGGGAGGTTTGTCTTGATGTGGCAGGTGGGCTTACACATAATGGCCATTCGAGTGAAACAAAAAAAACTCCATTTGTCTAAATATGCATATTGATTTGGGGTAGTATGCAGGTAACACTTATAAAAAAAAAAAAAATGTTTTTATTACTATCATCATGTATATCTTCCAATAATTTGTAACTGGGTATAAGTATTATTTTACTTATTATTTGGTAACAGGACCATGTTAACTACTATTGGTCTCCTGGTTTACATCCTTTTTACTATGTTGCATTATACTTACTGCTTTACCTTTGTTCTAAATATTGTTCTTAGTTTAAGCATTATTTTCCTTACTAATGCATGCCATTATTACTATACAATATGAAAACATTTATCTAAAGGTATCTAGGAATGCATAGACTTGCCTTTTGCCTAGAGTACCAAATAGGTATTGTTGCCTAGCTCAACTAGTGCAGGGCTGAATTTCTCATTAGGCAGAGAAGGCACTTACCTACAGCCATCTGTCATATATACAGCACTTATAATGTGCCTTTCTGAACTTAATTGGGCAGCTGGGGAGACATAAGTACCAAGAGCCTCGGCCTGTGCATTCTGTAGTCCAGTCATGATTGATAACAGAGAAGCAGGAACACCAATATGTTTTGGAATTGTGCTCCTCTGAACTACGTCAACTGCAATACATGGGGAATACAACTCAATAATAAATGGAGCAAAACACAGATAGAGATTTTGGACATGATCATCTACACTAATCAAAATAAATTAAAAAAGAAAGAAAAAAGTTCTTCAAGGAAGTGGATGTTAATCGTTATATATAGCAACATCTAGATACCTTAGTTTACTCAAACTGTAACTATACCCTAAGCTGACTCTCTTTCTGCTAAAATGGGAAAACCAACTGGAATACTCATTGGGAGAGAAGGAGTGGTGTGAGAGTTTCTACACAACCTTCTAGGCACATTTCAGTGTCCCTCTACACGGGGTCAACTACAAACTTGTCTCAGTGTGATACTTCACTCCACATGATATTAATCACTATGACTCAATGGTGTCCCCTCTATTTTGGAGATGCAGAAGAGAAAGTATATACCTCGATAATATTTGGTAGACCTGTGAGGAAGGTGCAGAGTTTTGGAAGCAAGTGGGGAACTTAACAGGCAAGGTGTCAGAAGTGCACATTCTGTTTGCCCTAGAAGCCCTGTTGCTTTTTAACTTAGATATTCCATTAGTTAAACTGAACACTACTTAACATATTTTATGCTTACTGCAGCCAAGACTGCTACTACAAGCCTCTGGAAGTCTAGCCGTAAACCCACCAGGAGAGACTGGTTAAAAAAGATAGAGCAGTACTGAGAACTGGAGGACTTGAGATGGTCCACTTTAGGATGGTCCCATAAATATGCCTCTCTGTGGCAACCTTTTTTGTTTATGGAAAACCAGATTAAGACAGCACAGGGGGAGATAGACAGATGGGTAGGGGAGCCTGCCCCTGTCACACCGAACCTCTTAAAACATTTTTAGTGTTCATTCCGGAGACGTGGAAGCAGTAAATGCACATAGGCACGCACAATGTATGCATAGTGAGTAACCATTAATAGGACAATAGTCCATGTGGGATTGCTTATGTGACCACTATTATCAACACTAAAGTCACTTCGATGTATGCCTTTTGTTGAATGATGCCATTTTAAAGTTTGTACTCATTTATTGAGATTTATCTTTTTATTTTGCTAGGATGTTTGATTCCTTTATTTCATAATTGCTTATAATAAATGTACAAGTTACAACATGTGAATTACAGCTTTTATGTTGAACACAATCCTGTACAAGGTACCATCTATACGTAAATTCACTACTCTAAAGCATCAATGATCTTTGTACTGAACTGATATATTTTATGCAGTGTTTAACCTTATGTTGGAAAGATTATTGGCTGTACTTGTGATATATTTTATTGTGCTGTACTCTTTTACCTAACACTTGTACGATATCCTTATCCTTATATTGTGATGTCTAAAAATCCTTAATAAAAATAAATTTAAAAAAAAGAATATGTACCCAATTATGAAATGATTAGAAGGATAAGAAGGAACTGCTCAGAGAAGAAAGTATAAGAGCAACAAGCATAGGTCATGAAAAATAAATTTATGGAAAACTATGATGAGGAAAAGATAGATCCATATATAAGAATATGAACAGTAATAGGGAAGATCTACTAAAGGAGAAACAAAATAAAAATAAGAAAACCATACTTCAAAACCTCTATTTATTCTAGTTTAACAGATACATCTGAGGATAAAGATTATATAGAAACATTGGGGTATTATTACTATAGATAGAACATTAGAATTAATCAATGAAGAGAAACAGAGGATTATTTTCAGAGGGGGCTTTAAACCCTAAGAAGAAATTAGTGAAAAGTTTCCATAGAAAACAAGGATGTATAGGGAAATTTAAATGTTTCTATAAATGTGGAGTTTGTATTTCCCGTAGTATTTAGTTAATTCCCACAAAAGTAGGTGTATCAAACATTCCAATCCAAATCTAAGACCAAGTCCAAAATCAACGAATATATGAATTGTAAAAGTAAGAATGTGACATATTACCCAACATGTCCCTGAAGAATGGGATATGTTGGTAGAACAAGCAGACTCCTTAATATTAGGACAGGGGACATGCTAGAAACATTAAGAAAGGCAATCCCTAGGGTAGTGTTTCAGCGCATTTTGTTCAAGTTCACCAGTAGGATCCTTCACTTCTGGAGGTAATACGGATAAAGGTACAAAAAAATTGGAGAGGGGGGACCTGTATATGTACTCTACCATACAAAGAGCTAAAATATATAGATACTCTCCAACCAACCAATATAGACTTTGAAATATGTCACTTTTTATAACATGACTGATGAAATAGGTGAGTAATATATCTATTATTAGCAACATATATCTCAATTTGTTCTGCAATTTTTCTCTGCAATCTTAAATGTGCTCTTTTTAATAAAAACTAACTAGTAATAGATTATTTTTAAAATATTTTAAAATTGGTCTATTTTTATACCTATACTGTAGATATAAAGATTACATGATGGTGACATTAACTTTCTATTTCTAAATATGATTTTTATCTTAAAAAAATAAAATAAATGTAATTGTTTTATTTTTTTTAAAGTGATTTAGGCGATAGGCCACTTTTATGGGAATTATTAAAATTTGGTTTTTAATTTAATACTGATAATCTCCAGATAAATATCCTTATCATAATTTTGTTTGAATATGAACTAACAAGGAAAGGAGAAAGAAGAAGAAGTTACTCTAGTAAAAGATGAAAGGCTGGGAACCAGGATACGATGAATACATTTAAAAGATTTATTAACACAAATTAAAAATAACAAATAAGAGTGCAACAATGTGCTAAATCCGGGACGCGTTTCACCACTGACAGCGTGGCTTCTTCAACCGGGTGAATCCTTAGGTTCCCTGCTCTGGTTTAAATACTTGAAAACGGCGGGCAGAGAGCTGGTGCACGGTTACCGCCTCACGTTAATACCACCCACAGGTACTACATGTGCGGTCCATGCCTCTCTCTCGTACCGCTACCGTAGGAGAGCTGAGAGGGTTAACATTCTTGATCCTTTCAGCTCCATATCCATCATCCATAATTTCCTTATATGATTACATCGCAAAATATAGGTCCACAATTCTTCCTTCAAAATATTTAGTTTTGATCGTTCATTCTTCTAGAATAATGTTCATAGGGATCCTCTTATCGACTATCAACATAGTCTGTCATGTTCTATGACAAATTTTAACAATCTGGTCTTATCCTTTTAGTTCCATAATATCTGGGGACTAAATGTGAGGAAAAGTATTTCTTCAATCGGGCAATTGGATTTGTACAAATAAATAAAATTTTGCTCAAACATAGAAGTCTCTTATTTTTTGGAAATGTTTTTTCATCATTTTCATAGGTGCATTTCTCTAAATTAAACTTCTGGAGCTTACTTTAGTCCTCAAAACTATTTTCCACCTATTTTACCGCTCACTTTTCTGCGTTAAATGAATTTGCAACATCTATATCGGCAACGAATGAGTTAAAAGCCCTCCCATTAAACTAATATGCTTATGGCACATCTTCATAGTATTAGATAGCATCAACATAGTCTATCATGTTCTATGACAAATTTTAACAAACTGGTCGTATCCTTTTAGTTCCATAATATATGGGGTCTAAATGTGAGGAAAAGTATCCCTTCAATCAGGCAATTGAATTTGTACAAATAAATAAAATTTTGCTCAAACATAGAAGTCTCTTATTATTTGGAAATGTTTTTTCATCATTTTCATAGGTGCATTTCTCTAAATTAAACTTCTGGAGCTTACTTTAGTCCTCAAAACTATTTTCCACCTATTTTACCGCTCACTTTTCTGCGTTAAATTAATTTGCCACATCTATATCGGCAACGAATGAGTTAAAAGCCCTCCCGTTAAACTAATATGCTTGTAGCACATCTTCATAGTACTAGTGATGTACTAATATAAATTCCAGCTAATCAATGATACTTCATATCTCATTTAAAATCTAAATTTCCAATTTAAAAGTGAAATGGACATATAATTAGACAATTAAAATTAGTAGCTTAGGGATCCTTAACACAGAGATACTCCTTCTTTAGGTTTGTTCCCTTATTTATATTAATTATGGAAAATATTAAAACTCTAATCATAATTCTGGGTCTTAATTCTATAGTTATAATTTCTATAAAAATATATAAAAATATTACCTAAATCTAGAACTTATAAAAAATAAAAACTATACTAAAATGTGCTTACAATTAAAAAATATATAATACCTAACAGAATATCATTTATTTATAAAAAAAAATGGTATAACTCAAAGTCTGAGTTAAGGCCATTGGGGATTAACGTATTAAGTTTATCGATCCATTCTATCTCACTTTTTCTTGGGAAGACTCTTTTGTTTACAGTGGACATGGTTGGTCTTCTATGGCCGTTATATTGACGATATCTTACTCATATGTTGATGCTCTGTTACTAAGAATTGGAGAGAGTATTTCATTTTAATTACAATTAGTAATGCTGGGTCTGAAAGTCACTATCTAAATTTCTATTTGTAATTATTAGATTACTGAAGAATTGCATTTTAGAAAAAATAAAATAAGAAATGATGTTTCCCTATACGGATGGGTTAAGATGATTGAATGATTGATGCCAATAAGGTTATAGCCTGATACTTTGTTTCTATCATTCTGTGTTCTATGTATTTATTGAATGATTGATGCCAATAAGGTTATAGACTGATACTTTGTTTCTCTCATTCTGTGTTCTATGTATTTATGGGTTAATATGGACATCGATAAGAGAATCCCTATGAACATTATTCTAAAAGAATGAACTATCGAAACTAAATATTTTGAAGGAAGAATTGTGGACCTATATTTCTGCGATGTAATCATATAAGGAAATTATGGATGATGGATATGGAGCTGAAAGGATCAAGAATGTTAACCCTCTCGGCTCTCCTACGGTAGCGTTACAAGAGGGAGGCATGGACCTGTGGGTGGTACTAACATGAGGCGGTAACCGTGCACCGGCTCTCTGCCCGCCGTTTTCAAGTATTTAAACCAGAGCAGGGAACATAAGGATATCGAACGGATTCACCCGGTTGAAAAAGCCACGCGGTCAGTGGCGAAACGCGTCCCGGATTGTTGCACTTTTATTTGTTATTTTTGATTCGTGTTAATAAATCTTTTAAATGTATTCATCGTATACTGGTTCCCAGCCTTTCATCTTATACAGAAGGGAGTGCAGTCCTTAATCTGCACAATGCTCAAATATGTCATTACTTTATGACTTTAAGTACCAACTTGGAATTTCTATTTTTTTTGACACTGTACCCATAATACTGCGCAATTGTGTGTATCTCCACTTTCTACACAGAACGACATTTATATCGCCAATAGGGGTGGGTGGCCTAAAACGGACCCAGAAGTGATCCAGAGCTGGGTCCATAGCTCTTTGTTTGTGAGTGCATATATATTAAAATTGGGATTTAATATTTTGCTTTGTATGATGTACACTATGTTTGATTATTATTTTTTATAGATACCCACGCATATCTCGATACATAAAATAAGGAGAACCTTTATCTGAACCTAAACAGGTGATTCATTTATTCCATCTGTATTTGTAAAAGCGCTACATTCTTTTTTCTGTTTTGCATTTTCTGTTATGGTGTTATTGTAAGGAAACACTTGAATGTATAGCAGCTAATTGAAATTGATCATATATTGGTTTAACGAAATTGAAACAAATAAGCGCTGGTTCCTAATCATTCCTTTTTTTGCATCTGTTTTGAAAAGATATTCCATTTATATTCTATCTTATATTATTTCATATAGTTGGATAGTTATAACAGACAATATTAATTGATATACAATGTTTAAGTGATATCATGAAGCCAGACTATAAAAATAGCACTTATAAACTCTTGGCAAGCCATTGAGAAAGTCTCCACTGAGAGATGAAACGTGTCTGCTTGCCAAGGTAACAGAACAAGCAGAATCTCTAGAACGGGAGACAGAACCTGCAGTGGTTGCGAGTCTCGGTTCTCTGCTCAGCACGGACCCCAACAGCACTATTAGGCACACTTTAAGCAGCAGTTCTGTAAGCATATTTGTAATCATTAATGTGACAAACTCCCCTTTTCCTGTGAGTTTGCCATAAGTTTTTGGATGGGCCTGATTGCCAGCCTCCTACCCTTTGACTATGGCCCCTGCAATAGACCTGGCTAAAATACAGGCTAAAATGCAGGCTCTGTTTGTGCAATTGGGACTATATGGTTTGTTTAAATGGCCGCAATTCCTATGGCAGACCACGAGGTGGCAGCCATCTTGTTCGCATGGACCAAAACCGCAAATAGACTTTAGGGGGACTTAGCCGCGAATGCCTTGGAACTATTTTCAGCATGAAAACTTTGAGGTTCCCGGTCGGTCCTCCAGCAGCACTTAGCCGCAATTCTATGGAACTATTTTCGGCTATGGGACCATGCCTGCAGTCGGTAAAAACTATGACTTCCATAAAATTTCTGAACCCCTGAACTGATCTGGGTGATTTCTGGATATGTTGGTCACTCAGATCAGGGCTATCACGGGATGTAACATTTGTGGGGTTTTATGTATTTTTAGGGTACTTTTGGGGTGTTTTTTTTTTTTTAAAGTATTTTTTCAGTGCTTGGAGATAATTGGATTAGAATTAGTACAGTTACTGATCCAATTATCTCCCAAGCAGGGAGGAGGGATTGTGTGTTTGTTATGGGAGTGTCGGGCTTTTAATCACTGCTCTAATTGGTCTGTGCCTTTGTGTTGGCGTCCCCAACAAGGCCAAGTGTGGTTCCCATTAAATTGAGATTAATTTACCCCTTCGTGAAGTCATGGCTCATGTTTGGGGGATTGGAGAACAACATTCACTCTGGGGATTGCTAGAATCACTATACTCCCCTGAGTATAATCACTAGCTTTTATAAGAGCTGTTCCTGCTACACTCTCTGGACTAGGAGAGGTCTACCCACTGGAAGCTGGATCCTGGTCTTGGGTCCAGGGTGAGTGGAGAGCGGCGAGACCCCAACCAAGCTGCGACGGTTTGTTGGGTTTACGGTGGTTATGGTGTTCCAGTGCAGTGCTTATGGTACTCGCAAGTACTAGAAAGCAGCGATTGACAGAGGTACCCAGTCAGGGTGCCAGGCGGTCCGTCACAATTAATACCAGGAGCTAAACTAAAGTAAAATAAAAAATAAATAATATCAATGGAAACAATTTTAACTGTGTGCAAAAGAATTAAAATAATACATTCTAATTCACCCAATAAAAGTCCCAATAAAATAATGTATCTAAAAAGAGACAATATATGTAGCAAATGGTTCAGTGTATTCCCATATGTATAGATAGAAAACAGAGAGTGGTGTAAACTATCCACGCTGAATTTTTCTAAATACTGTATATTAGATCCAGTAAAAGTGCCGCAGGGCAAATCAGTATAGATACAAAACTGGTTGCCTACACTGATGGGTCTTAAACCAGTCGAGCCTATAAGTAAAAAAAAAAAAAATTAACATAGTGCTCACTGTAATCTAAACAATTTTATTGAAAGCCCATGCAGTTCCTCAGAAGGAAGATCCACAGGCAGCTAATGTGGCCATGTGATCGCTCTTTAAGAGCGATCACATGGCCCCCGGGGGCTTTATTTTTAGCATGGGAGGATTGCTTGGGCTGTTAGGCAGTCCTCCTGAAGTGAAGTGCCTGCAAGGTAAATATCCCAGGCACTCCAGAGCTCAAAGCCGTTACGGTGCTCTATGCTGTCACAACGGCTTTAAAGCCCATTATATGTGGGACAGCATAGAACGCCATAATGGCATTAAGGGGATGTAAGCACTCATAAGCATAAATAAAAGCTGTGCAGAATTGGCTAAAAGAGCCTACAATAAAACCTGCAGACCTGTTCCTCCGGTAGGATGAGATCCGCAGGAGATGTAGTCCGAATGGTGGGTGTGCTGTTGGAGAAGTCTGCGTGCGTTCCACCCTGCGTTCCAGTTGACTCGTTATGGGATCCACCCAACAGAAACACCAGATAAGCTCCAATCACAATGTGGACGAATGCCGGATAGTGACAGGAGTCGGCAGTTCGTCTAATCTGAATATGACTGTATATGATAAAAACTGCCTAATGCATTTTGTAGGGTATCAGCCCAACTTCATCAGGGGTTTAGATATCCTGTGTGCCATAAGTAGAGTTTTTTTTATAAGTAGAGACCAATTACATTCATATGTGGTCATCAATTAAATAGTTAAACAAAAAAAAAATCTAAACACTGAATGGACCAGGCTGCGTCCATCCACATACAGAGCCTGCTCAATCCTCAATTGCAAGCACATGTTAAATATATTCATAGTGATGTAATTAAGGTGAATCTCATCACTTCTAATAAAATCCATGCAACTCGAAATGCCGGACTACAACATCCCCCAATCTACGCACAAAGAGATTGCATGGTTTAACTTGCACCTAGCCCTCTAAAAAGCCTTCAAGCTACCCAAGGAAACCAATCCAAACTGAGGAATTAGTTCCAACCAAATTAGTGAAACTTGGGAAAAAAGATCCATTCTGACAACAGTTAGCAAATCTACCGTAAAAAAATGAGAAAAAACTGACACTCCTCTAGTCACCAGCAACAGGTGCCTGCTGAAAGCCAACCCCATGGGCAAAACCTGGTATACAAAATTCAGATGGCCGATCAAAGACTTCAACACATGCAGCTACACCTTCAAAGTGACCAATTCCATGCCTACCAAGTAAAAACCATGCCTACCAAGTCGATTTCTATGCACAAGAAGGAAAGGTCCATAGCCGGCCCCTCCGTCTTGTCATCTGTAACTCGAACACTAAAATGATCTTCTGAAATCTAAACAATAACTTGGAACAAGCAAATCTGGGCCACCAACAAGAAATTGTCCAAGTAATGGATAAGCGAGCGACTGCCTGCCTCGTCCCCAACCATCCATTCCAAAAGAGAAGACAAAAATCTCAAAGAGATGGTATGAAATAGAGCAACCCATCAGCAAGCACAAGTCATAAAAATAGAATCCCCGAAGAAAATACCTGAGGAGATAAAAATAATCAGAGATGATGGGAATAAGGCGAATAGCTGACTCTGCCCTGTCTAACTCGCTTTAGAGCCCTGTCAAACAATGCATAATGAACCCTACATGTCCCCTCAGGAATGCCGCTGTTAACTAATTTGCCCATGGGTAAGGAAAGATGATGAATTATACAACACTTTCATGTGGACTTTTTTGGGTTCCAGCACCAATGGTAACACGCAAAAGTTGTAAAACTTTGAAGCGCCACTCAGCGGAAGTTGACGGTGGTCATTGTGGATCCTGGCATGTTAGTTCCAGTTCAGAGCGTGATGGCCTGCCATATGATAAATAGTGCATCATGATGAAGAGGGCTTCCCAGATGACACAAGAGCCCTGACAGAGTGGCGGGAGGACCCTGGACCTCAGAACCCTTGTGGGCCAGACCGGACTGGGGTTTAGATGGGAAGGAGGCCATGACCAACAGGCCCTCCTCCTGGATGCAGCCACATGCGAACTGATGGAGGGCTCCAGCAATCCCTGTGTTAGCACCGCAGTCCTATCCAACAAGGGATGCAGGGAGGCAGCCCCATGAGCCCAAGTGAACTCCTCCAATTGGGCCAGTAGGTTTCAAAGTAATTGGGCAGTCATTATAATAATGTTGTTCTTCTTTTCAGCAGGGAGCAGAGGTGAAGATCCTGTTCTTGTGCTGCCCAGGACCAAAAAGGAGGAGGAGTAATAAGTTGTAAAATTTCCAAAACATTAGTGCAGCCATTCCTTCACTGCCGTACAATGCAGCCATGGCCCAAAACACCTACATGGTGCATTGGGCTTCATTTAATGTTATAAAAGTGACTCGAATTATAACACACATTCCAGTGTTTTTCTTGCAGTAACATTTTTACTATATTTGTGAATCACATCTAACCCCTATTGTTCTTAAAGAAAAAATATAGTCACCAGAAACAACTACAGCTTAATGTAGTTCTGGTGTCTATAGACTGTCCCTGGATGCTTTTTTATGTAAACACTATGTTTTCAGAGAAAAGGCAATGTTTAAATTGCTTCCTATGAACACATCTAGTGACAGTCCCTCAGACGGCCCCTAGAGGTGCTTCCTGGGTCACTGCTGCTCAGTGTGCAACACTGACACTTATCGTCTCCACGCTCTGCATGGAGATGCTGAATGCTCCCCATAGAGATGCATTGATTCAATGATGCACATGCGCAATAGCCTCCCAGTATTTTCCTATGGGAAAGCATTATATTAGCTGAGATTGTCAAATTTGATTAACTCATCCAAGGAGCCGGTGCATGGCAGAGCCAGCTGCAGTGAGACTTGCACACACTGGAAAAAAGGTAAATGATATACCTTTTTAAAGTATTTTTAAAAGTATAGTGACAGAAATACATATTAATATTCCAGACACTAAATGTTGCTTTAAATGTTGCTTTGATATTGCTGCTTTAGAGAATTCACATATCAGAATGTTCTCAAAGGGATTAACAGTGCATTTTTACTGCAGATTTCCTCACTTGAAATACCTGTCCATGTTATAGAATACAGTAATGTTGTATTATTGTATTGAACAGTTTGACTTCTTACCTGAAGTTCTAACAGATCCACTTTCTGGAAAACATTCCAAATCAAGAGCCAAGCCTTGCACAGTTCAAAAGTTGCAAACCCCACCTCGTATGCGGACATGGCACTGTTGGATCAATGCCATTTCCGTGCATATTCCCAGATTCAAATTGCTGATTTAAGGGATGATAATGATTAAAGAAATGCTTCTGATTACATAATTGCTCTATAGGTAAGTGTGATTTTTATCTAGATGCATACTTGAACAACATTTGCTGCTATTAGGGGTCATGGAACTGTCATTCCTGGAGTAGTGGCATTCCTGCTGTAACACATCTGCTCAAAATCAGCATTTATTCAGAATATGCACACATATGATTAAAGGGACACTATAGTCACCAAAACAACTTTAGCTTAATAAAGCTGTTTTGTTGTATGCATCATGCCTCTAAAATTTCACTGCTCAGTTATCTGACATTTAGGAGATAAATTACTTTTGTATCTGTTTATGCAGCCCCCTTGCTGTAACTGACACAGCCTGCATGAAAACAAACTGGTTTCATTTTCAATCATATGTAACTTACTTGAAAAGTTTTTATCTCCTGCTCTGTAACTTGAACTTTAATCACACACAGTAGGCTCTTGCAGGTCAAACAAACTATTAACAGAGCAGGAGATAAGACATTCTAAATTAAACAAAATTTCAAATAAAGGAAGTGTAAACATTATATGACTCTTGACAATAAGTGTTTATGAAGGCTGTTTAAATCACATGCAGGGAGGTGTGACTAGGGTAGCCTAAACAAAGTGATTTAACTCCTATATGGTAGATAATTGAGCAGTGAGACTGCAGGGCATGACCTTTAGACCAAAACTGTTACATTAAGCTAAAGTTGTTTTGGTGACTATAGTGTCCCTTTAAAAATGTATGAGAATGCTTACACACATGTATATGTAGATAGATGTAAGTTTACTTAAATATGTTTGAAAACATATTTTCCTAAACCCATCTATCCTCTATTTAAGCACATATACACATGAGTTATACTAAAACTATTGTAAATAGCAATCACTTATCATCAATAGCACTGCATCAGTCTAGATTTCAAATAAGCAACTATCATTAAATATTGAAGAAACAACAAACGGTATACCAAAAGCAGTTGGATACAGTCCATTGATATGTTTTACAAGATGTTTTAGTTGGCAAAAGGCAAACCATAATTATTTTGTAATGTCCTACTATCAAAGCACTTTTATTGGCCTGCAATATCATACTTGTGCTGTGTCAAAGCTGTGATGCAATGTTTTTAGCAATAACCTGGTTGTAATTAACCTGGTTTATGAGGACTGTTTACAGAATATTCTATAAACTGATTACACAAATACTGAAAAACCCCAAATAAGTAACGCTTCAGTGGCATACACTACACTGCATCTGACATGACAGAGAAGGAACATCATCAATATGATACAATTTATGTTTATTGTCTTAGGGTTACACTTGATCCTAACTTCTAATAATTAACTGTATTTATGATAGTCTTATAGGTCTGATTGTGGTGTATAACTTATCTGTGTTACTGTTGCAACAGTTGAAGCCAACAATAAAGGTAATGTGTCCAACAGTTTTTATGGTCGCATTTTTCTAAAAATGCTTTGGAATTTTATGTTTTCTTTTTTATATTTGAGGATACCTATTTCAGTGGATGAAAGGTGGTGCTAAACGGGCATCAACCCTAAATTAGGAAACCTTATTCAATCACAAGAAGACATGCTTGTTCGATACCCATTTGTATTTAGAAACATAGTGAAACATAGGTACATTAAACATGGTATTAGGGGGCGTGTCCTGCATCTTCATGTGAGTGGTCACACGTGTTTAGAACTCCCTACATTCTGAACCAAAAAGCCATTATTTACCACAGTACCAGACTATATGGGCAACAGAAAGAAACCCCTGGCCTCTCAGGACCACCTGGGACCAGGATCTGGCAAAAACTTGGGGAACCTAGATCGCTATTTTAGGGATTTTAAGGTGAGGGAAGACCGCATGGCAGCGCTGCCTAACACATCTGACTCCCATCCACGGAGCCCTGCGCTCTCTGAGCGCTTTACGGCATCCAAGGAACTGGATATTCGAGTCTCCCTTCCAGGTCAGACTTAGCCTCCATGTTGAGCCAACTGGAGGCTTCTATGCAGGACAAGATGTCCACATTAGCTAAGGACGTCCGCCATATTGGACAACGAGTAGGGGAGCTGGAGGAGGAAAACTTCACTACTATCAAGGCTATTAAAGCCATTGAGACGAGGCAGTCTATGCTAGAGAGAAGATTTCTCCACATGACCAGGAATTAGGAGAATCTCGAAAACAGAAGTAGGAGCAACAACCTACGCATCTGAGGCCTACTTGAACCGCAAGATGCTGCGGAAGATCTTCAGGCCACACTACAATTACTTTTTAACAACATCTTAATAAGACCACCAGACTCTCTGGTATTAATGGACAGGGCTCACAGGGGCTACTACACGATGCACCAAGAGACATAATTTGTCGGATCCACTACTTCAGAGTGAAGGAAGACATCATGCACTTGGCAAAGGACTCTCCTGCACTTCAAAGGGGCAACACCACTATCCAGATATTTCCAGACCTGGCCTGGACGACAGTACAGGGCCGGAGGGCTCTCCGCCTGATTACTCAGGCTTTTCAAGACCGTCAAATAAAATACAGATGGGGTTACCCCTTTTCCTTGTCTGTCCTGCAGGATGGGGCAACCTACTACATCAGAAGAGTAGCAGAGACCTTGGAGTTCCTGCGGAATCTTAACCTACCCCTGGTGGAAGTCCAGGACTGGTATATGGAGGCTACTTCACCATCGGCCCAGGCCTTACCACACAGAGGGCCAAATGGAGACCGACCACAGGATTAAGACTATTGCAAACTAGTATCCCTTAGATCTGAACTTAAGATTCTCATGGGCGACAACACCAAAAAAGCAATGCTCTGGACTAAACAGAGATTTTACGCACAGGGCAACAGATGTGGTAAACCACTGGCTGCTGCTCTAAAAACCCAACAACAACGCACATATATTCCAAAAATCAAACGGACAGACAGGACTATTGCCCATACGGCCGAGGATATAGCCGAGGCATTTAGGGACTTTTATAGTTCCCTATACAATTTGCACCATACCCCCCTTCTCCCCCCCATCTGCTGAAGACATGAGGGTCTACCTGGAACATGGTTTAAATATTAACTTATCACCTTGGAGGAACTGACAAAGGCAATAGACACAACCCCCTTGAATAAAGCCCATGGACTGGACAGATTTTCCTGTGCGTACTATAAAACCTTTGCACAGGAATTAGCACCCCACTTCTTGGACTTCTTGAATTCCATATACCCTTTAATTGTTATGCCACCTTCCAGTCTGGAAGCCACCATCACTCTAATCCCCAAGCCGGGAAAAGACCCCGTGGCCTGTGGCAGTCTCCGTCCTATATCTCTGATAAATGTGGACATGAAATTGTTTACTAAAATGCTAGCATTAGGCTTAAGGCCATACTTGCAGGGTTTGATACACCCTGACCAAGTGGGGTTCGTGCCAGCAAGGGGGAGCAAAAGACAAAACCACAAAGATAATGGATCTGATACAACATTCAAGGAGCAGGGGAGTGTCAGCCATCCTCTTGGTAATTGACACTGAAAAGGCATTTGACAGGGTGGACTGGCCATTCCTCATGCTCACGCTGGGTTTTGGGCCTGCTTGGATGTAGTAGGTTAGGGCTATTTATTCTCAACCCTCAGCTCGGATTAACATGAATGACATCTTATCCTCGGCACTGTCCATTACCAATGTAACCCAACAGGGTTGCCCCCTGTCGCCCCTTTTGTTCATTTTGGTATTAGAACCGCTGCTTCAAGCAGTACGCAAAAATGGGGGAGTCAAGGGAATACACATAGGACAACGGGAATATAAGGTCTCCGTCTTTGCGGTTGACTTACTCTTTACAATCTCTAACCCGACTACCACCCTCCCAGAACTGACATGCAAAATGACCAAATATAGTTCCTTGGCTAATTTGAAATTACATAATCTCAGAGTGCAGAAGGGAGAAGTAGAACAACTGCAGAGAGAGTTTCAATTCCAATGGGCCCGTACATCAATACCTGGGCTTCAGCATCCCAGCCAAGCCTAGCGCGCTATACACACTGAATTTTCCCCGCTTGCTGAGAGCCATACAAGCGGATTTACAGATGTGGTATAAACGCACTATTAGATGGATGGGAAGGGTCAATGCCATATCAATGAACATGCTCCCCTGCATCCTATATCTTTTAAAGACAATACAGATACATCTTCCCAGAAGTTTCTTTAAAACCATTCAAACTCTATTTACGCAGTTCATTTGGGAAGGGAAAAGACCGCGTTTGGCTTATCACATCATCACCCGCCCTAAACATAGGGGAGGCTTAGGATGTTCCAACATTCTCCACTACCACTATGCAGTACATATGAACATAATTCTGGACTGGTCCATACAACCTCCCTCCAAACTATGGGTTCATATTGAACAAGACGCCTCAAACTCTCCTCTACAGGCCCTACCTTGGGCGGTATCAGGATCAAGCGAGTACCCAATTCCACGGCATCCAACCATTTCAACAACACTCTCAGTGTGGTCCAAAATAGCTCACTTGCCTGAAATATCTCCAACAATCTTACCGAGATATCCCATCTCCCACAACACCTTGTTCCCTGTGGGTTTGAAAGGCCTTATACTACCCCTGATGACACACCATATACTACTAGACAGCTTATGAGGAACGGAAGGGCTTAGACCCCTATCAGAAATGACGAACAGTGAGCCACCGCCTATAGCACAGGCATTCCAATTCTTCCAGACTTCACACTTCCTCAAAACCCAAGACATCCCAGAAGGGGCATTCAGGGATCACACAGAGTTTGAAATGCTATGCTCAGGTTCATCAGCGGTTACTAAGTCATCTTTATCAGGGGTTCCCATATTTCACAAGAAAGTGGGAGAACTGCCTAGGCTTCTCGATGGGTATGAAGGAATGGGAATCGATTTTTCGGGGGATGTTCTACGCCCACTACAAGTTGATTTCGGAATGGTATCTCACACCACGGGAAATTAATAGATTTCACCCAACTACATCCCCCCCTCTGTTGGAGATGCGGAGAGATGACGGGTGACTTGTGCCATGTCTGGTGGAACTGTAAGAGGATAACGCCCTTCTGGGTTCAAGTGAGGGACACGGTGCAGGTGTCACGGGTGGCGGTAAGGAAACCGGGACCACTGAGTGTTTGGTGATGATGGGAGTTTCAGCTTGGAAATGGGCCATCAGGGCCTGGTGCAGGGTAACCACATGCCCCCTGGTGTTGAGCACCAGCGTTTGTGCAGCCACATACCAGGGCCCTGATGCAGTTTCTGCGGATCCCAAGAGCTAGGAGCTTGATGATATGCAGACCTCCCAGGAACTAGATAGGGAGGCTCTGCAGCAGATATGTATCCAGTACAGAAGCAAGGCAAGACTAGAACAGGCACCAAACAAGATAACAAGACAAGACTAGAAGAACCCAGAACCGGAGCAGGACAGAAAGCAGAACCCAGAATATGTACACAAGACATGAGTGAAACATGAACAGGGCAGGGCAGAACTGTACATGAACTGGGAATACAAGACAAAATAAAAACAAGACCAGAGATGCAAGGAAAAACAAGAGGAGACATAACTAAGTGCTACAAATATAAAACATTGGAGATTTAGACATACATAAATGGACAAGATGTATGCAACCCACCACTGCGGCAAAGTACTCCAATTACGGTGGGTTCCTATCTGCCTAGATATGCATGACTAAATAAACAATAATAAAACACACCGTAATTGGAGTACTTTGCCGCAGTGGTGGGCTGCATACATCTTGGCCATTTATGTATGTCTAAATCTCCAATGTTTTAGACATTTGCCCCTTACCTGCAAGAAAGGGGCAGAGGACTTGAAACAACTGCCTGCAGGAACCAACTGAAACAAAAAGGATTAATGGGAAAGGAATGGGTGTGGCAACAAAAACCAAACATTTAAAGGAATCCAAGAGACTGGAAATTCCAGGAACGGAATACAGGAATGAACCCAGAAAACCCAGCATAAAGAAAACCAGACATGGAATAAAAGACCAGAAAAAACAAGAAAAACTAAACAAGAATTGTAAAAAGAGTACTGGATACCAGAAGCCAAGGCCAGACATCTCCGCAGGTTAATACGGGTATGAGCCTGTCCCTTGAGATAGACACTCATTTACATGGATGTGTTTTAAAAAAAAAAAAAAAAAAATGTGTTGGTGTATTTTATGCTTACGGCAACCAAGTCTGTAATAGTGTGCCTGTGGAAGGCGACCAAGACCCCAAGCCAGCGGGACTGGATATCTATAATAAAGCACTTTCGCATCTTGGAAGAACGTTGTCCCTGGGGAAACTAGCTCATTATATTCAAATATGGCAACCTTGGCTTTCCTATTTGGGGGAGGGGTTGAAGCGTACACAAAACAGGAACCTGTTTATAGCTAGCTAAGGAGCTATACTCTACTTTTTACAAATTCAGAGAGGACCCCATGTAACTGTACTGCATGACCTGGTGGACACCCACACTTCTCTCATGGGACTTAGTTGAATTGGAGACCCGCATGGGAAACAAGAATATTATAACTACTATTTTCCTTGTAACAACCTACAAAATGGTCACCCACAAGTATGGAGATAGAGTGTATAACATTGTATAACATTGTATGCTCATAACTGTTTTCCATTGTTTTTATTATAATTTTTTTTTTCCGGTTCTTCTCTTTCCTATCTTACTGATCCATGATTGGCTATGCAATTATCTGATCATGCGGGCCCCCCACACAGGCAATAGGTGAGAAATGAAACAAAACGGGGGAACACGTGAACCCTAATGTACCCCGGTGCAATTCTCTCCTATATTTAGTAGAATATTTTGCAATTGGACAGTAGCTGGTCGGGAATCTGTATTGTTTACCATTATAAACATTTTCTCTGACAATATTAGTTTAATAGCTAAGCATAGAAAGGCATTCTCGATTCATATCTAAGGATTGCTATAAGGAATGTTTGCAAATAATCGGAACATGTAATGCTTTTATACTGTGTTAACGGCGTTTAACTTATGTCTGCTCATGTCTGCAAAGAAATAAAAAACAAAACAAAAAACAAACCATGGTATTAATACCATGAAAACTGCATCTCCCAAGCACCAAACGATTATGGAATTTGACTATAATTACTGTAATAATTGATGCTGGGGGTAGGACCAATTTATGATACTGGGACTATTCTTCATTAGCATAGAAAATTAGGGAGGTTGGAAGTATTTGAATTGAAGATAGTTGGGCATATAATTTTGGCATCCTTCCTGGTTTAAAGATTAGCCACCAAACACTGGGAGTTGTTTATTAATCCTCACCTGCTGCACAAGTCTTTATTTAGTCTCTATTTAGGAGGATCAGTCCCAATTTTGGCCCAAATCACTTTGTCCCTCTTTTCTATTGTAATGTCCTTCTTTTCTAGGAGATTGTGGGTCTGAGTGTATAACAGAGCTCAACAGTAATAATGCTCACAGTAATGTGTCTGTAAACTACTATAAACTAAGAAATGTTGTTCTTGTTTGAAATTTCATTTTAGTTGCCTAAATTATTAGTGACTAACCTACAATAACTCACCACAACCCGCCCCTATACTACAAAACCATAACGATCCATAACTTAGAGTGTTATTTTTTTTCTATTTGTCTTTTTGAAATGTTGGGAGGTATGGAATAACCATGCAGATGATCAGTGCCCCCAGCTTTCTGAGATACCATGTGTACAGCAAACTTGAATTTTGCACTGATTGTCTGTTGCACTAAAAAGTGTTGTTAATGCATTATATACATTTTAGCATACTCTAACATATGCTACCTGAAGAGCAGGACATATTTAATTAAATAATATAAAATACATTTTAATATATATTTTATATTATTTAATTAAATATGTCCTGCTCTTCAGGTAGCTTATGTTAGAGTATGCTAAAAGTATTCCTATATATAGGAAAATTATTTATACTTACCGTTTTTTTCTTTTCCTGGTCATAGGCCATGGCAGCACAACAATGGGTAGCTCCTCCCTATCCCTAATTAGACAGGAACTTAATTAAAACAGAAGTATATATATCCCCTCCCCCCTCCTACCCTCAGTCTTATTTTCCAGCAATATCCCAGGGCAGGATCTTTGTGCTGCCATGGCATATGACCAGGAAAATAAAATTATGGTAAGTATGAATACATCTTCCTTTTTCCTGGCCATGTCCATGGCAGCACAATAATTGGTAATAGCCAAGCATACTATAAGGGAGGGAATAATACACCAAAACTCATATATAATTCAATGCTGCGTGTATTAATGCAAATCAAGAAAAAACTGTGAAAGTGACAATACATTATTAAGTAATCAATTACAAGCCAAAAGAAAACTTTTACCAAATTTATCAAATGTCCAAGCGGTAATGTTTGATAAAAAGGAATACCCCATCACTTGGTTCGGCACATTTTGTTTCCTTTTTGTTAATTTATTTGTTCGAACCCACCTGGTTCGGTTCCCCGAATGAGGACCATTTGGCGGAACCAGCCTTACCACTGGGCATTGGAGAAGACTGATTGTCAGCCTCCTGCCATGTGACTATGGCCCCTGGGAGATTAGGAACTTTAATAACAGCATTTGGGGCTTATGGACTTCTATTGAACTGTGTATGGCCCTTGTTAAACTTAAACCCCAATGGCGATTTTATTCTGTTCGTGGGATCT
Organism: Pelobates cultripes; assembly: GCA_933207985.1. Lineage (NCBI taxonomy): Eukaryota > Metazoa > Chordata > Amphibia > Anura > Pelobatidae > Pelobates > Pelobates cultripes. The sequence goes on from OW240914.1 coordinate 175,948,557, forward strand.
TGAGCGCTGTTTGGATATATTGAGCGCTCAGATCCAAGCTATCTGGGGATAGGTTGAATGTGGGGTTCTGTTCAGTATGATAATTATGTATTTTTATGTGTTTTTACTGCTGTTGTAAATGAAGATATTTTCTGTATGCTGGAGATAATTGGCTTACCACACCCAAGCCATGCTTGCAGTTGGTCAAAAAGGGATTTCCAACTAACTTTTGAACCACTGGACCAATTTCTATGATTTTGACATATGTTTTTATTTGGAGTATGCTGATGTAAGTTTTATGTGAATGTGATGTATACTTTTAAAGTTATGAATATTGTGTATTTTCCTGCCTGTGATAATTACGTTAGCCCATTGTGTTCAGTAATTATATCACAGGCAGAGGGGAGCATTTTGTGTGTAATTGCTGGGAGTGTCTGAGTGTATTGTACGTATTGATTGGTTGTTCTGCAAAACCCTGTGGGCAGTACTATGTGTGTAAAATGTGCATAAAAGCAGAGTGTTGGATTAAAGCTTCAGTTCTACTTCACCCTCAATTTGGAGGGCCGTCTCTTATTGGGGGAATCTGCTACAAGGGATTGCTATGCTAGTCATACTCTCTTGCTATATCACTACTAAGCTATTTTAAGAGCTTGTTCCTGCTTCGCTCTGAAGGAAGAGAAGTTTGGTCTGCGGTGGTTGTGGTGTCTGCTAGAGTGTTTGTAGCCCTCAAGAAGCGCTAGGAGCATCCTTCAATGGAGGTACTCAGTCGGGGTGCCAGGTGATCCGTTACATTGGTGGCAAGCGGTGGGATGGTGTCCTAGTGCGAGGTAAAGCAGCTCAGAGACACCGTTCGTGGATTTACAAAGTGAGGGCGACACCAGTGTTCATACAGTGTCCAGGTCTACAGAAGGATTTGGGAAAATGGGGTTCGTTGACCCCTGGGCAGCACCCACTCCGGAGGAAGAGAGGGAATTGGAATGGAGAGATATCACCCAGAAAGAACTATGGTACGATGCCCTGAAGGAAGTCCAGTATCAACGAAAGCAGCGCCTTCCTGGTGTCACATACCAGTTGGAGAAACAAATGGCCTGATGGATGCCGCTTCTGTGAGACCAACCCGGAGGGGAGCAAGTAAGACAACTTGAGTACCTCGTGGAAAGGGAACTGAGCCTGGACGCCTCATACCGGGCACTGTGGTGGTGCACCTTCCAGCCAGAGATGTGGAGGGCAGAGGGCATCCAGCTGGAGGGGGAGAACTACACTAACCCTGGCCTGTTGTGGAAGGCCTTAGTGGAAGATGTCGACTTTGGCAGTCCAGCAGAGTCACGGTACTGTGCTATCTTGCATTACCAAGGAGAGATGTTACAGGGCCCGAGATCTATTTGACTGGGAGAAGACATCCACCGTTTTGTTGCCATGGAACGAGAGCTGGAGATGGACTATGTGGAACTACTAAACTCGGGTCAGCCGCAGAACGGGAAAACTGGGTGGCAGACCCAGACCTGCCAGCCTACAGCTGGGAAAACCCGGCCGAGGTACCCCCTGCTTCACTACCAGCTGCAGAAGTAGGGGACCTCATAGACTGGTCCTGGAGAGACCCACAGATGGCAAGGGGAGATGGGACCGAGATCTCTCTGCCGGCCCTACAGGGATGCTAGGCAGTCGTCCCAGATCCCCAGCAGCAGAGTACATTACAGTGAGGAGAGACTCACCGGTCTCACTCCCCAGCGGCAGAGCGCATTATTGGAAGGGGAGACAGTTGGTCTCACTTCCCAGCAGCAGTATGGGTTACTGGGAGAAGAGACAGTCGGTCTCTCTCCCCAGCGGCAGTGTGCATCCTTGGGAGAGGAGACAGTCGGTCTCTCTCCTCAGCGGCCAAGTAAGTTATTGGGAGAAGAGAAAATCCGTCTCTCTCCCCAGCGGCTGAGTATGTTTTTGGAACGGGAGACGGTCTCTCACTTCCCAGCAACAGTGTGAGTTCCAGGGAGCCGAAGGTGCCGTCCTTCCTCCCCAGCAGCTGAGTATGTTATTGGAAGTGGAGACAGTCGGTCTCTCTCCCCAGTGGCAGAGTGTATTACAGGAAGGGGAGACAGTCGGTCCCCCTCTCCAACATCGGAGAGAGTGTCAGGGAGAGGAGCCGGTTACCACCTCTCCCCAGCAGCAGCTTATTTCCCAAAGGGGAGACCTTATTCTCCCAGATGGGGCAGATGGGACCGGTCTACAGGGGTGCGAGATAGCCGGTCCAGATCCCAGCAGCTGGACTGTTTATCAAAAGGGGAGACAGTTGGTCTCCCCCTGCAGCAGCAGCACCGGGTCCAGGGAGAGGAGCCTACTACCCCCTCTTCACAGCTGGGCTCCAACCAGACTACTTCAGCTGAAGTGCTGGCATCAGGGCAGAGAACCGCTGGTCTCTGCCCACTCAGCAACCCACAGATCCAGAGTACATGTACCAACACAGCCGTGATGGAGCCCCTGGACAAAGACTGGCTGCACGTTTCCCCAGGTGGAGTAACTTTTCATTGTGGGTGGGCTGCACTACTGACTATGTTTTGTGGGTGGGTTGCTGGACTAACCAAGACACTGACCAACAGGAGGCCAGATACCTTGTTAGTCTTTTTGGGAAAGGGGAGAAATGTGGCGGAACCAGCCTCGCTACTGGGCATTGGAGAACACTGATTGCCAGCCTCCTGCCATATGACTATGGCCCCTGGGAGATTGGGCACTTTAAAAACAGCATTTGGGGCTTATGGACGTCTATTGGACCCTATGGCGATTTTATATTGAGCGCTCAGATCCAAGCTATCTAGGGATAGGTTGAATGTGGGGGTTCTGTTCAAAATGATAGGAATTATGTATTTTTATGTGTTTTACTGCTGTTGTAAATGGAGATATTTTCTGTATGCTGGAGATAATTGGCTTACCACACCCAAGACATGCTTGCAGTTGGTCAAAAAGGGATTTCCAACTAACTTTTGAACCACTGGACCAATTTGAATGATTTTGACATATGTTTGTATTTGGAGTATGCTGATTCTGAAAATGTGATGTATACTATATGTATTTTGGCTGATGTGTACTATAGTCATTGCTGCAGCCCAGGAGAAATGGGAGTTTGATCGCAGGACTAGTTTCTTTGTATTTGTATTCACTTTTATATCACACAGCTAGGTTGCAATGCTGCTGCCCTTCCCATGAGTTCCCTATTAAGGGTTAATAAGCATGTAGGGATGTATATAAAAAATACCCCTTTCTGTCTCATTAGAGATATTTTTGCCAGATGCTCAAGGAAGCAAGGAGAATGGTTAGTGTTGGGATCCACCTAAGAGGTCTGCCTTGATGTGGCAGGTGGGCATACCCTCTCATGGCCATTGGAGGTAACTAAAAACCTCCATTTGTTTAAAAATACGTAGCCATGTAGAAAGAGTGCAGGTAACTTATTTCTTTGGTTTATAAAATGTATTGAGTTTATTAATGTGGGTTTGCAGTGCAGGTGCATATACTACATCCCCAAAATCAATGATTGGCATCAGCATTTGCTGTACAATCTTTTCCTTTACTGTAGGGTGTAGGGATTTGTTTCTGTACAGGGCATCTAGTTTTGGATAAAGTTTAGATGCAAGTTTTTCTATGTGGAGGCCAAAAGATAGATTGGGGTCTAACAATATACCCAAGTATTTGAAAAAGTGGACTGCGGTCAGTGTGCTATTTGAATTTGTTTTGATGGATAGGTGGGAATTGTGTAATTTGTGTAATTTAGGTACTGTTCCAAAGATCATTGTGACAGTTTTGTCAGTGTTTAGGAAGAGTTTTTTTTTTTTGCGGTCCACTTTTCTACCTCTGTAAACTGGTCTTGGAGCACAGCCTCACGCTGTATGGATCAATGTATGTGTCAGTATGGATTACTGTGTGTGTGTGTCAGTATGGATCCATGTATGTGTCAGTATGGATTAGTTTGTGTGTGTGTGTGTGTGTGTGTGAGAGAGTGTCAGTATGGATCACTGTGTGTGTGTCAGTATGGATCACTGTGCATGTGGATCAGTATGGATCAATGCTTGTGTACGTATGGATCACTGTGTGTGTGTTTCAGTATGGATCACTGTTTGTGTGTGTCATTATGGATCACTGCTTGTGTGTGTCAGTATGGATGATTGTGTGTGTGTGTCAGTATATGTCACTGTATGTGTGTGTGTCACTATGTGTCAATGTGTGTGTCCGTATGTGTCACTGTGTGTGTCAGTATGGATCACTGTTTGTGTGTCAGTATGCATCATTGTATGTGTGTCAGTATGGATCATTGTGTGCCAGTGTCTGTTAATGAGTGTATGCCAGAGTGTGTATGTGTGGGCATCAGTACGTGCCAGTGAGTATCCATTAATCAAAAATCTGTGTGTATGTTTATATATGTTTTTTTTATTAAAAAAAATATATACAGCTTTGCTTTTTCTTTGTGATTTGTGGAAGTATTATGCATACATGCATATGCACAAATGTATATTCATTTATGTGTATTTTATCACTTAATTGATGTAAATAACAGTCAGCATAATTCTCATGTTATCAACTATTAAGAGTACAATTCAAATTTTATTGAACAAACCTCCTAATGATAACAGTATTTTTTTTAAACATAAAAACTTACAATGCACTGTTCCAAATTATTACGCACAGTAAGTTTCAAAACACTATATAGGATGTAAAGTACTGAAAATTGTCATTTGTTTGTTTGCAGTATATTTACTGAAATCAAAAGCTATTTCAATCAAACTTATAACAACATTTAACTTTTTAAACATTTTAACAGGTCACGTTACATTTTAACATAGGACCTCTTATTTGATAGCAGCTTCACAAGTCCTGCATCCCTTGAACTTGTGAGTTTTTGGACAGTTTCTGCTTGAATTTGTTTGCAAGATGTCAGAATAGCCTCCCAGAGCTGCTGTTTGGATGTAAACTGCCTCCCACCCTCATAGATCTTTTGCTTGAGGATGCTCCAAAGGTTCTCAATAGGATTGAGGTCAGGGGAGGATGGAGGCCACACCATGACTTTCTCTCCTTTTATCCCCATAGCAGCCACTGATGCAGAGGTATACTTTGCAGCATGAGATGGTGCATTGTCATGCATGAAGGTGATTTTTTTTTATGGAAAGCATAGTTCCTTCTGTACCAGGGAAGAAAGTGGTCAGTCAGAAACTCCACATACTTTGCAGAGGTCATCTTTACACCTTTGGGGACCCTATGCTCTCTTCCCATGATTCCGCCCAAAACATGACTCCACCACCACCTTGCTGATGTTGCAGCCTTGTTGGTACAGGGTGGCCGTCCACCAACCATCCACTACCCCATCCATTTGGACCATCCAGGGTTGCACGGCACTCATCCGTGAAAAGGACTGTTTGAAAATTAGTCTTCATGTATTTTTCTGCCCAATGCAGCCCTCTCTGCTTGTGAGCATTAGTTAGTGGTGGCTAAATAGAAGGTTTATGCACAGTTGCAAGACTCTGGAGGACTCTATACCTTGATGTCTGTGGGACTCCAGAGGCACCAGCAGCTTCAAATATATGTTTGCTGCTATGTAATGGTATTTTAGCAGCTGCTCTCTTGATCCGATGCATGGATCTGGCAGAAATCTTCCTCAATGTGCCTTTATCTGCACGAACCCATCTGTGCTCTGAATCAGCCACAAATCTCTTAATAGTGCGATGATCACGCTTAAGTTTTCGTGAAATATCTAATGTTTTCATACCTCGTCCAAGGCATTGAACTATTTCACTCTTTTCGGCAGCAGCATATTGCATGAAAATGGTGCTCTGCTTAATAATGTGGAACACCCTCCTTTAGTAGTTTTTCCTTAAATTGGGCTCACCTGGCAATCTAATTATCACAGGTGTCCAAGATTGTTTTCAGTGGTCAAAAGGGCACTGAGACACAATGCCATCCATGAGTTAAACTGAAAAACAAAATATTTAATCTTTGTGACACTTAAAAAGAATTTGCATAATAATTTGGAACAGGGTGTATGTGACTATGTAAGATGTACTGCAGTCAGACCTAAAAGGTGCTGTTGGGCCCAAGTCATGAGGGGTCTCATTAAGCACATGACTTTTGGACTTCAAGTTCCTCCTTTGTGGTTGCTGTATGCCTCAACATTCGCATTCTCTGACTGCACTGTTCTAGAGTTCTGTCTTGAAATGCTTCAGTTTCGATCACTGCTAAGAGCTCTAGAATGTTGGAAGTGGAACTTTTTGCTGAGAAAGATAATTTCCCTTGAATGTAACTGTTGTGAAGATATGCCACCCAACCCCAATGGTTGGCATCCGTAGTCAATATTATTAAATATATCCTAAGGGAAAACCTTGAAACAAATATTTTGTCTGTAACCACCATCTCAGGGATTGATGAACTAATTCTTATAGGCTGTAGAAGGTTGTTGTTTCTGTACTGCTGCAGGAAATTCTTTTGGAAGGTCCTCATCCTACATTGTGCCCACCTTGTCAGCCCTATGGTGGACGACATAGATCCCAGCAGGCTGATAACCTTCTTTGCCGATGTTACATTGAGTGCCAACATTTCTTTTATTTTTGCAACCAGTTTTTCCCTTCTTTCTTGAGATAGATGAACAATACCTCTGACTTTATCAAACTGAGTTCCCAGGTATATCATCAACTGGGAATGGGATAGATGACTCTTGGCAAAGTTTATCTTCCAACCATGTTGCATTAGGTAGTTCATGGAAATATTCCCGTGTATTAATATGGAATCTCTGCTGTCCAACAAAATGAGGATGTCCTCTAAATAATGGAATATGGCTATACCTTTTTTAGTGACACTATAGTCACCAGAACAACTACAGCTTATTGCATTTGTTCTGGTGAGTAGAATCATTCCCTTCAGGCCTTTTGCAGTAAACATTGTCTTTTCAGAGAAAATGCAGTGTTTATATTACAGCCTAGTGATAACTTCACAGGCCACTTCTTAGATGGCTGCTAAGGCGGCTTCCTTCGGCAGTGCTGCAGAGTAAGCACCACTGCCACTCAGTGTCTCCACCCTCTGAATGCAAACAGTAAACTTTCCTCATAGACATGCATTTATTGGCCATGTCTGTGTTTGACTTGTGTTGGCACTGCCCCTGATCTGCCTCCTTGACAGTTATAGCCAATCATATGAGGAAGCATTGTGATTGGCTCAGACCAAGGGGCAGAGCCAGCAACTACAGACATGATTGTGGTGTGTAACACTATAGGATCAGGAATATATGTTTGTGTTCCTGACCCTACAGGGAGTGCAGAATTATTAGGCAAGTTGTATTTTTGAGGATTAATTTTATTATTGAACAACAACCATGTTCTCAATGAACCCAAAAAACTCATTAATATCAAAGCTGAAAATTTTTTGAAAGTAGTTTTTAGTTTGTTTTTAGTTATAGCTATGTTAGGGGGATATCTGTGTGTGCAGGTGACTATTACTGTGCATAATTATTAGGCAACTTAACAAAAAACAAATATATACCCATTTCAATTATTTATTATTACCAGTGAAACCAATATAACATCTCAACATTCACAAATATACATTTCTGACATTCAAAAACAAAACAAAAACAAATCAGTGACCAATATAGCCACCTTTCTTTGCAAGGACACTCAAAAGCCTGCCATCCATGGATTCTGTCAGTGTTTTGATCTGTTCACCATCAACATTGCGTGCAGCAGCAACCACAGCCTCCCAGACACTGTTCAGAGAGGTGTACTGTTTTCCCTCCTTGTAAATCTCACATTTGATGATGGACCACAGGTTCTCAATGGGGTTCAGATCAGGTGAACAAGGAGGCCATGTCATTAGATTTTCTTTTATACCCTTTCTTGCCAGCCACGCTGTGGAGTACTTGGACGCGTGTGATGGAGCATTGTCCTGCATGAAAATCATGTTTTTCTTGAAGGATGCAGACTTCTTCCTGTACCACTGCTTGAAGAAGGTGTCTTCCAGGAACTGGCAGTAGGACTGGGAGTTGAGCTTGACTCCATCCTCAACCCGAAAAGGCCCCACAAGCTCATCTTTGATGATACCAGCCCAAACCAGTACTCCACCTCCACCTTGCTGGCATCTGAGTCGGACTGGAGCTCTCTGCCCTTTACCAATCCAGCCACGGGCCCATCCATCTGGCCCATCAAGACTCACTCTCATTTCATCAGTCCATAAAACCTTAGAAAAATCAGTCTTGAGATATTTCTTGGCCCAGTCTTGACGTTTCAGCTTGTGTGTCTTGTTCAGTGGTGGTCGTCTTTCAGCCTTTCTTACCTTGGCCATGTCTCTGAGTATTGCACACCTTGTGCTTTTGGGCACTCCAGTGATGTTGCAGCTCTGAAATATGGCCAAACTGGTGGCAAGTGGCATCGTGGCAGCTGCACGCTTGACTTTTCTCAGTTCATGGGCAGTTATTTTGCGCCTTGGTTTTTCCACACGCTTCTTGCGACCCTGTTGACTATTTTGAATGAAAGCTTGATTGTTCGATGATCACGCTTCAGAAGCTTTGCAATTTTAAGAGTGCTGCATCCCTCTGCAAGATATCTCACTATTTTTGACTTTTCTGAGCCTGTCAAGTCCTTCTTTTGACCCATTTTGCCAAAGGAAAGGAAGTTGCCTAATAATTATGCACACCTGATATAGGGTGTTGATGTCATTAGACCACACCCCTTCTCATTACAGAGATGCACATCACCTAATATGCTTAAATGGTAGTAGGCTTTTGAGCCTATACAGCTTGGAGTAAGACAACATGCATAAAGAGGATGATGTGGTCAAAATACTCATTTGCCTAATAATTCTGCACTCCCTGTATAGTGCTCTTTTTATTCTGCAATCAGCACTAGAGTTGAGCGGACACCTGGATCTTCGGGTCCGGCGGGTTCGGCCGAACTTTGAAAAAAAAGTCTGGGTTCAGGCTCAAACTTGACCCCGAACCCTATTGAAGTCAATGGGGACCCGAACTTTTGGGCACAAAAATGCCTCTAAAAATCTCCTAGAAAGAGCTAGAGAGCTGCAAAAGCAAGTGAAATGGGGGTACGAGTAGGACAAGTGCCCTGCAAACAAATGTGGATAGGGAAATCACTTAAAATAACATAAAAAAATAAAAAATACAGCTGAGCCATAAAATAGCACTAGATGGAATCTTTGATTTTAGCTTTGGAAGAACATAAATCAAAATCTAAAGCATGGCTGTCAGGAGGATCACCAGAATTATCCATTTGAGAGAGGGTTGGAGTGCAGGGTATTCTCTTTCATTATTCAAACTGAGCTCAACTCCTGATGCATGAAGAAAAGGCCTTCACAAGCCTCTGCTATTGTGTACATAGTTTATACTACGTGACTCATAGGTTGAGGAGGCGGTGACCGTGGCGGTGTTGGTGGAAGCGGCGGTGGAGGAGGATGTAGCCAACACTGTTTATATATATATATATTTTTTTTTTTATTGGGGTAGCCCCCAAAATATTGGGACATACAAAAAAAGAAACATTTTGCGGCCTGCGGTGCATTTCTTGCAGTCCTGATGCATGGAGAAAAGGCCTTCACAAGCCTCTGCTAATGTGTACAGTTTAATTAGTTTATACTAAGTGACCCATGAGTTTGTTTTATTGCAAAATTGTCACTTTGTCCTGAGGAAGATCCCAGTGCGGACCGAAACGTCGATTTGCTGATTTGATGGAATAAAAGAGTTTTTTTGCACTGGAAGACCGTGAGTGCAGTCCAAGCTTTGTTTACGTGAATATCAATTTCCCCAGAGGACTGGCACCCGGCAAGTAAAAGCCATTTGCTATCAATAATATTGAGCTTGAGTGCAAGGACTTTTGATTATTTTTGTATATATATATATTTATATATATATATATTTTAATTGGTGTAGCCCCCAAAATATTGGGACATATAAAAAAAAAAAGACAACTCTCTTCCGCAGAGTAGCTGTTGACATTATAGTTGCGCAGGCCCTTTGTTGACTCTAGAGAATCTCGGGCCAATCGCACATCCCTGTGGCGGCGACTTTGCATGCAGATGTCATCCATTTTAATTTTCGATGCCAGTTTCTGCAGCTACAATGGTGGCCTCCATTCCGTACAGGGACCCTGAGAAACGGCCGCCACATGCAAGGAAGGCAGCAGGCGCACAAATGACCCACTACCGACGCGGGAAGGTAGTGACGACAAATAACAATACAGGACTCTTTAGAGGCCCTGTAATTGTAATGAGTCCACTTGAAATCCTTTAACTCTGATCAATTGGAGGGAAGTCTGGTGCACAGCCACTGACCCGTGCGTGCTGCAGCTGAAACTCCACTATCGCCTGCTGCTGCTCGCACAGTCTCATGAGGCGGTGAGCGGTGAAGGCCGAAGTTACGCTGCAGCGCCGACTGGCGAGCAGCAGCAGGGTGCCAAAAGCACGCACAGCCGCTACAGTGAATGTCACATCCTGTTCCAAGTTGCGGATCAGTCTGGTGATGGCTTCTGGTATCCAGTACTCTTTTTTACTGAATTTGCATCAGGGTCCTGGTATGTGGCCGCACAAACGCTGGTGCTCTACACCAGGGGGCATGCGGTTACCCTGCACCAGACCCTGCTAATCCATTCCACACTGTGACTCTAACTTCAACATCAGGCATACTGGGTCGCGGTTGTCCGACCGCCGCCCAGACAGTGTCTGGGTCCTGGTCACCGGACTGTCCACCTGACTGTGAAACTACGAATGGATTGTTATATCTGGTACGAACCTGAATTTTGCAGTTCGGATTTGCTCAACTCTATTATGGATCCTTTGAACACTACATGTATTACTTGGATAACTGGTAATTCTCGAGCTAATACATGCCGACGAGCGCTAGGGGACGGCCGCTCAGCTTTTGCACCCTGCTCCCTCCCTTATGCTGTGCTGGTGCCTCTGTGCGACTAGCGCCTCTTCCTCCAAACTGCACATGTCACTCGCATGACCTTGATTTCATGTGGGGTCTAGGACCTCATCATCCTCCACATCATCTTACACCCACTCCTCAACCCTGCCCTCCTTGCCAGTATGCACACTGCAAAAAGCCACAGCAGTTGGCACCTGTGTTTATACAGCATGTAAAGTACATATGGAAATTGTTTTAGAATTGTATGCAGGCAACAGTTTTCCCTATAAACTGACCTCTCAGTTTAACTTGTGAGGGTATTGCCCCAGAATTACAATATTGTTTAAGTACCTCTTATCTATTGATAACTGGTTTAAATATAGCAGCATGTTATCTGGTAGTTTCTAGTGTAGAAAATATCAATCTGTTTTCTATCACTTAGATCTGTGTAACAAGTGTTGTAGGTGTGAAACAATATTACACGTGACCGATGTAGTAAATTTGAATCAAAGTTACACTTCGATTTGACTCTCAGATATGAAGTGAACACCACAACTATACTATTTAGCACCAAAAAAATTTTTTCTAAGAAAATTGACTTTTTAAAACTCCAATGTAAGCAGCAGATTAGCAGCAAAACAATTAGAATTTTTACAACTGCGCAGTAAGCGCACTATTAGACAATTTGATTTGACTCTCAGATATGAAGAGCAGGCCACAAAATGTACTATTTAGCAGATTAGCACCCAGAAAATTAGAATGTTTACAATTGCGCTATAACCGCAGAATTAGACGCTTCTATTTGACTCTCAGATATGAAGAGCACGCCCAAAATTTACTATTCAGCAGATTAGCACCCAGAATATAAGAATGTTTTCCACTGCGCTGTAAGCACACTATTAGACTCTTCTATTTGACTCTCAGATATGAAGAGCAGGCCCCAAAATGTACTATTTAGCAGATTAACACCCAGAAAATAAGAATGTTTACTACTGCGCTGTAATCACACTATTAGACGCTTCGATTTGACTCTCAGATATGAAGTGCACCGCAGGCCGCAAATGTGCTATTTAGCAGATTAGCACCCAGAAAATTCGAATTTTTACAACTGCGCTGTAAGCACACTATAAGACGCTTCTATTTGATTCTCAGATATGAAGTGCACCCCCTAAAATGTACTATTTAGCAGATTAGCACCCAGAAAATTAGAATATTTGCCACTGCACTGTAAGCACACTATTAGACGCTTCTATTTGACTCTCAGATATGAAAAGCATGCCACAAAATGTACTATTTAGCAGATTAACACCCAGAAAATAAGAATGTTTACCACTGCGCTGTAAGCGCACTATTAGACGCTTCTATTTGACTCTCAGATATGAAGTGCACCCCACTAAAATACTATTTAGCAGTTTAGCACCCAAGACATTTTAAGTTTTAAAACTGCAATGTGACAGCAGTATTTGACAATTCTATTTGACTCTCAGATATGAAGTACACCCCACTAATGTACTATGCCATTAATGTACTATTAAGCACCCAAAAAATTTGACTTTTTAAAACTCCGATGTAACCGCGGTATTTGAAGCTTCTATTTGACTCTCAGATATGACGTGCACCCCACCCGACTAATGTACTAGTTTGCAGAATTCTTTCCTAAGCTGTCCCTATCAGCGGCAGCATCCTCTCCCTACACTAATAAGACCGCATGTGCGAGCGGTGCTATGCAACTCCAGCTTATATATAGAGGCTGGGTCACATGCTGCACTGGCCAATCACAGCAATGCCATTAGTAGGCATGGGTGTGATGGCTTCTAAGGGCACACGAGTCAAAAACTTGTTGATTGGCTGCCCTGCAGCCTTTCAAAATGCACCATTAAATCACCGAACACCGAACTCCAACCCGAACATACAGTGATATGTCCGTGTTTGGGTCCGGGGTCCAAAAAAACGTAATGTTCGGTACGAACCCGAACTTTACAGTCCGAGTTTGCTCAACTCTAATCAACACTACTAGGAGTATGGAAAAGGTTCGAGGTGCGGTACTTATTACAAAAGAAAGTGCTCTGAATTGGAAATGTCCTCTTTGTATTGCAAATCTTAGAATTCTTTGGTGTTGCAGAGTAATAGGTATGTGGAAATATGCATCCTGTAAGTCTATGGACATCTGTCTAGGAAAAACTGCCTTGATTATGGATTGAAGAGATTCCATTTTGAACCTCCTGGTGTTTAGGAATCCATTGAGCCTGTGCAAATCCAGGATGGGCCTCCAACCTCCTGATGCCTTTTTTGTAAGAAACAGATAGGAGTAATATCCATGTCTTTTTTCTAAAAGTGGGACTTTTACAATGACTCCTTCGTCTTGTAGGGATGAGATGAAATGCATTAAGGCTTTCTTTTTCTATGGGTCTTCTGACCACTTTGTCTTTTGAAAACTGCGATGTGGACCTTTTTCGTGGAATTCCAAAAAGTATCCTCTTGTCCTTTGTGGATTTTTCCCAATCCTACACTTCCAGACTGGGAGAAAACCCCATAATGTTCTGGAACCCTTACAAGAAATTCCTCTTGATTTTCTTTGATAGAAGACTGACCGCTTCTCCATGGCTGACATCTACCGTATTCTTTTCCTGGTCTAAAGGATCTATTGTCTCGAACGGAAGAATCATAAGACCTTTTACCCTTGAAAGGTTTTCTTGGCTTACGGTCTTGAGGAAGAAATGCTCTTGTGCCTTCTGCAGCTCTTTTAATGCAGTAATCTAAATTCTTTCCAAAAAGCATGTCTCCATAAAAGGGAAGAGAACGCAGACTGTTTTTGGAGGAGGAATCTGCAGACCAAAATCTAAGCCATTGAGCCCTTCTGGCTGACATGGATAAAGCCATATTTCTGGCTGTAGCTTTAACTATATCCACTGAAGCCTCAGTAGTAAAGTCTATTGCCAATTTAATGTCCTGTAGACTGTCCATAGGAGATGAATGGCTCCTGCCATCTCTAATGACTTCCTCTAGGTTCTCAATACAAATCTTTAAAGCCCTAGAGACTGATGTTAGGTCTCCTGCTGGATGGAAGCCCATGCCGTCACATAGGCTTTTGACAGGCAAGAGTCCATCCTTTTGTCCATGGGATATATTAGGTAACCTGCATTAACCACTGGTTTTGCTAACCTCATCACAACTGTGTCCACTTTAGGAGCTGTATCCCAATATCCAGAGTCTGCTTTACTGAATGGATAAAGGCGTAATATTCTCCCTTGTGCCGGGAACCTTTTGTCTCCTTTAGACCATTCTTCCACAATCAGGGATTTAATAGTATCATGGACTTAAAAGGTATCTCTTTTCCTCCTTAAGTCAGAGAAGTATCTGTTAGACGTGGAGGGTTCCTCTTTAGAAGTGTCTTTAAGACTCGAAGACTTACGGACTCTAGAAATCAGATGGTCCACTTGAGCTGGATCTAGAGATTCTGGAGTAGGTTGTATCTCTTCCTCTGAAGAAGAGTATCTGTCCATGTATGATTCCACCTCCATGGATTCCTCAGAAGATTCGTCCTCTGAATACTCAAGAGGGTCTGGATACCTGGGTCTTTTTCGAAGATGACTTGCCTCCTTGATGCCCTTGGAAAACGCTTGCTTTATGAACTGCCTAATGTCTGGAGCTTGGTTTGATGGACCTGCTGCTGTAGATAAACAGTCTGCGCAGAGGCCTTTACCCTTTAAGGCTCTCTTGTCACTGACTTCACACTGCGACCTTCTTGGAGATTTTCCTTTTGATGATCCTGAAGTCTTCTTTCCCTTAGAACTGGCATATAGGGAAGGACACTTACTAATATGAACTCTTTTATTTTAATACTTGAGAGACTACAGATGATAAAGAATGTACAAAAACTTTTGTACAGAATAAAATGGCTCACCTATGGCTCACCTATGGCTCTTATAGCCACCTGAAGCCGATGAATCAGAATCCATCAACCTCTTTTTCCATTTTTTGAATAAGACTGAATGAAGGCAAGCAATACCAAACAAAACTTTTAGTATGCTCATAAAAGAATACAGAGAGAAATGTAAGTGACTGTGTCTTTAAAATCTACTTACCAGAAAAGACAGCCAAAGTAATCAAATGAAGCAATTGATATAAAGAAATAAAGCTAAATAATATTATAGAAGAGCTAATAGGACTTGCCTTTACAGATGAAATTAATGTTGGTGCTTTAAATGGGAAGAATGACGTCATCCCGCTATTCGCCTGTGTGAACGGAAGGCCATGCATGCGTCCGAACGAAACCTCGCGAATGCTCGATCATGCTCTTTCTGGTGCATGCACGCAAAAACTTACATGCATGCGCTCGAATGAAAACAGAAGAACGCTATTAATCGCATGGCACTACCGAAATTACTAACAGGCCAACCACACAATCCGTGCATGCGCAATGGTGCTGATAGGACGTCAACTAATATGGAGGTTCCCAGAAACTCGAGGAACCGTCCTTTCACTGGGTTTCTGTAGGTATGGCTGTACAGACATACAGCGGTTGTGTCTTGTTCTCTATCCCTGCCCTCGACAAGTATTCTGACTATTCTTGGATATGTTAAGTCTGGCCATTCTAAGGTCCGGTTACACGTTATCCTTAGTTCTAGGTGTGATATTCTTCTGCGTGCTCGATCACTTAGTAATCCTGAGATTATGACAGGGTCATAGATTATGCAGAATTGTGTCAGCTTGTGAGAGAAAGCTAGAGGAGAATGATCACCGTATGGATCAATTTGCTCAGGCCTTCAGTACGCTTCTTACGCGGACGGCTCATTTACAGCCTGATGTTTTTCCAACTACGTCACCTCTGCCTAATGTACCTCCACCTATAGTATATAAGGCACCTACTATCTCCCTATCTCCTCCCCCGCATTTTGAAGGTAATATCCAAGAATACCGGGGATTTCTCATTCAGATTGAGTACCACTTTGAGGCCTTACCGGGATCTTTTCCCTCAGATAGAGCTAACGTTGGTTACTAAGCCTTAACGTGGACCAATCCATTATGGGAGAGTAATAGGAGTATAGCTTATAATTACCAGGAATTCCTTGCGGAATTCAAATTAACGTTTGAATCATTAGACAGGGAGGATGATGCTTCCACTGCCCTAATGCATATCAAACAAGGGAACCGGTCTATCTCAAATTATGCCATAGAATTTCACACCTTGGCTTCTAAAGTTGACTGGACTAAAAGCGGATTGATCTCTGCATTTAAAGAAGTATTATCCAAGGCTATTCTTGATGAAATTGCTGCCAAAGATCTACCGAAGAGATTAAGTTAATTCATCACATATGTGATGCAGATCGATAACAGAATTAGGACCAGGGAAATTACCAGAAATAGAACCAGACGTATGACTATGTCACTGGCACCTCATTTGTCCAAACCTGTTGTCCCTGGCCTCTCTGTCCAGTCTGAACCTGAACCTATGCAGTTAGGGGTTACTAGACTGTCAGAGGCAGAGAAACAGTATAGGAGAAAGGAGGGTATATACTGTGGCAAAAAAAAGACATATGAGAGATGCTTGCCCCATACGTCCAGAAAACGTCCACAACTAAGAACCGTAAGGGGACAGGTGTGATGGATACGTCCTCTGGTAATAACCAAAGTAGATTCCTCCTTAACATCACCGCCCTTTGCAATAAGAAAAGCTTTTCATGCAAGGCCCTGATGGACTGGTGCGGCGGGAAACTTTATTGACATGTATTTTGTTAAAAAACATTTCATACCTATCAAGGAGAGATCATCACCTCTAGCCATTGAGGCTATTGACTGAAGACCTCTCTCTCAACCTCTGATTACACATGAAATCGTGCCTATTAGCATTAGTATAGGAGCTTTACACAAGGAAAACATAACATTTCAGATAATTGCTTCCCCTTCTTGTCCCATCAAATTAGGATTTCCATGGCTCATCAAGCACAACCCTCATGTTAACTGGGCTAAGGGGGAAATACTGGAATGGTGAGAGATGCATGTTCCCCATCACTAAGAGAGTGGGCATCCATACTCTTTGCCTACTTCAATACCCCAGACCTCCAAAATTCCAGTACAGTACTGGGAGGTTAAAGAGGCGTTCATTAAGAGATCGTATGATTGCTCCATAGATCTGCTACTCGGTGCTATGCCCCCTAGGGGGGAAGTTTATGCCTTATCTCCACAGGAGAGTAGAATCATGGAAGAGTATATCAAAGATCCTTTAATTAAAGGCCACATGCGTAAGTCATCATCACCTGCTGGAGCAGGGTTCTTTTTTGTATTCAAAAAAGATGGAGAATTACACCCATGCATTGATTACTAGTGATGTCGCGAACCGTTGCGAACTTCCTGCGAATGGCTCGCCGTGGTTCGTCACGAACCGTTCGCAGCAAGCTCCGGTCAGCTGACACATCCCGGCCAATCTCCAGCAGACCCTCCCTCCCAGATCCTCCCACCTCCTGGACAGCATCCATGTTGAAGGCAGCTTCAACATGGATGCTGTCCAGGAGGTGGGAGGCTCTGGGAGGGAGGGTCTGCTGGAGATTGGCCGAGATATGTCAGCTGACCGGAGCTCGCCGCGAACGGTTCGTGGCGAACCGTGGCGAGCCGTTTGCGGGAAGTTCGCGACATCACTATTGATTACAGGGCAATAAACAAGATTACAAAAAAAAAGCCTATCCTATTCCCCTTATCTCCGAATTGTTTGACAGACTCCAGGGTGCTAAGATATTTACTAAACTTGACCTTAGGAGTGCGTACAATTTGATAAGAATTAAGGAAGACCATGAGTGGAAAACAGCATTTAACACTAGAAGTGGGCACTCTGAGTACCTTGTCATGCCCTTCGGTTTATGTTATGCTCCGGCCGTATTTCAAGACTTTATTAATGATGTGCTCAGCAACTATATTTATTATTTCATCCTAGTGTACCTGGATGATATCCTTATTTATTCCCCCGACCTTCAGACTCATCATGAACATGTCAAACAAGTACTACAATCTTTGCATTAAATTGGGCTTTTTTAGTAATCCTGAAACCGCCAAAATTATAATTATAAGAAAATATTGATAAAAAAGGGACGAAAAAGGTCCTAAAAGGAGACTTACCTTAAATTCTAAAATAATGCTTAAGGTAGGAATTTATTTCCATAATTGTCCAAGTAATTGTCACTGGCTTCACTCCATTAGACATTGCAGATATATTATGACATGGCAAATATTTTGCTATCCCTAGGGTCACAGCAAGTAAAACTCCCGGTTACTAAGGGGGTTACCTTTGCACAGGGCCGTATGCTGAAGCTTCTCAAGAAAGAGAGGCTGAACTCCCTTGGGGCAGAGGATAAGCAACAAAAAAGAAATTTTTTATTTAAGACTTAAAAAGACTATCTTTGGTCTATAGGGATAGGACAGGAACAAAAAGACTAAGGGTAGGAGGGGGAGTGGATATATATACCTTCTGTTTTAATAAAGTTCCTGTCTAATTAGGATTAGGGATGGGAAGAGCTACGCATTTTATATAGTTATAATATTTTATAATATATTTATAAATATATATAAATAAATAATTTGCATTGATATACATTTATTCCATCTGCCTCACATTAAATATTGTGTTTGCATGAACACACAGGGAAGTACTATGACCTAGGCTGACTAGACCTGGGCCTAATCTACAGAATTCAGGTTTTTGTTTTTTTCCTAATAGGTGGTAGCTTCTTTTAGTGAATTTCTGCTCTTTGGAATCAAAGTGTCTTCAGTCTCTCTAGAAATGAGCAGATGGTGTAACCAGCAGGTCCTAAAAAAAAAGGCAAACCCCATAAAACAATTGTAGGGGGTGGGGGGCCTCAAGAATGACTAAATAGTCAAGGAATGCCAAATGATTGATCTTCCCTTTTTGCCATACATGATACCCTAAAACCTGGTCCTTATTACCAGTGTTTAAATGCCCAATACTTCTCTCCCCTGTTCCTTTACCCAAATCCTCTGCAGAAGACTGGGTGGAGAGGATGAGACATATCAATCCACATGCATTTTCAAATAGTTGTACCAAAACACATGGCTTTGAGAATAACTAAAATAAACCATAGTAGCAGCAATCATATTTATATTTTTTATTTGAAAATTGGACGTGTATTCTCTGAACCTTTTTTACCTGTTTAACTAAGCAATTCATGGAAGAAGCACCTACTTTAGAAACCATAATCTGTAACATTGTGCAGCCAAAACAAAAACAAACAAAAAAAACCTCACTACTTAGTAGATGACTATGCATTTGTCATTGGGAATATATCTAAATCATTTTGCAAAAGTTGCAGTACTATTGTCTGCTGCCTTTGCAAGCCCTCCTCTACAAACCCAGTCAAGACTTTCTGTGGCTGTCCAATCACAGACTTTCCAATACAGCTCACTGAAAAGTATTTGCAAAGCAGGTGCTCTGAGCTATTGCCTGGAATAGAAAACACACTCTCGGGAACCAGGACAGGAAACTACGACAGGGCAATGAACTGGGTAGCTTCAGGAATTTATATATCCCTCCTTTGACTGTGATTGGTCAGAGGGTGACCTCTGACCTCAGAACGTGTGTGTACATCGACGTCGTGACGTCACACGCATGTTCTTATGACCCTGGGGCTGGGCTATAAATGGTGGTTCTTTAAGGCAGGTGTCCAGGAGAAGCCGGCGGAGTGGCTCCCGACTTGCCGCTGAGCAGGTAAGCTCAGTTCGTCGGTGTGGTTGTGCCGGTCGAGCGCGACTGCACGTTGCGTGGAGCCGGGGCCCTTGACACATTCTAAATGGATCATGGGAGTTGTAGTTCTACAACATATGTGGATCTACTTTTTGGGCACCTAGATAAAAAAGAAAACAATGAGAAACTGTGAAAAGTAAAAAAAAATAGTAAGAACATAGAAAAAAGCAGAGTAGAATGTGTGTCTTTGTTTGTCTGTGCATCTGCATTTGTGCCTGTTTTGTATCTGTGTCTGTGCATCTGCATTTATGTCTGTTTTGTATCTGTGTCTGTGCATCTGCATGTGTGTCAGTGCTTGTGTGTGTCTGATCATCTTCATGTTTGTCAGTGTTTGTATATGTGTGTGTTTCTGCATGTGTCACTGTTTGTCTGTGTGTCTGTTTATCTGCATGTGTCTCAGTGTGTGTTAACTTCATGTATATATGTATGTGTATTTCTATCTGTGTGTATGTGTATATGTGCATACATCTCAGCATCACAAATGCCAACACTCCAAACAAATACATCCCTGCATTCAAACATCAACACTACATACAAATAATTATCTGTATTAAAACATAAACATTATATATAAACACACCCCATGCATAAAAACAACCCGCAAAACTCCACACACATATGCACGCCTGCATTCAAATGCCAACAGCCCATACAGTGGCCTTTTATTGTGGCCAGCCTAAGGCACACCTTTGGAATAATCATGCAATAATCATGCTGTCTAATCAGTATCTTGATATGCCACAAATGTGAGGTGGATGGATTATCTCGGCAAAGGAGACGTGCTCACTAACACAGATTTAGACAGATTTGTGAACAATATTTGAAAGAAATAGGCCTTTTGTGTACATAGAAAAAGTCTTAGATCGTTGAGTTCAGCTCATGAAAAATGGGGGCAAAAACAAAAGTGTTGCGTTTATAATTTTGTTCAGTGTAAAATTCCATCCACACATATTCTCTCACATACTCCATACAAAAATAAGCTTACATTCAAACACACAAACACAGCTCGTTGCTATATACATCCCTTCAGGGTGGTCAAATAGTAAATCCCAAGCTGGCAAAGCTTTGTGGGAGTAGTACAAGAGATGGAGATCTACCTTTTGGCCATGGCCCTCTCTACGTTAGTTTTGCTTGCTGGTTTTTTCTATGGTAAACACTTTTTAGGGCCATCCACGGCAGAGCTACTTCAATACACCACCATTTAGCTTGAGGTCAGGCAACACACCCTTTCTTACTTTTTGATAATAAATGACTTCATTTAAAATGTTGCTTAGCATAATTTATTTTATCATCACTTTCATCAGGAGTATTTTAATACCTAATGTGCACAAATTTGCATTATTTTAGAAAATGTTCATGATTGTAAAAAAAAAATTATTGCATTAATTTTGCTTTCTTTCCGTATTCAAGAATTTAATTAACTTATATATTTCCACCATTTTTCAGTGAGTCTCTGTCGGGGTTAACACTGATGGGTTCAAATGATTAATAACTCTGTATATGTACATCCCTTATTGCCCCGTTGATTATGTGTCACTTCTAAATAGCTTCTTATCCAATCCATGAACACGTTATAGGAGAAAATATTACTGTAAAAATGGCTGTATGCAGAGATTACAGATACATGGCAAGCTTAATTTAAAAAAAGAAAATGGGCACTTTCATTTTTCTAACTATACACATTCTATCATACATGGAATGCTTACAAAATAGTTTTCTTATAGATGTCCTGAAAATAAAAAAAAGACAACAATGCAATGATTCTATGTGGGTAGAATACAGGTTATATTAAAGGGGCACTAAAGTCACCAGACCAACAGCTTAATGTAGTTGTTCTGGTGAGTATGGTCAGTCCCTGCAGGCATTTTAAGTGAAAAGGCAGTGTTTACATTACAACCTAGGAACACCTCTAATGGCCACTCCTCAGAAGGCCACTGGAGGTGCTACCTTGGTCAGTGCTTCACATTGTGTTGCACTGATGTTTAGTGTCACTGCGTTCTGCATGGAGACACTGAACATTCCTCATAGACATGCATTGATTTCCTATGGGAAAAAAATTGTGATTGGCTGAGATCCTCAATTCGAATTATGTCACCCAAGGAGGCAGATAAGGGGCATGGCCAGATGCGAGGAGCCCCACATGCCACTGGAAAAAAGTGACTGAATCACCTTTATCACCAGAGGTAAGGGGGGCTGATTACCTAAATGGTGGTTTTAAAACTAGAGTGTCAGTGTGTTCCTGACACTATAGTGCTCATTTAAATAAAGTCAAATTGATTTCAAAAGATAAAACATTAAAAGAACACTATAGTTACCAGAACAGCTTAATGTAGTGGTTCTGGTGTCTACAGTCTGTCCCAGCAGGCATTTTATTATAAATGCTGCTTTTTCAGAGAAAAGTCAGTGTTTCCATTTCCATTTCCAGTGGCAGTCACTAAGAAAGTCCCTGGAGGTGCTTCCTGTGTCAGTGCTGCATAGTGTGCATTGATGCGCTGAACATTGCCCATAGAGATGCATTGATTCATTTCATCTCTATGAGGATATGTTAATTGGCGCAACACAGCATTTTGCCACGCATATGCAATAGCTTACTAATGCTAATTCTTACCTTAAAAAGCATTGGATTGGCTGTGAACATGGGGGCACAGCAGGGTGGGGGCATGGGAAAAAAGGTGAGTAAACTCCCCTTTCCAGAGCAATCTTTGGAGGGTGGGGGACCTAAACAGCCACACAGGCACTGTAGTGTCAGGAATATATGTTTGAAGTCCTGACAATATAGAGTTCCTTTAAGCAAAAACACATTTACAATAGCAATTTGGCAAGAGCATTTTATATTGTGTTCTGAATAACACATTCCAGCACTATAATAATAAAAGTACATATGCTTGAGTCACTTCTTTCACGTTCTTCATGTTATTTTGTTAGTATTCTAGAGTAAAGATGAGCCTTGATGAATGATTAACCAGTATACTTTGCATAAATAAGAGGATTTTGGTATCATTCATTCTTAGAACTTTGTTTCATGTGCTACCTGAAAGACAAAAACAATGTATCTGTTTCAAATCAAGTACTAACCGATATTAACAAATAGTTATATCAAAAATAAGCAACTAAAGAAAACACCATGTAAGACTTGGAAAGTAATGTGTTATCTTTCAGGTCAAGGTCTTAAACAGAATGGGATTCTGCAATGACAAGAATGGATATCACTATTTCTTCTGAGGAATCTCATGTTCTAATATTTGAGAATGGGAGAGAGACTCTTATGTTTTACCTTTTTCTCTCATTAAAAGTCATGCACGATAGCATGTGATCACCTTTTGTGTAACAATCACATGACAACGCAAATTTCACTGAAAAAGTAATTGAAAGGAGTAGAATGCTCTCTTTATTTAGAGTGTCCTGATATTCCACGGCCTTCCAATTACCATTTCTCAATTTTCTTTTAAAAATATCTCTTTGTGTGTCTCATGTTTTTCAAAGTATCCAGTGGCAAAGATCAGGACACTTAGCAATCAGAAAATAAGGTTTCAGACTTCTCTTTAGAACATAGTATGTGAACTCTAGTGTTGAAAACAAACCTGATAAAGTCTCATAATAAGAATGTTTAAAGAACGTAGGCATTTTTCTGATAATTGCAGCAAAAATAACTTATTCCCATCTACTAGACATGTGCATTTGGTTTTGTAAGATTCGCAAAATGACTGAAAATCACTGTTCTGTAAATATCAGAATTTCCAGCTCAATAGTCAACATTCGGTCATTTAGTTAATTGTGTGCACAATGCAGCATACACAATGTCATCATGCAGTGCTATTGTGAGATTAATGTCAAGTTCCTGCAAAATTAGACCAATATTGAACATTTTCTAGACAAACCTTTGCTGCTGAATGTGAGACAGTGTGAGCTGAGCAGGTGAGCAGTCAGCAGGCACACAGTTATTGATTGGATTGCAGTCTTTAGCTATTCTCCACAAAAATTTTTGTTGATTTTTTTTCTGTTAAACTGAGGAAAGTATTACAGACTAGACAGATACGTATTGTGTGTATAAGACTCAGATAGTCAGTCACTACAGTAGAGGTAGGTACTGAATTTGTTTGTTGAAGTGCTATTATTATTATTATGTTATTATTTATATAGCGCCAACAAATTCCGCAGCGAACAAACATGTAGCTGTAACCAGTCAAGATGGACACACAGAAACAGAGGGGTTGAGGGCCATGTTCAATGAGCTTACATGCTAAAGGGAGTGGGGTAAGGATAGTATTAGACTAATGACAGTTGCAAGAGAAGACTCAGTCGGGAGCTATTAATAGTTTAATTGATACGCTTTTATGAAGAAGTGGGTTTTTAATGATTTTATTGAAGGAGTGGAGACTGGGTGAGCATCTAATGGAGGATGGAAGTGAGTTCCACAGGATCGGTGCAGCCCTTGAGAAGTCTTGAAGGCCACCATCAGAGGTGAGAGTATGAACAGAAGATAGACGTAAGTCTTCAGCAGAACGTAAGGACCTAGAGGGGACATACTTGTGTATTAGGGAGGATAGATAGGTGGGAGCAGCATTATGAGATTTGAAAGCAAGAAACCAGAATTTTAAATTGAGCCCTATATTTTACAGAAAGCCAATGTAGGGACTGACAGAAGGGTGAGGCATGGGAAATGCCGGTGGACTGGAAGATGAGCCTCTCCGCCGCATTCATTATGGACTGTAATGGCGCAAGTTGGGAGCACGTAAGACCACTGAGAAGCGGATTACAGTAGTCAAGGCGAGGAAGGACAGTGGAATTTTTTACTTTTGCAGAGGAAAGAGCCAAACTGTATGAGTGCAGCATAAATTTATAGTGGAGCAAGTTAGACGCACAGTGAGACTTTCACCAACAGCGTTCAGCAGTTCTGGAGCATTTGTGGAGGTATCGAGTCAGCTTGGTGTGCCAAGGTTGTTGTTGGGGGGTACTTGCTGCATTTAAATGTAGAAGTTGCCATGATATCTACTTGAGAGGAAAGTGTATAATTGTACAGTTGCAAGAAAAAGTATGTGAACCCTTTGGAATGATATGGATTTCTGCACAAATTGGTCATAAAATGTGATCTGATCATCATCTAAGTCACAATAGACAATCACAGTCTGCTTAAACTAATAACACAAAGAATGAAATGTTGCCATGTTTTTATTGAACACACCATGTAAACATTCACAGTGCAGGTGGAAAAGATATGTGAACCCTTGGATTTAATAACTGGTTGAACCTCCTTTGGTAGCAATAACTTCAACCAAACGTTTCCTGTAGTTGCAGATCAGACGTGCACAACGGTCAGTAGTAATTCTTGACCATTCCTCTTTACAGAACTGTTTCAGTTCAGCAATATTTTTGGGATGTCTGGTGTGAATCGCTTTCTTGAGGTCATGCCACAGCATCTCAATCGGGTTGAGGTCAGGACTCTGACTGGGCCACTTCAGAAGGCGTATTTTCTTCTGTTTATGCCATTCTGTTTTTGATTTACTTCTATGCTTTGGGTCATTGTCCTGTTGAGCTTCAGCTGGTAGACAGATGGCCTTATGTTCTCCTGCAAAATGTCTTAATAAACTTGGGAATTCATGTTTCCTTCGATGATAGCAATCCGTCCAGGCCCTGATGCAGCAAAGCAGCCCCAAACCATGATGCCCCCACCACCATACTTCATAGTTGGGATCATAGGCGTGCGCAGCCTATTGTATAAGGGTGTGCACCCTAAAGCACAAACACACACGCTGTGCGTGTGTATATATATATATATATATATATATATATACATATATACACACACACACATATACTGATGTGTGTGTGTGGGGGGGGCACTGTGTGTCTGTGTGGGCACTGTGTTTGTGTGTGAAGGCGCTGTGTGTGTAAGGGCGCTGTGTGTGTGTAAGGGTGCTGTGTATGTAAGGGCACTGTGTGTGTGAGGGTGCTGTTAGTGTGTGTGTGTGTAAGGGTGCTGTGTGTGTGAGGGTGCTGTTAGTATGTATGTGTGATGGTGCTATGTGTGTGAAGGTGCTGTTAGTGTGTGTGTGTAAGGGTGCTGTGTGTGTGTGTGAGGGTGCTGTGTGTATGTGTGAGGGTGCTGTGTGTGTGAGGGTGCTGTGTGTGTGTGAGGGTGCTGTTAGTGTGTGTGTAAGGGTGTGTGGGGGGTGCTGTATGTGGGTGCTGTATGTTTGGGTGATTGTGTGGGGGCTGTTTAGTAAATATCCCCCCTCCCTTCCTACTTTATGCCTGGGAGGGGGGATCCTTTCTGCTGCTTTCATCCCTGGTGGTTCAGTGGAGAGTAAACTCTAGCCTGCTGGGCTAGAGTTCACTCTCGCGAGATCTGAGCGTTGCCACTGCAACGCTCAGAATCCCGCGAGAGGACCCGGCGGAGCTGCTGGTTAGAGCTCCCCGGGTCCTCTCATGCCTCCCTCCCTGCCTGTGGGTCGGTGGGGAGGGAGGCTGAGAGCAGAGCCGGCGCTCGGATAGCGCCGGCTCTGCACGAGCCGACAGGGGAGATCCTGAGATCTCCCCTGACGGTCTCAATATACATAGGCATGCCGCGGGGATTAGGGTGTGCCCAGGCACACCTGGCACACCCCGTGTGCACGCCTATGGTTGGGATGAGGTTTTGATGTTGGTGTGCTGTGCCTTTTTTTCGCCACACATAGTGTTGTGTGTTTCTTCCAAACAACTCAACTTTGGTTTCATCTGTCCAAAGAATATTTTGCTAGTACTGCTGTGGAACATCCAGGTGCTCTTGTGCAAACTGTAAATGTGCAGCAATGTTTTGTTTGGACAGCAGTAGCTTTCTCTGTGGTATCCACACATGAAATCCATTCTTGTTTAGTGTTTTACGTGTTGTAGATTCGCTAACAGGGATGCTAGCATTGGCCAGTGACTTTTGTAAGTCTTTAGCTGACACTCTAGGATTCTTCTTCACCGCACTGAGCAGTCTGCGCTGTGCTCTTGCAGTCATCTTTACAGGACGGCCACTCCTAGGGAGAGTAGCAGCAGTGCTGAACTTTCTCCATTTATAGACAATTTGTCTTACCGTGGACGGATGAACAGCAAGGCTTTTGGAGATACTTTTATAACCCCTTCCAGCTTTATGCAAGTCAACAATTCTTAATCGTAGGTCTTCTGAGAGCTGTATGGGTTGCTAAATTGGACCATTGCGTGAGGCCAAATGAGGAGGTTACAGAGAGCAGACGAGAGGCATCAGTTCAGTTGGGGTTGTTGATTGGGATATTGAAATCCCCAAGGATAAGGGAAGGAGTGCTAGATGAGAGGAAGTGGGGAAGCCAGGAAGAAAAGTGCTTAATGAATAGCCTAGGATGACCGGGGCGGCGGTAGAAATTCATAAAGGAGTGGGTTTGAATAGGCGGAGAGTGTGAACTTCAAAAGAAGAAAAGGATAGCGCAGGGGCAGTTATGATTGGTTAAAGGTACATTGAGGGGAGAGAATGATGCCCACACCACCTCCTTTATAGTTGAGTCTGGGAGTGTGAGAGAATTGTAGCCCACCAAAACATAAAGAGGCAGGGGTATCTGTCTTAATTCCTTTCCAATAACAATTAACGATTGACAATAATTATTTATTTTAACAAAAGTTTAAGTGTGCTTTCAGTTGAAATGAATAAACATATCACCAAAAGTCTGGGTAGCCATTTTTTTCTTTTTAATTTAAGAACCAAAAACATTGAAAACATTCTCAGTACACACGTCTTTTAACTGATGAATTGTAGTAGGATAAGAGCAGTATAAAAGCAAGTAGGTCAGATAGTAATTTCTTCAACTTTAGGCTAAATTTAGGTTTGCTAAAAGGTTTGCTAAAAAAAAGAAAGTAATTGAATCAACTTACGGGTGTAGGTTCTCTGTCATAGATAATTCCACTTTCATAGAGTAGTGTTTCTGTCTCCTATAAAAAAAAAAAGTGTAAATATAAAAAATCTGAACATAAAAAATATATTGATAATCACAAGAAATTTGTAAAAATAATAATATTTATATATATATAGTCTGTGCACACTTAAGCTTTTGATGTTTAATACCAATAATTAAAATATTGCTACATTTATCATTTCTGTTCTTTGTTGGAATAAGTTGTGAGTTTCTTACCTTCTCCAGCTTCTCTTGTAATTGCATTCCCAAGCCTCTCTTTTCTAGCACATGTAAAACAGCATCATGGACGGTAAGAAAGAATATAGATGTTTTAAGATCAGCATCAAAAAATTTGCTGTTTTTTAACTTCTCCAAGATTTGACCTAGATAAGTAGAGATTAAAATGTTAAATTCTCTTCAAGGACGTTTCAGTAAATCTATTATATAGTTTCGTGACTCATATATTAGAGGGACACTATAGTCACCAGTCACAACTACAGCTCATTGTATTTGTTCTAGTGAGTAGAATAATTCCCTTCAGGCTTTATGCAGTAAACTCAGATGGCTGCTAGAGGTGCTTCCTGGGGCAGTGCTGCACAGTGTGCAGCACAACATTCAGTGTCTCCACCCTCTGCATGGAGACACTTAACTTTCCTCATAGAGGTGCATTGATTTAATGCATCTCTGTGATGAGATGCTGATAGGCCAGGGCTGTGTTTGACTTGTGCTAGCTCAGACCTGATCTGCCTCTTTGACAGTCTTAGTCAATAATTTGGGAAAGCATTGTGATTGGCTCAGAGAATCACTTCTGATGATGTCATCCAAGCAGGCAGATCATGGGCAGACTTGAATACAAGTAAGATTTTACTATATTCAGGGAGGCAAGGGGGAGGGGCAGGGTGGCTAGATGGGGGTTTAAACATAATTGGATCAGGAATAGAGATGTCCCGAACAGTTCGCCGGCGAATAGTTCCTGGCGAACATCGCATGTTTGCGTTCGCCACGGCGGGCGAACATATGCGATGTTCGGTCCGCCCCCTATTCCATATCATTGAGTAAACTTTGACAACCCCCCCACCATTTTTTTTAGGGCCCCCACCCGCCGCTCAGGGGTGGGGGCCGGGGGGGAGGACATTAGGTCCCCCCCTTTTTAGTATTTAGGGCCCCCACCCGCCGCTCAGGGGTGGGGGCCGGGGGGAGGACCTTAGGTCCCCCCCCATTGTGATTTATTTGCCCCCACCCACCGCTCAGGGGTGGGGGATGGGGGGGAGGACATTAGGTCCCCCCCTTTTTAGTATTTAGGGCCCCCACCCGCCGCTCAGGGGTGGGGGCCAGGGGGGAGGACCTTTCGGTTCCCCCCCATTGTGATTTATTTGCCCCCACCCACCACGCAGGGGTGGGGGCCAGGGGGGAGGACAGTAGGTCCCCCCCTCATTATTTTTATGGCCCCCACCCACCGCGCAGGGGTGGGGGCGGGGGGGAGGACAGTAGGACCCCCCTCATTATCTTTATGGCCGCCGCCCAGGGGTGGGGGCCGGGCGGAGGACAGTAGGTCCCCCCCCTCATTATCTTTATGGCCCCCACCCGCCACCCAGGGGTGGGGGCCGGGGGGAGGACAGTAGGTCCTCCCCCCATTGTAATTTATGGCCCCCACCCGTCGCACAGGGGTGGGGGCAATAGGTTTTTTTTGTTTGTTTTTGTTTTTTTTTTACAGTGAGCAGCCACTGGCTGCTCACTGCTTACTAGACATGCCCCTACTCGCTGCATAGCGAGTAGGGGCAGAATTTACTAATACTAAGTAATCTTTACTTAGTATTAGTAAATGTGGCTGAAAGACCAGTTTAGGTCTTTCAGCCTTTTAGTAGATAGCTCTCTAATACCGTGGGAATTAGGGAGTTATCTACTAAGCGGCTGCAAGATGCAGCCGCGGATCGGAGTTTGCATGCCACAGTCCAGGTGTTAGTCCCTTGAAACAACTTTTCCATCACTATTGTGGCCAGAAAGAGTCCCTGTGTGTTTTAAAATTCGCCTGCCTATTGAAGTCTATGGCGGTTCGCCCGGTTCGCGGGTTCGCGAACATTTGCCGAAATTCGCGTTCGCCGTTCACGAACCGAAAATTTCATGTTCGCGACATCACTAATCAGGAATACATGTTTGTGTTCCTGACCCTATAGTGTTCCTTTAATGTAATTAAAGTATATGGAGGCTGAAACATACTGGGAAATTAAGACAGGAAAGTCTTTACTGCATGTCCACTAGTTTGATTCTAAAGATGCAAAACAATATTTGATATAATTGTTTGGGTGCTCAGAGTCTGCATGGAAAGGACAGGTTTCCCAGGTTCAACTGCATATTTAAGCACTGATATATTTACGTATGAAGTGCAATCTATGCTTTTGGGTGATATTCTGTATTTCCATATTAACCTATTATGGAATGATCAATCCTGGTTTTGTAATGGCCTTGACAGGGTTAAACATTGATACTGATTCACATTCCTTCAGAATTTATATGGAAATGTCATATTTAAAAGGACACTTTAAAGTAAGGATTTCAAGCTTTTATTCTCTGTATAGTTTATCTCTCCCCCCCCAAACAGTTAAATTAAATTAAGAGATTAATTTGCATTTTGTCCCCTGGCACACTGGTCATGCCTTGGTTGCCTCCCTTTCCCTGGTCGAGACCATCTTTATTATGATTACAGCCAATACAATGGGAGGCTAGTGTGCATGTGTGGCATTTTCAATCCTGCATCAATCAACATCTACTCTGTGGGGAGCATTTGATTTCTTCATGCACAGCTCGATAGACGCTAAATATCAATCCTGCAAAGATTGTAGGACTGCACAAAGAAGACCCTTTAGTGGCTGTTTGAGTGACAGTCACTAGGGTTAACCTTAGTACACAATCTAAGCACAGCTTATTTTCAGAAAAGGCGTTTGCATTGATGAGGCTTGAGAGACAGTCTCTTTTCATCAGAGCCACCACATTAAGCTTAGTGGTTCTGGTGCTTAGCATGTCCCTCTAAAATAAAATAGTCTCCCATTAGGGGATCCTAAAACTGGTAATGAAAAAGACACACTGTGTTACAAGATGACTATATATCTTATATTGTTGACATTTGCAAACTAGGGATTTTAGATACATTTAAAGGGACACTCCAGGCACCCAGACCACTTCTGCCCATTGGAGTGGTCTGGCTGCCAACTCCCACTACCCTTAACCCTGCAAGTGTAATTATTGCAGTTTTTTTATAAACTGCAATAATTACCTTGCAGGGTACTAGACAGCCACTAGAGGGCACTTCCTGCTCTATAGCACAGAAAACCTGTGCTAGAGCGTCGCTGGACGTCCTCACGCATTAGGTCTCCCTGGCCGGTGGGCGGGATCAGTCTCGCCCACCGGCCGACGTAATTACTGGAAGGAGCGGCGGCGAGCAGAAACCACCACTGAGGGACATCGGCGGGGTCTCAGGTAAGTGACCTGAAAAGGTTTTCACACCTTCAGCTACCGGGGGTGGGGGGTGGGAGGGAGGGAGAGGGGACCTGCAGTGCCAGGAAAATGGATTGTTTTCCTGGCACTGGAGTTTCCCTTTAACAACCAGGGCCGGATTAACATAGGGGCTGATGGAGCTGCAGCTCCAGGCCCAGGCCCATGAAATAGGCCCATTGATTTAAAAAAAAAAAAATATATATATATATATTTTTTTTTTTCACACATTACTCTTAGGGATTCCACTTGGCTTTTATTTTATTGGCACAGCCAGTATTTGAGGCTGACTGGCTGGTGCCAATATTGCAGTGATATTGGTAATACAAATGCTGGTATTTTTCTCAGTATAAACAAGAGATTACTATGCAATACCAGCACTGGCCAGTAGGGGTCGGTGTGTGTGGAGACAGGCAGGAATAGGAAGTTTTAGCATAGCCCTCCCTGCCTATCTATACTCACTGATCTGCAGGGGTGCAGCTACAGAGAGTCCAGACAGCAACTCCCACCCTGCAGAGACAGCCTACAGCTCAGGGAAGTAAGGGATGGGGGGAAAGGCTGCAAGGGACACTAAGGGACATTGAGACACTAAGGGACACTGGGAGACATTATGGCAGACACTGAGACACTAAGGGACACTGGGAGACATATGACAGACACTGAGACACTAAGGGACATTAGGAGACATTATGACAGACACTGAGACACTTAGGGACATTGGGAGACATTATGACACAGTCACATCTCCCAGTGTCCCCATGTCTCCCTGCCAGTGTCCCTGGTGTCTCAGTCCCCCCTAGTCTCCCAGTGCCCCCAGTCTCCCAGTGTCTCACTGTCCCCATGTCTCCTAGTGCCTCCATGTCTCCCAGTGCCTCAAGTGTCTCAATGTCCCCATGTCTCCAAGCTAGTGTCCCTAGTGTCTGTGGCAGTGGTGTCTCAGTGTCCCCATGTCTTCAAATGTCCCCTATTTTCCCAGTGTCCCCATGTGTCCCAGCCATTGTCCCCTAGTTTCCCAGTGTCACTGGTGACTCTGTGTCCCTAGGTCTCCCTGTGTCCCCAGGTCTCCCTGTCTTCCTAGTGTCCTTGTGACACATACATGGGGACACATGGGAATACTGGAGGACACAGGGAGACATGGGGCATTGAGACACTGTGATACATAGGGACACTGTGATACATAGGGTCACTGGGAGACTTGGGGACACGACACTAGGGGACACTGGGAGACATGGGGCACTGAGACACTGGAGTAATCGACACATAGGAACGCTGAGACCTGGAGTAATCGACACATGGGGGCACTGGGAAACATGGGGGCACTGGGAGGAATCCATCTATACAGCATAATCAAACTAGGTAGTTTTTTGGTGATTTTACAGCATTTTCTCTTATTGCACTCCTTGTGATTTACATCATGTAATGTCACCCATACATATTTAATTATGCAAATTAGTAAGGCCGGTATGTTTTTCCAAGAAAGGTGGCAACCCTAACTACTTTTCACATACTCTTACTTAAGTATGGAAACTTAAGAGGGATGTATGGGAACAAAACTTGTGTGGACTGGCTGACAATGAATATAGTCACAAGAACAACTATAGCTTATTGAATTTGTTCTGGTTAGTAAAATCATTACATTCAGGCTTTTTGCTGTAAACACTGTCTTTCCAGAGAAAATGCAGTCTTTACATTACAGCCTAGTGATAACTTCACTGGCCACTCCTTGGATGGCTGTTAGAGATCCTTCCTGGGTCATGGCTGCCTAAAATGCATCCAAACATTCAGTGTCTCCTCCCTCTGCATGCAGACACTGAACTTTCCTCATAGAGATTCATTTATTCAATTCATCTCTATGAGGAGATGCTGATTGGCCAGGGCTGTGTTTGAATCATGCTGGCTCTGCCCCTGATCTGCCGTTTTGTCAGTCTCAGCCAATCCTATGGGGAAGCACTGTGATTGGATCAGGCCACCACTTCTAATGATGTCAGCAGACTGCTTGTTTTTCTGAGTCTAACAGCATGCAGAGTTACAGCTTCAGGCTTGAATACAGTAAGATTTTTACTATATTTATGGAGGCATAAGGGGCCCAGGGGGGTTAGATGGTGGTGTTAACAGTATAGGGTCAGGAATTAATGTTTGTGTTCCTGACCCAATAGTGATTCTTTAAGGTAATGCAGACTTTGGTCTCTCTAACACTCTGGCATGTTCCCTTTCTTCTACACTCACAACATACACCTTTTCTCTGTCCCAGACTATATACCAGGAGCGTCTGCCTGCTAGTAAGAAGGTAAGGAGACAAGTGGGCCAGCGAGTGCTAGGGGACAGTCCTTTAGAAAGCGTTGAGCGAGCGCATCATTAGATGCATTTATGCCAAGCTCAGAGTGCTGTCTGCATAGTATGCCCTTAGTTGGCCAGCTGCAGGATTAGCAGGCAGTCTGACATGCATTCATGCCAGGCTGGCCTTCAAATTCTTTGGGCAGACATGTCCTCTTTTTGGGCATGTTCGCCCCTTTTGGCAGGTTACGTGATTGGTGTCAGTGGCACACCCTTTTACCGTGCCCCTTGACTTCCTGCTTGTCTGGACACTGCTGTTAGGGGTTATGGATTTACTTGAAAGATGAAAACATAAGTTAGAGGTAGATTAGCATAGGGTATGTGTTTTCTTATAGCTGCTGTTTTCTTTCTCTCCAGCACCATCTCCATCAGATACATGACGCTTGGGAGTGTTTTAGTGTTTTTGGTCCATATGATTCTGTAATTAGGCCCGTCATAATTGTCAGCACCAGGCCCACTGGGCTGTTAATCTGGCCCTGTTAACAACGTCTTGATAAGTAAAGAATGTATCCAATGTCTCAGCAGGCTTTATTCAGAATATGCCAATTAGATCAATAAATTAATTTAAATAACTTTATATAGGCAGCTGCTTTTAAGCAAACATTTAAAATACAAGAAAAAAGGAAGAATTTACAGCATTTTGAAAATACAATAATAATACTTAAATGGTAGGTGGTATAAAGAGATATCAAAACTCCAGTTTTGAGATACCTCCAGCCATGTCATGAAGGTAACAGGGGGTATTAAGATTTTTGGGGTAGAGCTTGTTGAATATGATCAAAAGAAAGGTAATCTAGACAAACATCTATTGTGGAGACAATGTCTCTTCTCATGGTTTAAATGAAGGGTTCTCATTCTCACCTTATATGAGTGATTAGAATGATATTTTACAGAAACAGTGGCTACATTAAATATAGATCATTGCAATCTTGTAACACAGTGTGTCTTTTCATTACCAGTTTTTGTATCCCATAGTAAAAGACTTTTCTAATTTATATTTCAAAGGGTCCATGCCATAGATAGTACTGTCACTATTATAATTGACATATCTCTACAGTTTAATTTTAAACAGCATTTCTATTTGAAATCCCTTTAAAATAAGTTGCCAATTAATTGTAAACAAAATATAATGAAAAAAACACAATTTTAAACTCAAACCCTTTCTTATTGGTGTCCAGACTTACTATCAGAAGCGCCAATGTAAACATCTACTCCAATCTTCATAAATTCCTTTAGAATCTGTAAAGAAAATTACATTGTTTGTTCTTTAAATTACAAAATTATTGACCAGAAACTATGTATGTTATAATAACAATTTAGATTCTAGACCTTTTGAGACCCTATTCAATCATATAATGTTCTACTTGCTTTTATTGGTGCCAACTCTGGGTTTAATGTCAAACAATGTTGCAGTGGTTAAAAAAGGTCTTCACAGCACCCAAAGCCTAAACCTTTTTCAACCACGCAGATGATATGCAAATTACACATTATCCATACAAATCAGTCCAATCTTCTTTGGCAGTTATAGGATGAGACAAAAACATGTATATTTATTTCTCTATTATACAGAATAATATGTAACAGACATTGTGTCACCTTATAATTAGGCATCCAACTTGGAATGTGACTATATTTGACCTACAAATATTATTTTACTTTGATTACAGTATTGGAAATGTAGGATGGGAAAATACACACATTTTAACTTTTAATCGTTTACTATATTAAAATGCATATGTATAAAATAAAATAAAAATGTTGAGATTATTTGTATATCTTTAAATAAAAAAAAAGAGATAATATAATTTATTTATTTCTATATATCAGTATTATATAGTCACATCCTTCATAAATCATACAAAACTCTAGTAACTGGAGAGCAGTAATCAGAATAAATCAATTATATAAATATCATGGAATCCAATATGTATCGAAAAATTAATGTATAGCAAATAATGATTGGTATTCTACAGCCTTAGAATATATGCTTAGCTTTAACAAATTGGGAGTTAATAGTTAAGCCTAAGGTGTTAAACATTAGGGTGTTCTATGCCAATCTATGTAAAGTGGGCTTAAAAGCCCATGGGATGGTATATAATGCCCTGCAGATTTGGTGTGTGCAGGGCTAAATCTCTGCTCACACCTGGGATTTTTGAATGTTTGAATAGACCCTGGCAGTGCCTTCCAGCCTGTCCCCAACCAACTGATATTGGTACTCTGCTCTCTATATTCGTCTGAAAACCAGGCTTAATTTAGAATTGCACTAAATGTAATTCTGAAAATGGCAAGTAGAT
The DNA here is from genome assembly GCA_933207985.1 of Pelobates cultripes. Classification (NCBI taxonomy): domain Eukaryota; kingdom Metazoa; phylum Chordata; class Amphibia; order Anura; family Pelobatidae; genus Pelobates; species Pelobates cultripes. The sequence goes on from OW240914.1 coordinate 175,984,161, forward strand.
GGTGGCAACATACCACCATCTATTGTGTGCAATAGTAAAAACCCATTTGTAATATTAGAATTACCTTGGGTTTTGTGGTGGTGTTAGGGTTAGGTTAGATCAGGGGTAGTCAACCTTTTAATATCTATCACCCACTTTTGTATCTTTGTTGATGGTAAAATGTCCTTAACGCCCACCAGTGCCGCAGTAACAAATGTTATAGCGCAAGTGCGATTTTTTTTTTTTTCATTTAGAAAGGAGGCTTTGTTTGTTTTTTTAATTATGTACTTAAATCTATTTCCTTTTTTTCTATTTTCTATTTTTTTTTTGTGTATCTGTGAGGTGCTGTGTGTGTGTGAAGGGTTTAGTGTGCGTGAAGAGTGCTGTATTTCTGTGTGAAGGGTGTAGTGTGTGAGGGGGGCATTGTGTGCGTGTGTGTGTAAGGGGGCAAAGTGTGCGTGAGGGGTGCTGTGTGTATATGCTGTTTGTAGGTGGGTTAGATGTGAAAATCTATTTCAATGTCTCCCCCTCCCTTCTTTTTACCTTTTACATTTGAGAGAGGATATAATGCTGCAAGCCCTAGAGGTCCAGTGGTGGCATTTTCACTTTAGCCTGCAGCTCCTCCGGCTACAGGCTGACACTCCTGTCCTCCGACAAGCACAGCACTGTATCAGAGTGTTGCCATGGTAACGCACAGCAATGCTCCGACCAGCCTGCTCCCAGGAGGAACCCTGGTCCTTTATTCCCTCTTCTGGAACTGAGTGCCAGTGGCTGGTGAGGGAGATCTTTGATCTCCTCACAAGTCAAAGAGGGCTTACAGTAAGGCTGGCTCTGCATGGGCTGGCAGAGAAAATGAAATGATCACCCCTGTTGGCCTTGGTCCATGGCCATCAAGGCCCACTGGGCATTTTCTGCAGAAGCCACCACCGAAGACCTGAAATCCTAAAATGCCCAGGTTGCCTACCCCTGGGTTAGATTAAGCGGTTTAGAGGTACAAGGGTAGGGTTGCACACAGTTGGGTTAGCTGTAGGGTTAGGTTATTGTAGGATTAGGGTAAAGAAAGGGTTAATGTTGGGTATGGGTTAATGCTGTTTTAGGGTTAAATATAGTGTACAGTTGAGGTGGTTAGAGTTAGCATTGGGTAAGGGCTATGATTAGCATAACATTAGTGAGGGGGTTATAGGGTTAGCGTTTACTATCAAAATTAATTTAGATCCTAAGCATATTAGGCATTTTACAATCAGGACTGATATATCAATCTATTTTAAATGTATTTTTAATTAGTTGCACTAGATGTGTAAAAATTATTATAAGCAAAATAAATTAAAAAAATTGTTTTATTTTTTTAAATTTCCCCCATTTTTAATACATAATGTTGTGTTACATATAGGTTATATCCTTTAAAAAAATAACACGTAATATGTATTGCGCACTTGAAGAGAAACCCTTAAATTACAGTGGAACACACCTATAGCTCAAAATCAAGGTTTTGGTTTAGTGCAGAACATGGAAAATTTAATCCATACTTAAAGGGTTAAACTATGTTATGCATTTGTTAATATGACTCAACAATCAATCCTCTCCTCAGGGCCCTGGGATTAGGCACCTGTGATAGGGAGGGTTGCAAAACCAAGGAGTTGGCTAGACTCCCAAATATATATATACATATATATAAATAAACCAGGGGGCTGCACTCACCTGAACATGCATAAATGGGATGCTGCTGGGGGCCAATTTATACAATACACAAGATCCAGCACACTCACCTATCCACTAAACAGCAACTTCAATGTTTTGCACCCTTCCCTGTTACAGGTGCCTAATCCCAGGGCCCTATTTAGCCTTGTACTGCAGAGAGCCCCAGATGGAATTTTTCCCCCAAGTAAGTGGGTTAATTTCACAAGAGCAGACATTAGGCTGTTAGAGTAGGACCTGCCAAAGATGGGGTACATTGACGTTGTGGCAGGCTTATGCAATGTAAGGATCCTGATGAAAGTCCCCAAGGAGGACTGAAACGTTGATCCTGTTTTAAATGCTGTAATAAAAGTTATATTTTATGGAAGTCCGAGAGTGCAGCCATCTACTTTAAATATATATATATATATATATATATATATATATATATCAGTGCGTATTTGTGTTTGTTCATTTTTTTATGTAGTGGTCTATGTTTACATGTAAGTTTGTTAACTAATATTATGTACCAGTCAGATACTATTTTGTAATATAAATTCTGAAGAATAGACACATAAATGACTCAAGTAATAAGCATGAAAGTCTATTGTACTGTATATTTGCACAAATATCAGTGTACAAATTTTGTACATGCCTTTTTATGTTGTTTTGTACTAGAAAACAAAAACAAAAATGTCTTAAAGATTATAAAAAAAAAATTCTTATATGACAAATGCACCTGAAATTCACTTTAGACAATAAGCCCTAAAATCCCTGTTTCAACAGATATATATATATATATATATATATATATATATATAATTCTATATAATATAAATATGATTCTAACTCAAAATCTGAAATAGGGTTCAAACCTCATAAAAGTATCAATCAAATGAGTAGTATTAGTACGTATCCCCTTATGGAACCATGCAAAGCTCAATCTAAGCTCTACAGTTTAGACTAACATCATATTTAGTGTTACTATATATATATATATATATATATATATATATATGTTAAAAGGCCATTAGGCCTGAATTTGTGGGAGGAGGAAGTCCCCTACTTAAACACCCAGCCCCTACTCACCTCTGACGTTCGAGTTCAAGTGATCATTATTCTACTTCCGGTTCGCGAGTCTTTACGTTTACGTCATTTCCGGTCCGGGCGTCTCGTGTATCAGCTGCACGGCTGAATCCTCCGTGCTACCGGCGGTCCTGCTGCACTTCCAGTGCCCTGCAGAACCCTCAGTGCTACCGGCGGTCCTGCTGTATCCCCAGTGCCCGGCAGAACCCTCCGTGCGTTCGGCGGTCCTGCTTCCCAACCGTGAGTCCTTTAATTCCGGTCCCCTCCACATCGCTCTGTGGTTCAGCGGGGGGCCGGAACACTAATGACAGGGGAATCTTACCGGGGACTAACCACGTTCCCCTCACGCCAGCATCTACTCGGTCTCTTTCATACACCCGTCTGGGGGGTCTTACACCCCCCCCCCTCACCCACTCACGGTCTTAAATCCAAAATCGTTATTTGTTGCTAGGAGTATATATATTTTGCTCCAAACTCATGCTGCTATAAGAGGCTATGCTGTTTATTGTATGGGAAAAGAAAGGCTTGCCAGTTTTTCACCATATTATGCATGACATATGTATCACATGACGTTCATTCATACTTTTCCATATATTTTATGTATCAGTTCACAGATCTAGTTTATTGAGCTGTCATCACCACCTAGTGGGTTTTTATGGTACTCACTGTTTTATTCTGTATAATATGCAGCTTCCCTGCAATTAAAATTACTATTTACACTATGTTATCATGCCTTAAACGTGCGTATTAATCTTTGCCCTATATAAAAAAAATAAAAAAAAATGCATGACATATGTATTACAAACTCTCATTCATACTTTCCATATTTTTCGTGTATCATTTCACAGACCTAGTTATTGGGCTGACATCGCCACCTAGTGGTTTTATGGTACTTGCTGTTTTATACTGTATAATATGCAGCTTCCCTGCAGCTAAATGACTTATCACACAATGTTATACCATGCCTTAAACGTACAAATTAATCTCAGCCCCGCTAAATATTCTCTTTTGATCTCCACAGATCACACTTTGCCATATTACGGCTTAATTGCAATAAAAACCGGGTTCTTATCCTTAAAAAAAATCCAGGTTCAATTCTACGCTTGCACCAACCGTTCTGCTCGTTTCTATATTTAAAAAACCTGATTCTTGTCCTTTATTCCAGGTATAGTATTTATTTTACTTTAATTTCTGTTTGAGGAAACTCAGGCAGCCAACAATTTACATTCGTGAACTCACTCTCCGCTCATACGTTACGCCACTCAGATCTACATCTGTCTCAAACCTTTAGGTTCTACTACGATAGCATCAACAAATCGGAGAAAAACCTTGCTATTTGTACCTTATCCAGGTATAGTTTTCTTTAACCTTCAGTACATTACTTCAGTTTCCCATGTAAAGGCCGCAGTCAGCCTTCACGGTCCTTTTTGCCACTTGTTTACCCATCCACGCCCCCCTTTAACTCATATTGCGCCCATTCGCCACGCTCACTCAGATCTACATCTGTCTCAAACCCCTTAGGCTTCTGCTACGACATCACCAACCACTGGACCTCTCTTTCATATACTTGAAGAAACTAGTCCACGAATATAATCTCTATCAAGGTTAGTATCCGACCATCACATAAAACGCCTATTATCCCATAGTCGTTATGTGAACTGGCTTACGGGGTCTGTACGCCAGACCCAGGGCCGGCGCGTCCATAAGGCGGCACAGGCGGCCGCCTTAGGGCGCACCGGCTCTGGGGGCGCAAAATTCCAGTGACCGGCAGGAGGGAAGTGCTCCCTCCTGCCAGGTCACCTCCTGGATCCCCGGCGCGGCGTGCGGCTGAATTGGATGCCGAGGGAGCTCTGATCTCTCTGGTCTGCTCCCTCGCAGGCTGCTGACTGATGACGTCATATTCCGGCTCCCGCGGCATCAGTCAGCAGCCTGCGAGGGAGCAGATCAGAGAGATCAGAGCTCCCTCGCCACCTAGGAATCCAATTCAGCCGCAAGCCTCCCAGCAGCCCCACTGGACCACCAATGAGAGACCCACGCCAGCTCTCCAGGTAGGGAGGCTGGGTGGGAAATTTAAATTTAATTAAGATTTTTAATTTCTGTGTGTGTGTGTGCATGTGAGTATGTGAGTCTGTCAGTGTGTGTGTGACTATGTGAGTTTGTGTGTGTGTGTGAGTGAGTATGTCTGTCAGTGTGTGTGTGAGTGAGTGTGTCTGTCAGTGTGTGTGTGACTGTGACTGTGAGTTTGTGTGTGTGTGAGTGAGTGTGTGTGTGTGTGAGTATGTCTGTCAGTGTGTGTGTGAGTGAGTGTGTCTGTCAGTGTGTGTGTGAGTATGTGTGTCTGTCAGTGTGTGTGTGACTATGTGACTGTGAGTTTGTGTGTGTGTGTGTGTGTGAGTGAGTATGTCTGTCAGTGTGTGTGTGAGTGAGTGTGTCTGTCAGTGTGTGTGTGAGTGAGTGTGTCTGTCAGTGTGTGTGACTGTGAGTGAGTGTGTGTGTGAGTGAGTGAGTGTGTGTAGTATGTCTGTCAGTGTGTGTGTGAGTGAGTGTGTCTGTCAGTGTGTGTGTGAGTATGTGTGTCTGTCAGTGTGTGTGTGACTATGTGACTGTGAGTTTGTGTGTGTGTGTGTGTGTGAGTGAGTATGTCTGTCAGTGTGTGAGTGAGTGTGTCTGTCAGTGTGTGTGTGAGTAGTGTGTCTGTCAGTGTGTGTGTGAGTATGTGTGTCTGTCAGTGTGTGTGTGTGCATGTGAGTATGTCTGTCAGTGTGTGTGTGAGTATGTGTGTCTGTCAGTGTGTGTGTGTGCATGTGAGTATGTCTGTCAGTGTGTGTGTGAGTATGTGTGTCTGTCAGTGTGTGTGTGCATGTGAGTATGTGTGTGTGTGTGTGTGTCTGTGTGGTTCTGTCAGTGTGTGTGTGTGTTTCTGTCAGTGTGTGTGTGAGTATGTGTGTCTGTCAGTATGTGCATGTGCGCATGTGAGTACGTGTGTCTGTCAGTGTCTGTGAGTTTGTGTGTGTGTGTGTCAGTGTGTGTTTTTCAATGAGTCTGTCAGTGTGCGTGTGAGTGTCTGTCAATGAATGAGTGTGTCAGATAAGTGAGTCTGGCTGTCAGAGATGTCTGTATGTTTGTCATTGAGTGTGTGTGACTGTCAGTGTTTATACACCCCTGACTGTAGCGTGGCCAAGCGGAGTGTACCGTGGTACAGGAACTTCTGTTTCCTGTACCTGGCAGAACTTACAGGAAAAGCTCACTGTACCGGGATTCGCTCCGCTCAGCCACGCTACAAAAAAAGGTAGGAGGCACACCAGGAAGGGGAGGGGACCACTATGGGGGTGGGTGGCGCACCAAGGGACAGGGAGAGGAGGGGAGAGATATCCTAAGGTACAGGAAAAGGAGGGAGGGGGGGAGAGGAACACTAAGCGACAGCCAACAGATGGGGGAGGGGAGAGGAACACTAAGGGACAGGGAAAGGAGGCGGGAAGGGAAAGGAACAGTAAGGGTCAGAGAAGGGAGGGGACCATTAAGGGACGGGGAGAGGGGCCGGATGTGAAAGAAACACACAGCGGGGCTTGAGAAGGAAAGAGACACACACAAAGGAGCTGGGAAGAATAAAAGACACAAATGGGCTGGGAGAAAAGGAGTCACACAAAGGGGCTGGGAGGAGTAAGACACAAAATGTGGGAGGATGTAAGAGTCATACAAAGAGGAGAGATAGGAGACACACAAAGGAAAAAATAGGAGATAAAATACACTAAAGGGAGTCAGATATTTAAAAGACGGGATAAGAAACACAAAAGGGAGGTTAAGAGGCACATGGGTGAAGATGTTTTTGGGGGGGCGGAAAAATGCATCTTCGCCTATGTACCCAAAATTCTTTGCACCGGCCCTGGCCAGACCTAGCTCACCGAGGCATTTACAAACCATCTCCCAAACCTCAACACGGAGGTATGGCCCCACGCCCAAATCATAGTTAATCGCCTCATTCGCCCTTCTACAGGGCCGTAGTTAGGGCCTCACTCGTCACGGCCACACGTTTGAACCTTTTAAAATGTCACCGAGAGGCCAATATCCCGCCACCACATCTGTGGCAACATAATCAACTTCGCCCAAATCATAGATAGAGCCTCTCACCGCCACTTGGCACTAGCAGGGCCTCACCGTCACTAGTCTAAAGTTACGTTTTTCGCTTCGGCATTAATCCTACAGTCCAGTTCACATAAGCAATTCCCCACACCCCCCCCCCTTTTTGAAATAGTTTCTCAGATGCCCCTACTTAACCCAACTCATTTACTTCATTCTAGAATGTCACAAGACACATCTCCAATGGTCGAGGTACCTGATGAGGATATAATATCTACTCCTATCAGACCAGAGTCCCCAGGAGTATCTCTCGCCCCTTCTACCCCTACGTCTTTGAGAGCATGGACTATACCAAAAATCACGGCCGAACTTAGGCTCAGGGGCATCCCCTTTCCGGCTACGGCCCGAAAGGCGGAATTATACAGACTGTTGACCAACCAAGCCCCAGAGCCTAGGCCAGGCACAAGCTCTCAAAGTCAAGCTTCTGGCGCTGGCATTGCCACCCAGGACACCCTTGCGGCAATCCTGGCCAACTTGCAGACCTTAAACAGCAGGTTAAGCAAGGTGGAAAGTGCCATAGCCTCCCCAGGTAACCTTTCTGTTTCTACAGCCCCAATCCCGGCTGTACCTATGGCACCAACACCCGTCCCTACACTTCCCCCTCCAGCTCCTGCTCCAGTCATGTCGCCTTTCGTGTCACCAGCACACTCCGTCCCAGACTCCATTAGGAAGGAAATCCTAGATGGGAAGGATGTGTGTCTGGTGTCATTACTTATTGCCTCCCAAGACGTACTGGAGAACAGGGCTTACAATTTTGGCGATATCTCAGTGGTTCTTAAAACCAGAGATCCTAGGCTCAACAAGAAGTTGTCAATTCCCAATTTCGTGTTGGCCTTCGGGATATACCGGGATGTCATCTGCTCGGTATATCCCCACAGGAGAGAGGAACTGGACCTCTATCTCCATAAAGTGGTGGATTTGGGTGTTAAGTACGGGGGCTCATCTTTTTATGATTATCACAAATCGATATCAGCGAAAGCGGCGACCCATCTGAAACAGTTCAATGTAAGAATTAACTGGTGTCAGATGGATACAGAACTATTCTGTCGCCACTTCGCTGGTCTGAGGCCCCCGTCTTGCGCCATATGCAATTCCTCAACCCACTTGGCTGATCTGTGCCCTTCTATGGCTGACCCACCCACCCCCACTCCCACCCCTCAATCCTCTTCCACTCCTCACCCTAAACAGGAAGGCGGACAGAGGGATAAACTAGGGAGGCCCATCTCCTTTTTGGGGAAGGCACAGGTGTGCAACAACTTCAATGCGGGTTCCTGCAGCTTCAGCGCTTGTAGATTGTTGCACATCTGCTCCATCTGTTTCAGGGCACACACTAAGACCATGTGTCCGGCCAGGTTGTCACCCAACAAATGACTAACCGATGTTAATATCGACAACCTGGCTTTTTACCTGAAAGATCACCCAAGTAAACATCTGGTGGAGTTTCTAATTACAGGGTTTACCCAGGGTTTTCACACAGGTCTCGTGGCCATCCCCTCAGGGATACTGGAATGTCCTAACCTCCTATCAGCCTGTCTAGACCCGGAGGCCACGGACGTTCTTCTCTCCTCAGAAGTAACTCAAGGTTTTATGATCGGCCCCTTCACCTCCTCACCGTTTTCCTCCTGGCGCACTAACCCTATTGGTATAGCGGTTCACAAATATTCAAATAAAAAAGGTATGATTATTGATTTATCGGCACCGCACTCCTCTTTTGTTCCTCGCATCAACGCACTCATCCCCGCAGACGAATTCTCACTACAATACGTTAAAATAGACGACGCCATACAAACCATCATATCAACTGGCAGCAACGCTTGGCTTAGCAAAACAGACATTACCAACGCTTTCAAACTACTGCCCATACACCCATCACTTTGGCACTTGCACGGTGTTAAATGGCGTAACTGGTACTATTTTTCCACGCGCCTCACTTTCGGTTCCAGAAGCAGCCCCAAACTCTTTGATATTTTCGCGGAAACGCTATGCTGGCTGCTTCTGAACATTATTAGGTGTCACGCTGTTATTCACTACTTGGATGACTTCCTCATCATAGAACCTAGCACACACACACCCACCGATATCCTCAGCACCTCTGCACTTTTCTCCACTCTCGGTGTTCCTTTGTCTCCTGCTAAAACAATTGGCCCCACCACCAAACTCACTTTCTTGGGCATAGAGCTAGACTCTGCCACCTTCCGAGCCAGCCTTCCCACTGAAAAAACTCATCCGCCTGAGAGGGGAAATAGACAGGTTCCTGCGGAGTGATGTATGCACCAGGAAAGAACTTCAGTCCTTATTGGGGTCCCTGAATTTTGCAATGCGCATCGTTCCGCAGGGCAGATCTTTTGTGTCCAGGCTCCTTTGTCTGCTTCACGGGGTACCGGACGCCTGCCCAATTGCGTTGGACCAGCACGCCAAAGCTGACCTGGGCATGTGGGGGCAGTTTTTGTCCCTATGGAATGGTATCTCCATGTTTATTCCCCCCCTCTCAGACTCCTCTCCCTGCATCTACACCGACGCGGCAGCCAACACGGGTTTTGCAGCCATATTTGGTAATCACTGGTTTAGGGGTCACTGGCCAGCTGAGACGGATGCCTTGCCGGGGTTTAGAGAAACTTCAGCTCTATTTGAGATTTACCCCATTGTGGCAGCCGCACACACTTGGGGTCACCTCTGGTCCGGCAAGGCAGTAAAATGTTATTCCGACAACTCGTCAGCTTGCGATATCATCAACAAAGGGCGCTCATCCTCTCTTACCATTATGAGGCTGATTCGCAAGCTGACCTGGTTGGCAGCAACCGTCCAGTTCCACCTAATTTGCCTTCACATCCCGGGTATTCACAACACGGCCACTGACGCTCTGTCTCGATCTCAATTTCAGGTGTTTTTCCAGGCACTCCCATCAGCCCACCATCAACCACCCAGAATACCGAATTTTCACGAGCTAATCTTGGATTAAACACACTGATGCACCACGCTAGGACACTTACGCACCAAGCACTGTCACCAAACACTACTATCACCTACAGTAGGGCACTCACCATTTTCAACAAATTTACTGCTGAGTTTGGATTACCAGGTGATTTCTCAACCCAAACCATGGTGGCTTTTGCCTCTTTTTGCCATTTACATCTAAAACTTTCCCACAACACCATAAAATTATACCTCACGGGGGTGCAGCACCACAGCCTCACAAATTTCCCTAACAACACCCCCTTTTTATCATCTTACCCCATAAAGAAAATCTTAAAGGGGATCTCTAAAGTATCAGTTCCACCTATCACCACCAGACTACCTATAGATGGGCCTATCTTTAGATTGCTGAGCAACCTCCTCGACGAATCCCCTTTTGATCCCAACACTAACCTGGTGATCAAATCTGCAATCTATTTGGCTTTTTATGGGTTCTTAAGGCCTAGGGAATTTACTGTTGTTTGTCAAGGGGATACCACTCACAGCCTCAAAACCTCACAACTAACTAAAAAAGACGACTATTACATTCTCACAATCCCATCTACCAAAACAAATCAGTCCCTACACCCCACTATTATTCCTCTCTTTCCAACAGATAATGCTTGGTGTCCAGTTAAGACACTAGACACGTTACGGTCAGCTTATAGCACACACCTACCAGACTCACCACTATTACAACTGCAAGGGCACCCACTCACTACAGCAAAATTCACCACATATGTCAGAATCTTACTGGGAAAATTGGGTCACAACCCAACTTCATTCTCCGGGCATTCCTTTCGCATAGGGGCCGCTTCATCAGCTTCTAGCACTAACACACCGGTCCACATCATAAAGAGACTGGGCCGCTGGAAGTCCTCTATATACAATACGTATATTCCACGGCCAGAAAGAGAACTTCGCCAAGCCTTCAGGAATTTAGTCATGTAATCAAAATGCAATAAAGTGTGTTTTTTTCGAATTTCTCTTTGCCCTCTTTTATTTACAGGCCCACTCGGACGTTGGTTTCGGCACACCACAACCAACTTTTATCTCTGACATTATCCATTACATATTAAATTCCGAGCACAAGTTAAAAGGCCATTAGGCCTGAATTTGTGGGAGGAGGAAGTCCCCTACTTAAACACCCAGCCCACTACTCACCTCTGACGTTCGAGTTCAAGTGATCCCCACCCACCAACACCCTTAGTACATACAATTCTCCTTGGTGGGCCCTCTTTTATTTACAGGCCCACTCGGACGTTGGTTTCGGCACACCACAACCAACTTTTATCTCTGACATTATCCATTACATATTAAATTCCGAGCACAAATATATATACATACATACATATTGCCAGAGACGATTTCCTGTTCATTTGTTATATGAGAACTCAACCACAGTATCCCCTGCTTTGCGTGGAAGTCCCTATATATATTTTAGTTTTCCTCTTATTTTTCCCAGGGAAAGGATTGACATTTAGGTTATATTAACAAATGTACATGAACATAATTGTCATCATGTATACATTTTGAATATTTCATGATCGCTTAGTACATTAAGGATTCCTTGTTATTTATATAGTTGAATTATTCTTATTACAGCTTCCCAGTTACTATAGCTTTGTGTGATTTATGAAGGATGTTTATGGTACTAATAAATATACTCTGTATATTTTATATTTAAAGATATACAAATATTTTCAACATATTTTAAAAGTAAAATTTTATGTTTCGCTTCCTACTTTTCCAATAGAGTGGTTTATCTCTGGGGTTACCCCCCAATTTTCAAGGTGTTGGTTAGACATTTTTCTATAAATGTTAATGAGATCTAGTAAAGCTTTTTGGATTATTGTACTTCTAGAGTAATTATTTTGATAAGAACAAAAAATGTAACTCTGCTATCTTGTCAACAGATGTAGTGTTTGGCAGGGTGGATAGTGATTTATAATGGCCAGATATATATATTTATGGATTTTGAACACTTTCATTGTGATGGTTGTTGTAGAATGAAACTATCCCTTAACAACCTGCAATCTGATCAAGATGAGAATCTACAAGGACATCCAAGCGTGGTTTATCCCAAACTTGTCTTGAGTGCATGATTCAAAAACATTTTGCTTTCATGACTATTGTTATTGTTTCAAATACTTCCTGGCAAACTATAAGGAATTATTTTTAAGTCTTTAAATTTAGCAATTAGATTCCCAAGGAATAGAAAGGCTGCCTGATTTTCAGTATATTCTCAATTCCTGCCCTACAATATTAGAAGAGAGGATTATATCTGTCACATATAGAGAAATACTCTTCTTAGTATAAAGGTTTTTTTTTTATTATAGTCTAATTATATACTTCTGTTATTCTTGCAATACGTTTGTATGCCCAATATATTCCAAATAAACATTGTATGAACAAATTGCAAACCTAAACCCATAACTCACTTATGGTTTTTTTTGAGAAAAAAAGTCATTTTTTTTTTAGTTAAAGCATTTAAAATATTTACCTTTATGACACTAAAATGTTGCTTCTAAAAATATTAATTTTATTTATTTTTTGTAACTTCAAATACTTTAATTTCTTCTTATCAGGACAATTAGACCATAAAACTATACACTGATCAACCACAACATTAAAACTACTGACAGGTGAAGTGAAGAACATTGACAACATACATCCCTTCATGGAAATGGTGTTCCCGATGGCAGTGGCCTCTTTCAGCTGCATAATGCACCCTGACAAATTGCAAAAAATGTTCAGGAATGGTTTGAGGAACATGACAGAGTGTGAGGTGATGCCTTGGCTTTCCAATTTTCCAGATTTCAAACTATTCAAGCATTTGTGGGATGTGCAGAATAACAAATCCCCACATTGCAACTTGCAGGACTTAAAGGATTTGCTGCTTATGTCCTGGTGCCAGATACCACAGGACACATCAGAGCTGTTTTGGCAGCATGAGGAGGACCTACACAATAATTGGCAGGTGGTTTTGATGTAGTGGCTCATCAGTGTATGTCATCAACATCATGAGGATAGTACAAGGATTCATATAACTTACTGCTTTAAGAACCTTCATCCCAGACACATCGATGAATGACACAGTGGCAAAATCAAGAATCAAACTGTGAATGTTAACTTTGGGAACCTTGATGATATCTGGAAGATTTGCATTCCAATCAATTTCAATAGGTAGTTCAGAAGTATTTATAGGCTGATCCAGCTCTTCTAATCTGTTATTGTTTAGCTCTTCATCATCAGTATCGTTATAGTCTTCTGAAGCGAGGACCAACCCTTTCTAGAGAATGACATTTTAAAGGAATATAATATATTGTGTACATATCCATGTCAAAGCCCCTATTGTGAATAATTCAATTTAAAAATAAAACAAAACCAGGAATTCATTAATAATATATGAATACACATTGTTTTATACATATATATTGTTCATTCTTTATAAATTCTTTATATGTAAATTCAGCAATTCGAGGAAACATTTTTAAAAGTTTAGCATAAGAACTAATGGATTTTCCTACTGATTATTTCACTTAGAATTTGACACATATTTTATATTTAACCTCTAAAGGGTATTTCACGCTGAGTTAGACTTACTGTAGTCATTTGCAGTTCCCCTTTACTCAACAGCTTCTTGATTTTTCTTAGAGCCTTATTTCGCTTACGTAGAACCCATAATGGATTAAAACCAACCTGCAAAAAGTAATAAATGGGTATCATAATTTTTTTCACATATCTGCAAATACCTTAATGTGTAGGTTATACATATATTTACTTACAGCACTTATAAGTTTCTCTTTGAATAAATCATTGTTACCAAAAAAAATAGGAGCCGGGCATCTGAAAATCCTCAGTCCATCGGGTTCATGAATCTATGGAAAATAAAGATAAATAGTGAAACAATTGTTTATATTATTTTATAATGTAATATATGTAATATAATTTAACTTACATCACTGTAATCTTTCCTGTTTTTATAAATGTCTGTTCCCTCGACATTGGCAATCACTGTAAATTTGGGGCTGGTTGAATAAAAGTAGACAAAACAATATAAGCATCTTTACCTGTTCCTACAAAGTGTGTTTATATATATATATATATATATATATTGATATGGGAAATAATATATCACATGACTTTGTATTTTTTTAAATTTTTCTTGCTTGTTCATACTTTGCAACTTTGATTTTTCACACAATTCAATGAACGCTAAATGCTATGATACACAAATCAGACCTCCTTGTTTATTTCATATTATAATATAAAAAATGTTTTATAGTGTTATATTTTTAATCTACACAATATTAAAAGCTTGTAGTACATTGAATCATTTCAATATGGAAAACTATCTAAAACAGATAATTTTGTTTACCAATTTTAAATTATTAAATTAACTGTTTACTTACAACTGCACTCGAAATACGACTGTTAGAAGCTCAACTCCTACACCAACTGCAAGGCCAAGATCCAGTCCAAGAATCACTGAAGATATAAACGTCAATACCCATACAAACTAGGACAAAAGCAAATATTCAATCAGTAAATACAGAATCTACACAAAAAAATAAAAAAAACTGTGTCTTTGCATTTATACATTTAAAGGAACACTATAGGGCCAGTAAAACAAACTCATTTTCTTGGCACTATAGGGTTATTAGGTCCCCCCTCCCTCAGGGCACCCTCCCACTGGTTTAAAGGGGTTAAAACTCCTTTAACCACTTACCTTAATCGAGCCAGAGCCGCACGCGCATTCAAACCACCCATAGGAAAGCATTACTCCATACTTTTCTATGGACGTCCAGCGTGGGTTCAATTCTATTTTTACATTGAGGATCACGGAAGCGGCCTCAGTGGCTGTCAGGGAGACAGCCACTAGAGGATGGATTAACCCTCAATGTAAACATAGCAGTGTTTCTGAAACTGCTATGTTTTCAACTGCAGGGTTAAAACTAGGGAGACCTGCCACTCAGACCATTTCATTGAGCTGAAGTAGTCTGGGTGACTATAGTGGTCCTTTAAGTATATATACACACACGCAAATAAATATAGCGTTTGGTCTCCCCACCACAATTTATATGACACCTAGCAAAATGCTAACAGGAAAACCTTGGTGCCATGTTAATAAGAGCCAATAACTGTACAGTTAATTGCTGCTTTATGATCACTTTTGGATTAAAATCCATGCTCTGTTTTGAAATAAAGTTGTGTTTAAAACAGTGTTCCATTGCTAAGAGTGCCTACGGAAACACAGTATGAAGTCTGAAACATGATGCCTGTCTGTGATCATTTACATGTTGAGCTGGGAGATTTAGAAGGCTTGTGGAAACATGATTTCTCAGAATTTCTGTGCCCAAAATGGACTTCTAAATATCCCTCATGAAATTGATCATTTTTGTATTTGCATTAGATTCTATTTGCTTCGAATTGTGGTTAGTTGTATGTGAATATAACTACAGAAATTCACCAGGCCCCTAGGATCAGATTACTCATTAGGTACCTGCCTACAGCAGTATTAATTTTGGTAGCAAAATTCTATTTAGTTTTAGTCATAGCTTTGTGACTAAAAAAACATTTTAGTTTTAGTCTTATTTTAGTCATCTGAACGGTTTTAGTTTTAGTCTAGTTTTATTTGACTAAATCACCAGTAGATTTTAGTTGACACAACTAAAATTTAATGGGTTTAGTTAAAGCCTCTATCTGTCTCTTCTGCCCCTTCCCCAGCCCCTCTGTGTCTCTCTGTGCCACCCTCCAGCCCAGCTGAGTGTTTCTCTCTCAAGCCCCAGGCTGTCTCTTTTACCCCTTCCACTCCCCTCTGTGGCTCTTTGTGTCCCCCCCCCAGCCTCTCTGGGTGTTTCCCCACAACCTTCCCTATGTCTCTTTTACCTCTTCCCCAGCCCCTCTATGGCCCTTTGCCCCCCCCCCCGCCCCAGCCTTTCTGTGTGTCTCTTTCTCTCCATATCCCTATTTGTGTGTCTCTTCCCCCCAGTACCTTGTCTCTTTCCCCCCAGGCATCTATGTCACTTTAAGTCCCCCAGCCCCTTCATGTATTTCATCTTCCCCACATGTCTCATTCCCCCAGCCACCTATGTATCTCAATTTCTCCCTCGAAGCCCCTCCATGTGCTCATTCCCTCCCCCAGTTCCCTTATTTGTCTCATTCTCCCAGCCACCACATGTGTCTCATTCCCTCAGCTCACCATTTGTCTCAATTTCCCAGTCCCCATGTGTATCATTTCCTCTCCTCCCTCCCCATGTGTCTTACTTGCCAGTGTTAATTTTGGCATCTATCTACTCATCTATTATTATTATTGGTATTTATTTAGTGCCAGCTTATTCCGCAGCGCTTTACAATAAGAGGGGAATTTACCAAATGAGACAATAACAAAATGTAACAGGAACAATAAGTAGTTGAGGACTCTGCTCCATCGAGCTTATCTATCTATCTATCTATCTATCTATCCATCTAATGTGACTTGTTGGAGCTCAAATAGGCTGATGGATAAAGATAAGTACCAGAAGCCTTGACCACTGCCCTCAGTAGTCCTGTCCTCCAATGCTTAATGGAAAGTCTACAGGAACAATTTTAGGGGGTGTAACACTCAGTGCTGTGCCAGCTCATCCCCGTGTCTGTGTGTCCAGTGTCTGAACATGCCTTTTTTCCTTACTTTAAGTAAACCCTGAGTGTATCTTCTCTAATTGTACTGTTTCCCATTGCTATATTTTAAGAAAATTACTTAACCCCAATTGAGAAAATGATGGACTGGAAGTAAAATCTGAGATAAAATATTTATTAATTAACATGTCAATAAAATATACTATTCCATTAAGTCTGGTTATTTTAGTTAAGTTACTATCAGGACGATACTGTGGCCCAACATAGAAAAACACTAATATAGAAAAACATATTAGCAGGCCTTAGAATGACCATACTTTTAATAAAAGAATAGTCAGTAACAAGCCAAGGTCAGGAACATAGAGACAACAATGAACAGATAAAGCCAAAAGGTCAAGGATAGCAGAATTAGGGATAGTGAGGAATAAAACCGAGATCAAAATACCAGAAAAAAAAACATATAAGCGCGCTCCCAGATAACCAGAAAGGGGAAACCATAACAGGGCACTGATAATAAGCACATTTGGGTTTTAAAAACCCTAAAATGCTTCTGATTCATTAGAATGGGCCCTTTGACAACATAACATGTGTGGGCGTCGATGCACGTAGTATCCAAGAATAACATGATATAATAAGAGGACAAATAGCCACTCAATTAGAAGGAGCTTCTTGAAATCTCTAGTAAGTTTGATTCCTGCTCTAGGACATATGAATGGCAGTTTTCTACAAGGAAAAGGTGAGGACACCTGCCAACGCTAGCTATGGTAGCAAAATGGCACTGTGAGTCCACAAATGGAGAATGGGAAATATGGCAAATAGGCCATTCATCACATTTCTCTCCTATAGAGGTAGACAGACTTGTGTACAGACACACGACGACCTGCAACGAGTCTGTCATACCCCCTTAGTCCACAGTCCAAGCCTTTATGGGTCCAATGTGACTGGACAAGTGGGTACAAGTGTGTGTCGTCAAAACGGTAGCCATTACCCCTCCCTACGCCGGTCTCCCAGGGCAGAGTCAGTCCAAGAGAACACATAGTCCGTCACGTTCTCCATGTAATGAGTGAACTGGGCCTCTATTCTGCTAGGCTTCTCATTGACAAACTGGATATCCTCTATCAGCTCAGGCTCTGTACCAGATACTCCATTCTCTGGCAAGGTGCTGCAACTCCTTACTGCACTGGTGTACTGGGACTCAATCCTCACACGCTGCTGCTCCCATGCTTGGAAGGGTGCCACACTCTGGTTGGACTCTTCCAGTACAGGCTATCCCACCTCTGCAACCAATTTGTGATGATATGACCCTGGCATCTCTGGCCTCAAGGTGGACCAGTTCAGGCCAAGTATCGCCCCTGTTTTTTTTTTTCCTTAGCCTGTACTTTTCCCGCTAGAGACACAATCCTGTTGGAAGCGATATGGTCCTGGCATCTTGAAGGCGTAACAGTTCAAACCTTGTGTCACCTGCCGGAACCTCCGCTAGCTCGCATGGTGAACTTCTACCCTGAGCACCCCGGCATCCCCCAGCAGAAAAGGATACACTACAGAGTTGCTCTGGGCTACAGGTTATGCTATCTAGCTAAAAACAGCTAGAGATTCTCCTCTGAACAATCACACTATAGCAGATCATAGATAGTTACAACACAGAAAGATAAAAGGTCAAATGAACTGCCTAATTGTATTAGCACACAGCTTTTTCTACATTTACAGGCATAACACACTTGTTTGCTTAATACAGGGAGGAGAATGCAAGTACAGTGATTACAGTGGGGAAATGGTCAGAGCCAGCTCTTGCAAAAACCTGCTGACACTGTAACACTGCTAACTCAGTCTCACCTCCCACTGTGCTTGGTAAACATCTGACAATGACCTGCCAGGTACATTTCCTAATCCTATCAGACAGCCTGGAAGATATTTGAGTCCATCTAAAACTAAGAGTAACTGAAAACACATTACACATGCACCGTTATTATTATTGGTATTTATACAGTGTAGCGGAATTCCCTGTACCCCGACTGGGTACCTCCGCCAAGGACTGCTTCCTAGCTGAACAGCGGAAAAACCCCAACACTTCTGCCCACAGTCACTGTGGCTTGACTGGGGCCCTGGAACTGCTCCCTCATGGAGTTGAATGCGGAATTCGCTCTCGACACCCCCAGGCACAGGACGACACTCAGTCCTGGGATCTCTAGTCCTTACAAGGACTTTCCCCATTAAATCCCCTGCATGCTGGAACAGCAGACACAGGGTTAAATCTTCCTTCCCTCCAATAACAGGACGACACACAGTTTTGGAGTGCAAACTGGAATCTTTTATGGCAGCCACAACTGGCCTTATATGCATGTCCCATGCAAGGGGCACTCCCCATGCAAGGGGCACCTTGTGGGGGACTGCAGTACAAAGTCACAGACCAATGACAAAGGTGTTTAAATACATGATACTCCCATATACAAGCATACAATCCCTCCCCTCTGCCTGGGAGATAATTGGATCAGTAACTGTACTAATTCTAATTCAATTATCTCCAAGCACAGAAAAAACATACTTTTTCAAAACACCCCAAAAGTACCCCTAAAACACATGGAAACCCCACAAAAGTCATATATGCTGATAGCCCCGATCCTTGTCATATATAGCACTAATTTATTCTGCAGCGCTTTACAATAACTAACATAGCTGTTCAATTTCCCTCTTGTAATCCTACAATAAGGCAGCACACCGATCTGCAATGTAACATTGTCTGAGATAATTATAAGTCTGCCCTGCTTTTGCGAGCTAGGGTAGTGACATTATGAACTACATACACTCTAGTTCTTTGCCTGTGCAAATTCCATCGGTAACAAAATGCCACTGTGAGTTCTCAAATGGATAAAGGTAAACAGGGCAAATAGGCCATGTGTCACAGTGAGGAACACTACTTAAAGAAACTCTTTATGTTTATTTATATATTTACTGCACTATTTTTCTTGGCACAACTACCACCCGCATTATTTTTTGTTTGTGATAGAAGGATCCCTACTTTTCAAGTAGTAGCTAAATGTGTTCCTTAAGTGCTCCCATATCTCCTCTTTTTTTGTTTTAAATAGTTTAGATTTATTTAAGTCTGGACTTAAATTTGATGCATTTGGTTCAGGTTTCAGCTGTCCAGCAGTGTTCGGTCCAGCTGAAATCTAGACCAAATTCATGCCTGAATTGCAAAATCCAAACATAGTTAAATAGTGTGAACAATTTAAGGATTTTGCAGTTTGAATGGCGTTGTATGCAGTCATTTTGTACGGAGCTATTTGGACAAGTGAGTAACCTCTTTATTCTCTAGCTTTGAAAGGGAAATATGGGAACTAAAATTTAAAAACATTTGGGGATGCAGATTGACAGACTTAAAGAACAGACATCTCCTGCTCCAGCAAGTGTACACTTACTTTTATGCATCTTTCTCAATTTGGTAGGTTATGGCAGGAACACAGGAGAGTGGCTGAAGGGTGGCTAGATACCTGGATATGGGGCCCTTTTTCAATGACAATCTCTATGCTCTACCTAGATGTGGAACATTGCTTCCCTACCTCCATTTACGATGCAAACAAGATCCGTGTCACAAGTGGTTCTAACATGATGACATCATTAGTGTGACCCCGAGCGTGCACCTTCCGATGTTGCACATGTGGTGCTCACCAATTACAGAGTCCCTGTGGCTATAAAAAAAAAACTCCTCTTGACTCAAGCCTTGCCCTGTTGTGGTTTCTGTTCTGGTTATCTGAGAGTGTGTAGATTATTTCACTCCTGGTTTATTTATCTCAATTTGCTCTGATTTTTGTATCCCTAACTTAAACTAGATTATTTATTCTGTGTACCTCTATTATACTTGGCATAAGCTCTTTTTTGACTTTGCTATTTCTCTGTATTTAGTTAATTATGTCCAGCCACTATAAGGTTCCTACTCTGTCTTGTGTGACTTAATTCTACTGGTGTTGGGTGACTATCTATCCTGAGGAGGAAGCTTCTAGCTTCTGGCTTTGAAAAAGTTACCAATTGACCTGCATTCTTTCCATCCCCTGAATGATGACAGCCTCTAAGGAACATTGAAGTGCGACAGTATCGTTTTTATGGTATATAAGTATGCCTTTATGTGTCTGTCTGTGTTGGGGTGTGCCTGTGGGTGTATGTATGCCAGTGTGTGCTTATCCGTATCTATGTATATCTCTCTTTGCCTCTCTTTGTGTCTGTCTGTACCTGCGTGTACCTATGTATATCTGTATATGTCTGTCTGTGTCTATGTGTGTCTGTGAGTAACTGTGTGTTAAGAGGTATGTTAAGGAGAGGAGTTTGGGGAGGGTCTAAAGGGGTTTAGGGAGCATGTCACTAAATTATTTTTGGGCTCAAACCCCCGGTGCTTTTTGATCCTAGCAACACCCCTGCAGGAACATAACGCATTATTTATTATCTAAGTATATACTTGATCAGGTACTAGATATGTTTTAGTTAATATGATTTTACAGTTATTTAATTATAAATATGATATATTTATAATTATACTTTTTCATATTACTGTTAATGACAATCGACACTCTAATCTGTTCCAATGCTTCAAACCTCCAACCTGCTTTCCTGTAGATTATTACTTACACAATCATATTTATCCATTTGAAAGAGAATAGGAATTTCATTAAACTTCATTAGCATTCCTTTCAAGTTTATGATAATAATAGCGGCCAGGACAGCCTAAAATAAAAAAAATAATAATAAAAAACAATTTGTATTAGGTGTGCTTTCTTTTTTGACTTCTACAATAATAATTTTTTTTTTAATTATGCTCTACAGCATGATGGTTAATCTGACAATATGCTTTCTCGTATAGAGGTAAATCAGTTATTTAGATAAATCAATTTGGAGTGCTACAAGGATCTGTTTAACCAGAAGTGGAAAACTGTGGAATCCAACTGTTTTTGAACCTTAACTCCCATGATTCTCTGTCTGCCCACACCACCTGTCCCAGTAAAACTAGATCAGCTCTTTGGAGATCACCATACATTCTTCTTGACATTTTTATTGCCCAGAAGTTGTTTAATTTGAGATAAAATTACATTGATGCTTTGGATATTATCACAGTGGTGTAGAGAAAAGGCAAATTATATCCACAATAGGGCAGGCAAAGACCAGCAACAAAATAATCATCACAATACCAGCACAAACATTCTTCTGTTATTTTAATAAAATATATAAAACTAAACTAATTACTCAAGATATTAATTTACATTAGATATAAAAATGGATAGAAAATGTTCATAGCTACCTTTGGTAATGTCTCCAAAAGATACCCAAGAGCCAAAGTCACTATCAAAACAATTAAGGCTGATATGATCCCAGCAATCTGTGGTAAGAATAATCATAAGCATATTTATATTACTTTATTTATTACATAAGCAATATGAGAAGTTAGCTTCAAATATTTTTTTTTTTAAATTAATAAATTTACTGGTAAGTCTTTCTTAAGGTTTTTTTAAATCACATATCCTTTTAAACTCTATAGTAAGGTTATACAAGTGGAAAAGTGGGTATATAACAAAAACACATACTTGTTTAGACTAGACTATCAAAAAAGAATATAACGATTAAAAGGTAAAACAATTGCTTCTCATACACATCATTTTATTTACTTAAAGGAGCACTATATATAAAAACTCGTTTTCCTTGCACTATAGGGTCATTAGGTTCCCCCCACCCTCAGGGCCCCCCTCCTGCTGGTCTAAAAGGGTTAAAACCCCTTCAGCCACTTACCTTTCTCCAGCGCCATGCTCCCTCTGTGCTGGGGAATTTTCCACCCCTTGCTGACGTCAGATCCGAATGCGCATGCATGCCGCGCGCGCATTTAAACAGTCCATGTGAAAGCATTACTCAATGCTTTCCTATGGACGTCCAGCATCTTCTCATTATGATTCTCACAGTGAGAATCGCGGAAGCGCCTCTAGCGGCTGTCAGTGAGGCAGGCACTAGAGGCTGGATTAACCCTCATGTTTTCAGCTGCAGGGTTAAAACTAGAGGGACCTGGCACCCAGACCACTTCATTGAGCTGAAGTGGTCTGGGTGCCTATAGTGGTCCTTTAAAAATCATTCTATGTCATACTGTCATACTGTTATTACAAACACTCTATGTACCCTCAGACAATGTCCTACTTCTCCAGAATGGGAGCTCTGTACATGCCTGCCATTGCTAAATGAATAAGATCTTCCATTGTGGCACAGGATCACTCAGTGTTGCATTATTGCCACTTTGCACCATCTATCAGCTCTGAGAGTTGTTTAAAACTGAGGGCAACTGTACAATTATTCGAGCTCTAAAAGACCTCAGAGATGTCACTCAGACAGCTCAGAACTGTAACACTATATTGTTATAACAGAATTACAGAATTCCATCAGCCCTCCATAGGGTCATGCTTTAGAAGCCACATTTACTACTGACAAATACAAAAGTAAACAATGCGTGTATATGCAAGTACTTGACAAAAAAACTCAATCTTACATTATATATTATCTCAACCCTATACCAAATAATAATAAAATAAGTTCTATTTCAACTGTCAAAAGTAAAGACAAATAAGTCAATGGGACCTGATGAAATACACCCAAAGTTATTAAAAGAGCTTAGTGGTGTACTAGCAAAACCATTAACAGATTTATTTAACCAATCATTGTTAACAGGAGTAGTCCCAGAAGATTGGAAGTTTGCGAATGTTGTGCCCATTCATAAGAAAGGCAGTAGGGAGGAGTCGGGAAACTATAGGACAGTAAGCCTTACTTCAGTAGTGTGGAAGGTAATGGAAACCATGTTAAAGGATAGGATTGTTGAATGTCTAAAATCACATGGATTTCAAGATCAGAGACAACATGGGTTTACTTCAGGGAGATCCTGCCAAACTAATCTTATTGATTTTTTTGATTGGGTAACTAAAATAATAGATCAGGGTGGTGCAGTAGACATTGCTTACCTAGATTTCAGTAAGGCTTTTGACACTGTTGCACATAGAAGGCTTATCAATAAACTGCAATCTTTAAGTCTGGATTCCAATATTGATGAATGGGTAAGCAGTGGCTGACAGGCAACAGAGGGTTGTAGTCAATGGAGTATATTCGAAGCAAGGTCTAGTTACCAGTGGGGTACCTCAGGGATCTGTACTTGGACCCATTCTCTTTATTATTTTTATTAGTGATATTGCAGAAGGTCTTGATGGTAAGGTATGTATTTTTGCTGATAACACTAAAATTTGCAACAGGGTTTATGCTCCTGGAGGGATAAGTCAAATAGCAAATGATATGGAAAAATTTGAAAAATGGTTGTGGCAACTGACATTTAATGCATCTTGGATGTAAAAACCAAAGGGCAGAATACAGAATATTTGATAGAGTCCTAACCTCAACATCTGAGGAAAGGGATTTAGTGGTGATTTTTCTGATGACTTAAAGGTAGGCAGACAATGTAATAGAGCAGCAGGAAATGCTAGCAGAATGCTTGGTTGTATAGGGAGAGGTATTAGCAGTAAAAAGACGGTGCTCATGCCATTGTACAGAACACTGGTGAGACCTCACTTGGAGTATTGTACGCAGTACTGGAGACCGTATCTCCAGAAGGATATGGATACTTTAGAGAGTTCAGAGAAGGACTACTAAACTGGTTCATGGATTGCAGGATAAAACTTGCAAGGAAAGGTTAAAGCAACTTAAAATATATAGATTGGAGGAAAGGCGAGACAGGGGGGATATGATAGAAACATTTAAATATATAAAGGGAATCATCAAAGTAAAGGAGGTGACTATATTTAAAAGAAGAAAAACTACCACAGCAAGAGGACATAGTCTTAAATTAGAGGGGAAGTGGATCCTTGGAATAGCCTTCCAGCTGAAGTGGTAGAGGTTAACCCAGTAAAGGAGTTTAAGCATGCATGGGATAGGCATAAGGCTATCATAGCTATAAGATAAGGCCAGGGACTAATGAAAGCATTTAGAAAATTGGGCAGACTAGATGGGCCGAATGGTTCTTATCTGCCGTCACATGTTTCTATGTCTATGTTTCTATCTAGCTTCAGATGCAGAAGCAGCATAACAGACCAGTAGGATGTTGTACCATCTAATAGCACGAAAATATAATTTGTTGGGAGGGGGCAGACAGGAATTGGGGTAGAACAAAAATCAATTATCCTGCTTGGAAACAAATTTGTCCAGGGTCTGTGCAGTTATTTGCTAAACCAGATGCCTGCAGTGCAAATCTGTAAATTTCCTAGATATGATTATTTTTACCTACAATGTCCTACAATTTACCTACAATTATGTATCCACCAGCAGAATTAAATCAGATTAACAATTTCACAAAGAGAGTGGGAAGTGAGATATAACTGATTAAAGTCTCTCTATCATGCAACCATTTTCAGTTGCTGGCAAATAAGGTTTTCCACAGCCAAATCATCTTTCTACTCTTGTTTATGGTCTATGGAAATCCCATGAACCTATGCGATACTTTATAGATATATTCCTATATGCACAATGAGATGCCCTAGGCATACTCTAATACTAAGACAATACACTATAGTCTTTTCAAATGTTTTTTATAATAGATAAATTTGTTTCCATAACAGTAAGAATAATGATATAATATGGATATACATGGAAATAACATACATAAAAAAAAACCAACAAAAAAACAGAAAAACAAAAAACCAGGGAATACAATTTACACATACCATCCGATACAATATGTAATAATTAATGTTTTTTCAATAAAGTACACAATAGTCTTAGTATTAGAGTATTTAATAAACATTTTGGATTATGAGTGACAATTTATTTTCTCACCAAATAGCAATTCCTACATTGAAGTCTATCAGAAAATTGCTATTAAGTTAGCAAGTAAACCCTTACTCTTCTAAGAGATTCCAGACAATTATATTTACTGAAAACCCATGCATGAAGGTGCCACTAATATCCACATATGTTTTTGTGCGATCAGTCTCTGCAAAGAAAATCAGATGTTTAGTTCAGATAACATTCGCTGACACATCATATTTATTTACCTGAGTTTTGCCTCCTGTACTTTCTTGTACTGAAGACCGAGCTAAAGATGTACTGGCAACAAATCCTTTAAATGCGCCACATACTATGTTACTTAGTCCAAATGCTATTAGTTCCTGTAGAGAACAAATGTTGAATTAATATTTGGATGGTGATGCTTTTTATTATTACATGTACTTTCTTAATACTTACTTACCAATATTTTAACTTACACATTGATCTTAGGTTCATTTTCCTAAATAATCGTGACAATAATAGTATGGCATATTGTGCTTCTGCAATTGGATTTTTTTTATTTCCTTACTTATTGATGATAGCTGAGAGAAAATATAATTTACCTGGTTGGCATCGATAGTGTAATTATGCTTGATTGCATAAACTTGGGCAACAGAGAATGCCACAGCAAATCCAACAATTGCAATAGAGATAGAATTGGCAACACTAGACTGGAAAATCCCAACATCTGGTGCAACTGGAGGGTCAAATCTAAACAGAAGAATATTAATCATGTATTCAGCAGCAGAAATACATTAAAATACATGTTCTTGTCATTATTATTCTAGAACAGACTGAAAAAGACTAATGATGGCCGTAGTCTAACAAAGCAGTCATGGACAGTTATGGTTGGATACTCATGTTACTAAATACCAAAGAAGTTAACCCTTTCCCTTCCAACCATGTGCTTTTTGTATGCAGACATGGTGACCCCCGGGTTGTCTAAGGCTGTTGCCTGTCTTTCCTTATGGTCGTCCGGCCCTGAAAACATGGCTGACTATCGGATTTCCATAACTAAAAAAAATGTTTGGATGAAGCACTTCAACTGAACTATATTTTTGCGTTGTGCACAAGCCTAGCTCTTAGGATACTAATTATAATTAGAGATGTCGCGAACCTTTCGCGAACTTCCCGTGAACGGCTCGCCGCGGTTCGCCACGAACCGTTCACGGCGAGCTCCGGTCAGCTGACACATCCCGGCCAATCTCCAGCAGACCCTCCATCCCAGACCCTCCCACCTCCTGGACAGCATCCATGTTGAAGGCAGCTGACCGGAGCTCGCCGCGAACGGTTCGTGGGGAACCGTGGCGAGCCGTTCGCGGGAAGTTCGCGAACGGTTTCCGACATCTCTAATTATAATACAGCCATATGATCCACATATAAAGTCTGTGTTAATTTGGCTGCATTAAAAGAGCCTCTCTATTTGGCAGTGCCAGAACAGCATGGCTGAATCACCCCACCAGCACTGAGCCTTTTAATGCATAATAGTTTGATAATCTTTCATGTAATGGCTAATATCCCCATCAATGGCACACTGTAATGTTTATGCTTTCTACAGTGTCCCTTATACAATCTAATGCACCATATTATCGAATAATATCATTCTATGAATTGCAAAGTTCTATGCCTAAAAGAAAAAACATTTTTAACAAAGGCAGCCCTGTACTTATGACCCATGTAGGCTGCTGTAAAGTGTTTCAAAGATTTACAAAGAATTAAGCAATATAAAAATATGCCCCTTTTGAAGTCAAACATGCTGCTGGTTACTTACCCTCTTTGGATTGTTCCTACAGTATTTACAGCAAATCTATGTTTAAAATCAAATGCATATGACACACCAGTTGCAATGACAGTCTGTAAAACAAAGGTAAGAATACAAAATTAGAATATGAGCACTATACCTTTTAAATCAAATGTTATACATGCACAGAATATTTCTTTATCTTTCTTAGCACTGAAATAAGAATGAGACTCCAAAGATCAAAATCTTTATTCAAGTGTCCATTGTAATGTTAAAAAAGAATACTGTGATAGGGGAGGAGGGCTGTGGTACAGGCTACATAAACTCAGAAACTGTTGTTATAAGAAGGCCACCTAAAATTTCTCAAAATAGCCTTGTCTTTTGTCACACCTAAACTTGCACCTACACTTGCACCCCTAAAAGTAACGTGTGCCTCGTTGCCCATTTGAAATGTTGTGAAGTATGTTAAATGAACATGGAGAATAATGAGAGTTGCAGGCCAATGTACCATGATGGAGAGACTATCATAATGTGCATTTCCAACCAATTTCTTGTTTAACAAATAAGTGCAGTTTTTTTCCTTATCTGGAGGTGCACATGCCATGCCTCAGAAATGAAGACTCATTTAAAAAAACACTAGCCTGTCTGATACTGGTATTAAAGTACACTAAAGTATACCAGCTGTAGAACTATAATCTAATACAGCATCATCGGATATGTTCATGGGAGAAATTTCATTTTTTTACTAATAACAATTTATGGAAGTAATTGTAATTTACAATACGAACTAGGCAATTTATTTACACAAACTGGTTTGTAGTTTTTTGTGTAGTTATTGTAGTCTAAAGACACATTACTGTAAATATTATAGCTCTGGTATAAAGTCAGACACACCCAGAATACTGAACTCATATATAAGCCAAAGGAGGGACAGAAGTATTTTTGTCCATAATAGTAAATGTCCCTCATAAATAGGGACACATAAGAGGTTTTTATTTCCTCAATAGATGGTCAGCTACCAGGAGCCAGGAGCTCATAGCTACCAGGAGCTAGGGCCAAAAAACATCCAGGGCTTGAGTACAAAAATAAATTGTCGACCCACTTCTTAAAATAATACCCAGATTCAACCGTAAATTCTACCCCTTAACACACCTCTTGACAGACACACATTTAATTACAGACACACAGAGGCACAAAACACATACAGACATACAGACAGATAGGCACTCAGGCACAAATTGGAACACAAAGGTACAGACAAAGACAGGAACAGAAATGTACACACATAGTCAGGCACACAGCCAGGTATATACCGGCATACAGAAGCATAGACAGGCACACACAGATGATGATAGGACAGGTGAACAAAGACGGGTACACACAGAAACAGATAGGCACAGTCTGGCATTTACAGGTACACACTTGCATAAACAACACCTGGGTATTAAGTTCATATCATATACAAATAAAATAGCACTCGCATTTGAATCAAATATCACTCATTAGCTTGTAATTTGAAATACAGGTTTATAAAAAGAAATTTAAGATTGTACCATACTTACCATTATGATTTCAATAGGAATTGGCACAGGCAATTTTGACTTGAACCGATCATTGATTTCTTTGAAGCCATAAACAAAGACCATGACTATAATTGATATAACGAGATCAGCAATATTTGTAATCCTTAGCTGATCAAATATGCTCTTCAATGTCTAGAAAAAATATATAATCAGAAGCCAATGGAAAAAATTCTCCCAATGAGTAAAAATTTAGATTTCTCAGAGAATTTGAACTTTGGGTAGTTGGTATTGTGCATATTTGTGTGACTATACAGTATGACTTTTGTTTAAACAATGTAAATAAAATTTATTATTTTTTATTTTGCATATAATTTAAAATGATATATATTGGTGGATTTTTTATTAATATTTTCTGATTAATGCATTATTTAGTTAATATATGTGTACTGCTTTGGCAATTTTTAATACTAGATATTTTGGTATCAATTACTTGCTAAAATCTCCAAAAATTCCAAGTTTACTAAAGAATGGCAAATCAATAGTCTTATTTCTTAGATAAATAAATTAAAATAGATCACAGTGTATGAAACAAAATCTTTAAGTCAAGACATCAAATGTTATCAAACACAGCATTTCACCAACTCTCATTGTCACAGTGGATGGCCACAGGCCAACATTAATTAGGCTTTTTTAAATTTAATTTATTATTAAGAAGATTGCCAATTTTAGGTTTACGTAGTTGAGCTGTAAAAATAGCTTAGTTGGCATTTTTGTTTTTCAATTCGGCTATATTGGCCTAAAATATGGATAGAATACAAAGATATTTTCTCCATGTGCTTTGAGGAAAATTTATCAACGAAAAATGTTCTTTTCTAGATAAAAGTGCTGAATAAAGCAATCACTGATATGAACCAATAGGTATCTTAATATTTATCACTTTGTCTAAGAATAAAATAAGTCATAATATTTATAAATCATATTGCTGAGATCATCAGTGATGATGATGATGACGATGATGATGATCTTGGCCAATCCCATATTGCTCCACAGAAAAGCATTGGGAGACCTACTGTGCATGTGTGGCAATTGCCATACTGTTTAGAGGGCAGAGACTGCATTCAGCTGTAACGTTTCTGTTGGTAAGAGTGTCCCTGACACAATTTTGTTTCTTAACTGACTTGTCAATTAATTTAATAAACTAACTGGATACAATAAATATATAACAATAATTTAAGCTAATTAACATTTAATACTATATTAGAAAAACACTTGAAATACTTACATAAAATAAGGCGAGGGGTCCATTAAATGCAGGAACTGTAAGGCCAAAAATATATTTCAGCTGTGACACCACAACATCAATGGCAGCAGCAGTGGTAAATCCATTAATTAAAGGCTCTGATAGATATATGACTATGAAGCCAATTCTCAGAACTCCCATCACTAGCTGGAAAAGAAATCATACCACCACAAATAATTGGCTAATTTGAATTAACTTAAAATGAAAGATCATATAATAATTCAAGAAAATGTATCATAAGTGTTTGCTTAAATTTTTTTACAGAAAGGTTATTAAAATTATGTTTGTGACTGTTACTTGTGACTGTGTTGGTGCGAAATAAGACAAGTTGTCTCAAATGACCATTCATTATGAGTAAATTTAATAGACAATATTAATTTAACCAAATTTTGTATCCTTATCCTACAATATTAAAAAAATAAGGATCCTAATTATTATAAGGGATGTGCAGAGTAATAATGTTTTGTGTGTTTTATATTTGTAATGCAACTTCTAAAGGCCTTATTGAAAGCAAAAAAAAAATATTTGTCAAATGTAATATTTTTATCCAGAAACCTACAAGTGGAGCAATAACATTTTTTATTCTAGAACCCATTGTAAGGTTTTGCACATGAAAAGAAAAAATAAATACATTTATGGCCAAAAAATTTCCATGCAATTTGGTCTGGCACAAAGCAGGTCCAAATACATACATACAAAATTAGGCCCTGTGCTCAAACTCTCACTACTCCTTGGTGGCAGCAACGAATAAAGCTCACATCAGCCCCAATGCATGAAATGCAAACTAAACAAAGGGATTGTTGAAAGCTGATGTAACTTTTTTCATAGGTCTAAACACTTGCCATATGTAGAAAGATTATAATGGTGATTTGGACTAAATCCTTCTACTAGGATGGATTTCTGCGAGGAATATAAAAGCAAAAATTGTAGTCCCATAAACTCAGATTAAGCCAGTTACCATGCTGACAGGATCTATTTTGTATGTGTGGTCAGTATTGTTTTTGTTGTTGTTGTTTAATTTAGTTTTCTAGCTTTTTAATTTTAAATTTTGTCCATTTCAGTGAGGAGAAAATATACTGGGGCATTGGTTTACCAAATTGGAAAAGACAAGTAAAAATGATTTAGTCTTTTTGCATTGTTAGACAACAAATGGAGCTCTATCTGTCATTGAAGGTCATTTCCCTTGCACTTAGCCTGCTTTGTTCAGGCAGTTAAAGCAGTTCATGGAGACAAATATTAGAAAAAACCCAGCAGTAGCTTTGGAAACCATTTTAGCACATAAACCAGGATGCTTCAAAATCACTGTCTTTAATGCTCCTAAAGCATAACACATAAATTATTCTTAAAATAATTATATATTTAGTTCAGTTTTGCAATAGAAAATACTTATCAAGTACCAAAAGTAATTTGAACAATGAATTGTAATGAATTTGTGTTCATGCTGCTTAAATCATTCAGCACTTATAGAATCAAAACCGACGAAAGGTTACTACAGTACATTGTACAGAGATATTGTTAACCCCTTAAGGACACACGACATGTGTGACATGTCATGATTCCCTTTTATTCCAGAAGTTTGGAAGTGGTTAAGTGGTTAATGCCTTACTTCTAATGTGATTTCAAGTTTATAAAGTTAGAAATAAACTAGGACCATAGACATTATCACTGAACACCAATGTATGTAAATTTCATGAGGTGTTCACTCATATTGAGGCACAAATCAGCCATTTAAAATTGTAGAATCAGTTGATTAAGATTTAATTTAGAACTAACTGGGAAATTTTGTTTAAAATCAGATTTAATAGCCAGTTTGCAGAAATATTCCAGATTGTCTGTTCATCAATATTGGCCTTGATTTTTGTCAAAAAAATTAACTATCAAAAATATATATTAAATATAAAAAAAATCAATATACCAACAAATATAAAAAAAATATTAAAATATCAATATTTTTGAAAAACATTAAATTATTTTCAATGTTTATGAAAAAATACTAAATTTGATTAGCTTATTCAAAAATATTAAATCGAGGCTTATGACTGCTACAAAGTCACATATTTGTAACTTACTCAAAATTCTGACACTAATGTAAAGGATGTAGAAAGATAGCTATGCACAAACACTTGCTTGTACTAGACTCTGAAAACTAGGGATGGTTATTGTGGCCATGAACTTCAACTAACAGATGCCAACCTGGTATGAGGTCCTTGCATAACCCATAATGCAGTGAGACGAATAATAGGGAAAGGTTGCAAGAACCCATTTTGTGCCAGTCTCACATGACTTCAAAATGTAACAGCTAAGACATTAGATCTTTGAGAATAGACTTAGCTATTTCATCAGTTTCCTTAAAATTAAATACTCTATTATATACCATAATATATTTCGTATATCACAGGGAAACATGACAATACAACACATAGAATGAATTACATATAAAATACTGACCTGAACAATCCCGACAAGAAATGTTAAAGATGCTGCAACAACTATTCTCTGATTATTCAATGCTTCTTCAGAAGTAGAATTGACAACAGTAGAATTGCTAGTGCTTGAGGTGTCACCAGGGACCAGAGTAAGCACAACCGAACCAACCATTAGACATGTTACAGGGAAAGGACCTGAAAGATTAGCTTTATTAAACACTCCAGGCTTACAAATGCATGTTACAAAAAAAATGAGTCCTATCTCACAATATGTTGGGCTTATAGTACACTCCAGGACAGATGTGATTCCTGGAGACATGTCTTTCTTACAGCCCAAAATAAACTTATGTAAAAAAGACCATTAAATGGTTTACTAAATAATGCTAGGCTGCAACCCCCAAACATACTGAGATACAAAAAAATGTAGATTGATATATTTTTTTGTTTTGCCAAAAATGTGTATCTAGAAAACAGTATCATGAGAACAAAACATATTTCACATGAACAATTGCAACTACAAAATTGTCAGCTTTTACCTGAGCTTTGAGTTCTAGATAAGTGCAAATTCCATTTCCCAGTTTTCAAGGAATTTATTTTGTGCTATAGGAATTGGCATGTAAAGGAGTTGGGAAATTAAAGGTCCACTACCTTTACTTTTAGACAAAAGAAGTAGGAGAGAAGATCCACTTCATGTTGAACTAATAATATGTCAAATGTCTAAATATAGCACTCTGAATAAATAGTACTTAAGGATTAACAATAAGTGGTACAAAGTATCAAAATATCTAGGTACCAAAAATGAAATAATAATTTAACACATTGGAAATATAAAAAAACATGATGCAAGAAATGTGCATAATTTAATATTATTGTATAGATTCATACCAGCAGATAGATGCTTGGAAGTTCCAAGGAAAAAATAGACCAGAATTGGAAAAAAAGCTGCGTATAGTCCATATCCAGGAGATACATTGGTTAGGAGGGCATATGCCAAACCTAAAAAATATAAAAAACAAGTGATGGCATACATAATAATTAGAATGTTAAACATTCTACTTTGTGTAGTTAATAATTGGATTTTGTTCCCTCATGCTATTTTTTATCATACCACGACATTTATTGAGACATTCACAAAAATATGTCAGACATATTTCCTAAAATGTCTATCAGTTGGCATAACCATTGCCATCTAGTTAGTTCACAAAGAGATTGTAACAGAGTAACAAAATGTTTTTCTCTTTCTTATTTCTGTGAAGGAGTCAATTCGCAAACACAGATGGTGTGCGAACGAAATATAATGAAACAGGTTATATCTATGCAGTAAGATAAGACTTAATTTTTTTTCTTTACAGACTCCATTGGAATGTAATTGAACTATGTATGAGAAAATGATAAAGTCACATTATTCACAAAAGGTTTATGTGGCGAAACCGACCTCGCCACTGGGCATTGGAGAAGACTGATTGCCAGCCTCCTGCCATGTGACTATGGCCCTTGGGATGTATTGCCCTTTAAAGACATTATTTGGGCATATTGGATTTGGAAACACTTTTTCTGCCCCTTTGAATACATGAGAAGGTGTGCCCCTCCCCCGTCTCTTGTCTATTGTTATCAAAGCAGGGTGTTGTCTCGGGGACACTGCCAGACCAGTTGGAACTTGTTGCTATGGTTTAACCCCATGGCGATTGGACTGTGTTTGTGGCATCTGAGCGCTGTTCGGATATAGTGAGCACTCAGATCCAAGCTATCTGGGGATAGGTTGAATGTGGGGGTTCTGTTAAGTATAATAGGAATTATGTATTTTTATGTGTTTTTACTGTTGTTGTGAAGAGAGCTATTTTCTGTATGCTGAAGGTATTTGGCTTACCACACCCAAGCCATGCTTGCAGGCGGTCACAAAAGGATTTGTAACTAACTTTTGACCCACTGGACCAATTTGTATGATTTTGACCTATGTTTGTATTTGGAGTATGCTGATTCTGAAAATTTTATGTGAATGTGATGTATACTTTTAGAGTTATGAATATTGTGTAAAACTGTGTATTTTCCTGCCTGTGATAATTACATTAGACCATTATGTTCAGTAATTATATCACAGACAAAGGGGAGGAAGTTGTGTGGGAATGTCTGAGTGTATTGTACGTATTGATTGGTTGTTCTGCAAAACCCTGTGGGCAGTACTCTGTTTGTAGAATGTGAAAAAAGAGGCTGTATGTACCAGTACAGTAGTTCTACTTCACCCTCAATCTGAGTCCTGTCTCTTATTGGGGGAATCTGCTACAAGGGATTGCTATGCTCTGCATATTCCCTTGCTATAATCACTGAGCTCTTGTAAGAGCTTGTTCATGTCTTGCTCTCTGAAGGAGTCTATGGTGGTTATGGTATCGGCTGGAGTGCTTGGAGCCCTCAGGAAGCGCTAGGAGCATCCTTCAACGGAGGTACCTAGTTGGGGTGCCAGCTGATCTGTTACAGTATACATATATAACTTTAGTAATAATGACTAGATATCTATCTGTCGGTGTATAAAACCATATCAGAGATTATTATAGTGACCTTATAAAATGATAAAATTAAACTAACAATTAATTATGCAAGCATTACTAACCCTCAATAATTATGTTAGCTCATTTTTTTTTTTTTTGCTCATGGCTTAATACCATTGCCTCTTGTAAAAAGCCGTAGCGGCATGATAAGGATGAATCAAAATATTAGTTTGTACTTTTTGAAATACAAAGGAAATCACTATTTCCTAGCTACTAATTAAAATTTTCAATAAGCAAGAATAACAGGCCATTGTTAATTATGTTATGACATTAACTATTGAGAGATGTCAGCTAGTTAAAATTAAACCTTAAGCAAGGGTGCCCCCTGGTATCTAGAGAATTAACAGTAAAATTACATTAAACATATATAAAATATAAATTTATACATTTTAATATTCACTCCCCTTGTGAAAATCATTGGTTATTCAGTTGATAAGGATTTGTTTTAAATTAGTTAATGAGGGGGAAAGAATGGATGGGTCACAAACACGCCCTGCCCAAAGGACATTTCTAAATGATTCTCTCCCCTTTTGATTTTTTTTCTAATACTTGAAAGTAAAGTTTTCAATCATCTCATACTTAACTTTCTTTCAAATTGCTTTTAACAAGCCAGCTCACTCTTTCCTAAGTGCTTGAGTCACCATAGAGGAATAGAAGCCCATTCCAGCAAGTTACATTGGTAACTATATATATTTTTTTATAATCTTATGGAAATAAGAGGTAGTCAATATGTAAAAAAAAACTGTAAATTCTTTAGAACCAAATTTTAATCTTATATATTTTTTTGTTCTGCAACCAAAATAAAATATATGGTAGATCTGGCAAACATTTGCCATAATTATAATGAAATCATTATTCTGTAACTCAGATATTTCCATAACTATTTTTCATAATCACATGTAGCTTAACTTAAAGGCATACAAGGATGAATTACCTGTTGAAGACTAGTTACCTAAGGTATAGCAGAAGCAAGAGAAATAGGGTGTTATATTACCATTAATTATAACATTGCCAAGTTTATCAGTTAAGTGTTAGCTGCTAAATCTATGTTTCTGGTGGTTTGATTGGGTAAAGAGGTAATTGCAGAATTAAAAATGTTTACCAAATGTTGATCTTTGCAGTTTGCTAATAATCAATTTCCAATAAATCTAAGATTGCATAGCTAGCAGAAGTGTTTGCATTCTGTTGAAGATAAACTCTCTGATAAACAAATGTGATTATTATGGAAAATGCATATTGATTGATTGACCAAACTGGACCAATAACTGCATTTAAATATATAATTTCATGGTTAATATAGAAATTGCATATTGGCAGGGCCAAACTGGAACAATATGCAGCCCTGGAAAAACATTCTACAATGCGTTGTGCAGATATGGATGAGGAAAAAACACCTTAAAACTGAAAACTATTACTCAAACGTGAAAGTAAGCACTGATAGTGTTTCAAAATAAACTAAAGAATGAATTTATTTTAAGCAGATATGCATTTGCATTATAATCAATGTTTTGGTCCAATTACCTTGACATGTTAAGACATGCTTGGTAATGGGACTGAAATAGTGAATGTATGCTATTGCACAGCTGTAAAAAAAACGTATTTATTTTGAAGTTATAAGAGTTTGCTCTTTACAATGCCCTTTTCCATGAAAAGGCAGCATATACAGTGCTCAGCCTACAGGGACAGGCTATAGACACCAGAACCACTACATTCTGGTGACTACGGTGTCCCCAACTCTTTGGCATAGACTCCTGTGCTGAAGAACTGAGTTACAGGGAGAGCAGGAGACACAGGTGAAGATGCATCTCCGCCCACAGCAAAAGCTGTGTACACCACTGAAATACTTAAAATGCTATGGTCATTTTGTGAACATCAAATGGTGTTGAGGTTTCTAGCATTTCTTAAAGCAGGGCTGTAGTGGGAGTATAATTATTGTAGTGGATGGGATGGTAGCTGCAGTAGGCACTAATGGGGGATCAGTGCTGTAGTGGCAGAAAGGTTATATAGTGGGGGGATAGGAGTTGTAGTGGGGATATAATGGCTACAGTAGGTGATGACTAGTGGCTACAGTGGATGTGGGATAGTGGCTATAGTGGGTGGGGGATAGTGGCTGCAGTAATGGGACAGGGGCAATAGTGGTTTAATAGTGGTAGTACTGGGGGATAGTACCTGAAGTGCTGGATGGAGGCTGTGGTGGGGACGATAGTAGCTGTAGTGGCAGGATAGGGGCTTTAGTGGGGGCTTTAGTGGGCGCTTTAGTGGGGGTGTAAATGCTATAGTGGGTGGGATAGTGGTTGTAGTGGGGTATAGAGGTGGTAGTGGTGAGGATACAGGCTAAGGGTATGTATTTGGGGGGGGGGGGTGTTGGTTAATCAAAAAATAATAATAAACTGAAGTGTATTGCCTGGGCTGGCTGGTGAGGAAAAATTAAAATAACGAGATTGGTGTAAAGGGAGATAATGAGGAAATCACATTTTGTTACATGTACATATCAGTACAACAATAACAGTACAGTATGTAAAAATAGCAAACTGAATGGAACATAATCCAGTTAAGAAGCTTAAAGTACTAAATCGTTTTATTAATGATTCTTATGGTGACATTAAAAGAGAAAGACAGACTTTCCAGGCATGCATAAGACAAAATGTGTGGAATAACTCACCTTGAAGCACAGCCACAAGTCCTGTGGTAACACCCGAGATGATATCGCTTAGCATCCATTCCTTAAAAGCATACGGAGGTAGCCAGGATGCAATGGGCAAACATGTTAAGGCAATTCCCTTTGCTTTTTGTGCTGAACACCTAAAAGGAATTCAATAAGATTGCTATATGTAGTTTATTCAGCTCACTGGACACTTGCCATTTAATACTTGATCCCAGATTTAAGTGCAAGTAGAGTTGTGGAGAACTGCAGTGAAGATGAAGATTTAGGAAGATAAACAATCCTGAATCTTCTGCCCAGGCCACTATACAGTCCTAAGCCCACATTGGCCTGCACAAGCTGGCATTATACAAAAAAATAAAATAAAATAGTCGTAAAATTAATTCTTGCAGTTCTCTGGAATCCAGATGTAAAAAATAATTTACAGTGCTCTAGAATCCAGTTATAGAGAAGGATACACCCAAGCAAACATCACTACCAAGATGGCATGAGAGTAAGCCTTAGCTCGGGGGAAAAAACAGAGCAACTGAAAAGGAGAAACAATCTGGAACTGGTGTCCAGAGGCATAGCAGTGGCTATGCTAAAGCCATAGAAAAATAGGTTCAGCACGCCATACAATAAAGACAGAGCCATGATATTACCCTGACCATCACATGAGCATGATGAAGTAGTGCATCATGTTCAACATGTCAATATAATATTCAAACTATTTTTTTTAGCACTAAGGCATCCGTTTCATAAGAAAATTAAGACGCTAGATCAAAAAGTATATATATATATTTGTGTACAGCACGTTACGAGGATGTAAGGCAATGATAGTAAAAGAAGCAGTACTAGTAATAGCAAGTCAGTTGAGGTGTGCTGAAACTGACGTGAGGTTAGGCCTGTAAAAGAGGGCCCACCTAGGAGAATTGTTAATGAATTGAGGGTGCGGTTGGAGGGGCACTTCCGGAACGTTGATGACACGTAAACTGGGCTTATTGCGCTTTATATAGGGAATGTACCTCCAACAATTACAGGCCAAGCCTTCTGTTTGTGTACGGCACATTACAAGGACGTAAGGCAATGATAGTAAAAGAAGCAGTACTAGTAATAGAAAGTCAGTTGAGGTGTGCCGAAACTGACGTGACGTTAGGCCTGTAAAAGAGGGCAAAAATTATTAGAAGCGATTACTCAAAACATAAGTTTATTTAAGTACAAACATTATTTAGACATGTCATGGAAAGCCATTCTTATTTATTTTCAGGGTTAGGAATGTACCTATTGTATGCTGATGATTTCCATCTAACCATGTTTTTGATGATGTTTGTTAGCACGTGGTTCCCTGAGGCAGCTGAAGCTGCACCAAAGCGAAAGGAATGATCCGTGAATGGGTGTGGGTTATGTCCTAGCCGGAGCAATAATGTACAAATGTAATACATAAATTGTTTAGTGGTATATTTCTACACCAAAATTATAAACGCAACACTTTTGTTTTTGCCCCCATTTTTCATGAGCTGAACTCAAAGATCTAAGACTTTTTCTACGTACACAAAAGGCATATTTCTCTCAAATATTGTTCACAAATCTGTCTAAATCTGTGTTAGTGAGCATTTCTCCTTTGTCGAGATAATCCATCCACCTCACAGGTGTGGTATATCAATATGTTGATTGGACAGCATGATAATTGCACAGGTGTGCCATAGCCTGGCCACAATAAAAGGTCACTCTAAAATGTGCAGTTTTATCACACAGCAAAATGCCACAGATGTCGCAAGTTTTGAGGGAGCATGCAACTGGCATTCTGACTGCAGGAATGTCCACCAGAGCTATTGCCCGTGAATTGAAGGTTCATTTCTCAACAAAAGCCATTTCAGAGAATTTGGCAGTACATCCAACCGGCCTCACAACCGCAGACTACGTGTAACCACACCAGCCCAGGACCTCCACATCCAGCATCTTCCCCTCCAAGATCATCTGAGACCAGCCACCCAGACAGCTGCTGCAACAATCGGTTTGCATAACCAAAGAATTTCTGCACAAACTGTCAGAAACCATCTCAGGGAAGCTCATCTGCATGATCGTCATCCTCATCAGGGTCTTGACCTGACTGCAGTTTGTCATCGTAACGGACTTGAATAGGCAAATGCTCACATTCGATGGCGCCTGGCACTTTGGAGAGGTGTACTCTTCACGGATGAATCCCGGGTTTCAGAGTACAGGGCAGATGGCAGACAGTGTGTATGGCATTGTGTGTGTGAGCGGTTTGCTGATGTCAACATTGCAGATCGAGTGGCCCATGGTGGCGGTGGGGTTATGGTATGGGTAGGCATATGTTAGGGACAACGAATACAGGAGCATTTTATTCATGGCATTTTGAATGCAGAGAGATACCGTGATGAGATCCTGAGGCCCATTGTTATGCCATTCATCCCCGACCATCAACTCATGTTGCAGGATAATACATGCCGGGCCCCATGTTGCAAGGATCTGTACACAATTTCTGGAAGCTGAAAACATCCCAGTTATTGCATGGCCAGCATACTCACCGGACATGTCAACCAATGAGCATGTTTGGGATGCTCTGGATTGGCGTATACGACAGCGTGTTCCAGGTCCCACCAATATCCAGCAACTTAGCACAGCCATTGAAGAGGAGTGGACCAACATTCCACAGGCCACAATCAACAACCTGATCAA
Source organism: Pelobates cultripes (assembly GCA_933207985.1). NCBI lineage: Eukaryota > Metazoa > Chordata > Amphibia > Anura > Pelobatidae > Pelobates > Pelobates cultripes. Next base: position 176,024,310 of record OW240914.1, read on the forward strand.
CTCTATGCGAAGGAGAGGTGCTGCACTGTGTGAAGCAAATGGTAGTCACACCAGATACTGACTGGTTTTCAGATCCTTCCAGATCCCCCCAATACAGTAAAACTGCACATTTTAGAGTGACCTTTTATTGTGGCCAGCCTAAGGAACACCTGTGCAATAATCATGCTATCTAATCAGCATCTTGATATGCCACACCTGTGAGGTGGATGGATTATCTCGGCAAAGGAGAAGGAGATTTAGACAGATTTTTGAATGATATTTGAGAGAAATAGGCCTTTTGTGTACATAGAAAAAGTCTTAGATCTTTGAGTTCAGCTCATGAAATTTTGTTCAGTGTATATCTTTTTCTATATATATCTTGATTTTATGGTTATAAGTTGATCCTGAGGAAGACCTGAACGGGTCGAAACTTTGATCAAACAACCTGTAAACCTTTGATGGATTAAAGACCGTTAATATTCTTAAAAAGACAGAAGAGTGCATCTTTCTTCAATATAATTATATATATACAGCTACAATCTCTACATATATATATATGTAGAGATTGTAGCTGTATTAGTCCAGTGATGTAGATGTAAAAAAAACAGCTAAAATTTATAAAATGTATCTTGTAATAAATGTTTTATTGGACTAACAGATTTTTTTAATGACAAGCTTTCGGGAGAACGTCCCTTTCTCAAGTCTGAAGCATTTCTGAGTCATCTGATGATGAGGAGTTCCCATATTCAGGGGGGGTTGATGAAAGGAAAACTGATCTCATTGAGGCAGCGAGGAAGACTCACGTACCCTCATGCAGCAAACACTTTGCTAGTCTCCATGAGACAATAAAGACCCTTATTCATGATGAATGGGGTAAATCTGAGAAATGGGTCAGTTTACAGGGTAAGTGGTCCAAGCTATATCCATTGAAGAAAGGTGACTCTGCCTCTTGGATCCCGGCTCCCAAGATGGACGTGACTGTAGTCAGACTAGCCAAGAAGACCACCTTGCCTCTGGATGACTCTGGCTCTTTGAGAGAACCTATAGAGAAAAGGATTGATATTAATCTCCCCAAGGCCTACGAGGCAGCAGGAGCTAGTCTGCACCCAGCAGCTGCCTTAGCTTCAGTTTACAGGGCCCTTAAGCAATGGGCAGAGGATCTGGAAGCTGACATCAAGGATGGAGTCAGTAGATCACGTCTCATCAGAGCTGTAGAAGACATCTGGTAAGCTCAATAACTAGTTCCATGGCCCTCAGTGTTGCTGGTTGTAGAGCACTCTGGCTTAAGGCCTGGGATGCAGACACCACATCCAAGAATAGTCTCTGCTCACTATCTTTTCAGGGTGATATGCTTTTCAGACGTCAGCTGGATGAGTGCATCAAAAAGGCTGCAGAAGGCAGTAAAGCCTTATTGGCATGTAACAGGGGCAACAGAAAATCCTCTAATGCTGACAGGAGGTCATTCAGAGACTCAAGGCAATACAGACATAGATGACAGTCCTTTCGGAGCCAGCCATGGAAGGCCGGTCAATCCTCTCATAGAGGTGGTAGGGACAGAGGGTCTGACTGCTTCCAGGCTCAGTCTCCAGGAATAGGCGTCAGATTGCTTCATTTCTCTGAGACTTGGTGCCATACCATCAAGGATCTGTGGGTCCAGAAGGTGGTCTCCCAAGGTTATCTGCTAGAATTAGAGGAGACACGTCCTTCAGGAAAATTCTTCAGGTCCTCATTTCCAGAAAATGTAAGAAAAAGAAGGGCGCTTCTAGAATTCATAGATTCTCTGTCCCGACAATTGGTGATCTGCCAAGTTCCAGAGAAGAACAATTTCAGGGATTCTACTCAAGGATTTTTCAAGGATGCATGATGGCTGATCCTGGATTTGTCCATCCTCAATACCTTTCTGTGTGCCAGATGATTCAGAATGGAATCATTAGCCTCCATCATCCAGGCAGTATCTCCAGGTGATTAGTTAATTTCCATCGATCGCAAGGATGCCTATTTCCACATCCCAATCACCGATGTACATCAGAGGTTCCTGAGGTCCTGTCTGAACAACAAACACTGGCAGTTCAGGGCCCTTCCATTTGGCCTCAGCTCAGCACCCAGGGTGTTATTCAAAGTCCTAGTTTCCCTGATTGCAGAAATCAGGAAGAAGGGTATCTTCATTTTCCACTACTTGGATGACATCTTGATATTGGCAAAGAATTACCCATCACTGTTTGCCCATCGAGACATCGCAGATCGATCTTGGAGAACCATGGTTGGGTTCTGAATTTCCAGAAGAGTCAACTCCAACCCAGTCAACAGATGATCTATCTGGGAGCCTGGTTAGATACAAATCTAGGGTTTGTCCGTATATCAGAAGACAGAAGATATTGGCTGAAAGAGAAATTGGGGAGAATACTTTGTCTTCGCAAGATCACTGCAAGAGCTTACATGAGCATCCCTGGTTCCCTTTCATCTACTATAGGCCTTACCCGATAGGCTCAATGGCATCTCCAGATCCCTCAAAGATCTTCCTGACCCAGTACAAGCATCTGGATTTGAACCAGCCCATTCATCTTACATCCAAAGTAAAGGAAGCTCTCAGATGGTGGCGCTCAAAGGCAAACCTGACCAAATGATTTCCCCTGGGATATATACCGTGGATGGTAGTCACAACGGATGCATGCCAAACAGGATGGGTTGCCCATCTGAACCAGATATACCTTCAAGGGAAATGGCCTGCATCCCTCCGAGGAGCATCTTCCAACTATCTGGAACCGAGGGCGGTTTTGGAGGACTTGCGTCACCTAAAGTCAAGAATCCGACACCATTGGGTGAAACTACAGGTGGACAACACTGCAGTGGTGGCATATGTGAACCACCAAGGAGGTACTCACAGTCCAAGGATGATAAGTATCATAGTTCCTCTCATGAAATGGGCACAAAAACACCTTCTGGGGTGTGACGAGACCAATCTCGCCACATTGCATTGGAGAAGCCTGGTTGCTCGCCTGTTGCCTTTGGATTATGGCCCCATGTTAAAAGGCTTGATTTTCCCCTGCAAAGACATGAAAGCCGGGTCATTTGGTGCTTGCCCTGTTTGAGCGGTGATACCCCAGATAGCTATGCCATGGAGCCCATTCGTATAATGAAAGTCTATGGGAAAGACTTTGGCTCCATGGCAATTGAACTGTATGTGTGTGCTCTGAGCGCCATTCAGTAATAATGTGCGCTCAGATCTGAGCTATCTGGGGATATGTTGAATGTACCTGTTTTGTGCAATGGCTGCACAGTTACATGTTTTTATGTGTTTTATTGTCTTTTGCTGCCATGTGTTCAATGGAGTTTTGCCTCTGTCTTTGGAGATAATTGGATTGCTTCCCAATTATCTCCAGCATAGAAGACTCTGTGGAACTGGGTTTGGGCAGAAAAACCATGCTTCCTTTGGTCACAAAGGACTACGATCTATCTTTTGAACCACTGGACCAATTTGTATGAATTTGACATATGTTTGTATTTGGAGTATGCTGATTATGTGAATGTGATGCATACATTTCAAGTTATGAATAATGTGGAAAAATTGTATTTCTCTGCTTGTGCTAATTACATTACCCATTGTGTAAGGTAATTGAATCACAGGCAGAGGGGAGGAATTCGTGTGGGAGTGTCTAAATGTATTGTATGTGTTTATTGGTTGTGTTCCAAAACCCTGTGGGTGGTACTAATGTGTAAGAATGTGTACATAAGCACAATAAACCCACAGCTCTGACTGTTCACTGCTTGACCCTCAACACGGAGCTTTGTATCGCTCTTGGGGGGATTTATTGTATGCTGTTGCAGTTCGACTGCTAGGAGTGTAAACCTATTCGTATGTTTTTTTCTATTCGACTGTTTACGGCATTCATATGGTTTCCTGTTTGTCGGATTGGTGTTCTGCAGTAGCTGTGCCTGTGTCTCTGGAAGGGGAAGATCTACTAAATGGCGGTTTAACCCTTTATGCCGAGGGTGCCGTTACATGGGGTTATGTGCAATTTATCTTCCAGGTTCCATGAACACCAAGGCGGATTTCCTGAGCAGACGCAAAATCTTGCCAGGAGAATGATGTCTAGCAAAATGGGCCTTTCACAAGTTGGTTCACAGATGGGGTTTTCCAGAGATCGACATGATGGACAACTTCCAGAACAGACAGGTACAGAGGTTTTTGTCCAGGAAACATCATCCCCTAGCGGAAGGCTGGGATGCCCTCAGCTGTTCATGGAATTTCCAGATGGGGTATGTGTTTCCCCTGATTCCCCTTATCTTCACCCTCCTAATGAGAATTTAAATGGGAATTGGCTCTGATGTGACTCTGTTTATGAAGGCTGCCATGCATATCAGACCTCCTATCAAGTCCATTTCTCATCCTTGGGACTTGCCACTTGTCCTGTCAGCCTTACAGGGTTCCCCATTTGAACTTATAACAGTGATGCCAGTTACGTTCCTCACTCTTAAAACCTCTCTTCTGGTCCCCTTGACTTAAGGTAGAAGAGTCTCAGAATTGGCAGCACTCTCATCAGATAAGCCTTTCATCTCATTCCAACAGGATAAGGTGATTCTGAGAACAGTTCCAGAGTTCAGGCCTAAAGTAGTTTCATCTTGCCTGCTTTCTTCCCATCTCCTTCGGAGGAGGAGGAACGTTTGTATCACACCCTGGATGTGGTTTGCTGTTTATCGGTCTACCTCGACAGAACTGGCAGCTGGAGGAGATCCTCTAGGCTTTTTATCCTCCCTGAAGGGCATGATAATGGCCTGCAAGCATCTCGTAAGACCATCTCTAGGTGGCTGGTCTCGGCCATTACTAAGGCTTATGAGGCTAAACGCTTTCTGGTTCCTCAAGGTCTGAAAGCCCATTCAACCCGAGCTCTATCCACTTCCTGGACAGCTGTTGCACAAGTGTCTTCTGAACAGATCTGCAAAGCAGTAACATGGTCATCTCAGAATACCTTTATCTGGCATTTTCAACTGGATGTGAGATCCTCTAGAGAGGCTCAATTTGGTTCTGCCATCTTAACGGCTTCTTGAACTTATGTTGTCACTTAATACATTTCAGCACCATATTGTGTTCTGTATATTTTCTCCCCCCCCCCCACAGAGTTTTATAGCTTGGGCAGTGCCCTGGAAAATTGTTTCATACTTACCAATATTTTCCTTTCCCGGTAATGGGCCATGGCAGCACTAGGCACCCTCCCTGGTCGTTGGCTTGTTACGAACTGGGGAATTATGGTCATGTGGCCTTTCATGGGCTAAAATTTAGTCCTGTCCAGTGGGAATGAGGGGAGGAGCTAACCCTGGAGTAGTGCTGCCATGGCCCATTACCAGGAAAGGAAAATATCGGTAAGTATGAAACAATTTTCCATTATCTAGCCCCACGCATTTATTTAGCATGTAAATGTCTCTGGTGATTTTTAGGTACTTTTATAGCATGTGATGGGTGATTTTGGATTCCATTTACGTGCTATTAGGTTGTATTTTTACAGTTTCTGTTTTTATAGGCACTGGATTGAGGTGAATATTTTAGTTTACACACAAATTATGGACATATCAGGGCATGCAATTTTTTTCTGGGATTGGTTTGTGGCTGATAGGGGTGGAAGAATGGAGCTAGATGTCATTAAAGTTTATGACTATAAAGTCAAATATTTAGTGGAGAGAGAAGAGATGGAGGTAGTAGCAATGCAATATCTAGATAGAGATGGAATATCTTGAGAAAGTATTCATAGTTGTGCTAATGATCAGCACTGCCCTGGGTGCAAAGAGATTGTACATTCCACAGACAAGCTTTTACTTTTAACCACAAAATGTTAAATCATTGTATTTTAACATCAGCCTTAAATTGAGGCTACCATGAAGCAGATATTATTAAGTACACTGCAGCAGATTAACATACCAGATGACATAAAGCAAGCCTCTGCTACAGTATCTAATTCTTACAACCTTATAGACACTATATTATACATAGTAATTACAAATTCACACAACGTTCCAGTCGACGTTTCAGTCTGTAAAATACTTTTTTTCTTTAACAGACTGAAACGTCGACTGGAACGTTGTGTGAATTTGTAATTGCTCAATAAAGAAACAGATGAAATTTACCTTGAAAGACTCCTGAGTGCTCTCTACTGGTATCGTATACAATTTGATTGGAGACAGCACCGGAGCATTAAAAGAATAGGAGCATTGAGTGCTGGGACATGGGACACACACATATATATATATATATATATATACATATATATATATATATACCGTTTGGCTCTATTCTAATCAAGTCCTTATAAAGACTTAGTGAACAGATTTGTTCCCTTTTGTAGTCTGATATTTGACTGATTTTTTATTTTATTCATAATTTTTGTTTATTTTTGTCTATAAAACAGTCCACATGTTGGGACCTTTTAAACATAAAAGATTAAAAGAGATGTTTTAAAATTATCTATATATTACTTTCTCAAAATAATCCACTTTATCTAGATATTGCATTGCTACTACCTCCAACTCTTCTCTCTCCTATACATATTTAAACCTCAAGGGGTTATCCCCCATTAGGAGCTACTAGCGAACTAGCAGGCTCAATTTCTTCTTCTTTTTTTTTTTTCTTTGCTTTTTTCTAGTGACTCTAAATTCAAGTTGAACTCTCCTTTTAAGATAACTTTTCTATTAGATCTTTTAAATATACATCATATAGACATTGCCTTTATTCAGGAAAAACATTGGAAAAACACAGACAATAGCCTATGGAAATATCGTAAACACTCATGTTTTCTGGGTAAAAATATACAGGTAGAGGTAATAATAATTTCATCAGGAGTCAAGTTTAGTTATATTCACCACATAACAGGAGAGGTTTTTTTTTATATTAATCTGCAAAATTAATGACATCACATTTACCCTAGTGAACCTATAATCACCCTCAGACTTCACATTGGAAATCGTTGAAGAATTTTCTTAAGGTTCCCTTATACTGGGCAGAGATATGAACTGTGTAGGATGTTTTGACCTAGATGTAAAAAGGTCTTTTAAAAATTGTGAGATCAATAATAGAGCTAAGGTGAAAGCTTTTATGAGAATTATAACTTCAGAATCTCTTGTTGACTGAAAAAATTGGTAACATAAACTGGTCAGACCATGCAAGAATTTGTATTTGTGTCTTTAAAAAATAATCCACATTACAAGATTAGCTACAAATGGAGACTGAATGACTCTATTTTATCCTCGAAGATCAGTAAGAAAGATCTTCTGAAAGCAGGTGAGACTTTCCTCTGTAAAAATTATAATAGAGCTGGATCAGATTCTATTTTTATGGAGTTTGATTAAAGGACCACTATAGTGCCAGGAAAACATACTCGTTTTCCTGGCACTATAGCCCTGAGGGTGCCCCTCCCGCCCGGCTCTGGGGAGAGAAAAGGGGTAAATCTTACCTTTTTTCCAGCGCCGGGCGGGGAGCTCTCCTCCTCCCATCCTCCTCCTCTCCTCCCATTCGGCTGAATGCGCACATGTGGCAAGAGCTGCGCGCGCATTCAGCCGGTCTTATAGGAAAGCATTTACAATGCTTTCCTATGGACGCTTGCGTGTTGTCACTGTGATTTTCACAGTGAGAATCACGCAAGCGCCTCTAGGGGCTGTCAATGAGACAGCCACTAGAGGAATTGGAGGAAGAATTAACCCATTTACAAACATAGCAGTTTCTCGGAAACTGCTATGTTTATAAAATAATGGGTTAACCCTAGCTGGACCTGGCACCCAGACCACTTCATTAAGCTGAAGTGGTCTGGGTGCCTAGAGTGGTCCTTTAAGTGTTTTCTTAGGGGTAATTTGGTCAAACAGGGAATATATTTTAAAAGGAGGCAAGGTAAATCTTTAGCTGATCTTTATATTCACCTTGCCAATCTGGAGAGTACAAACAAGCTATGTCCTTCTTGTGAAATCCATAGAGAAATAGTAATGAATCAGAAAGAAATTGTGACGGTAGTCACCATCACTGGGGGCTGAAGACAGAAACTTTATGTGGGTTCCCAGATTGCTTCTATGTTTTAGCCACCATGTGTCCGTTATAAGTACAGGGTGTGTAATGTATTTTTGTTAGTTATACTCCCCCCCCTTTCCTTTTTGTTTTCCCAGAAGGATGTTGTCCTATTGTTCAACTTTCATTTGTTGTATAGTATTATATGTGTTTTATGAGTTTTCTTGTGCTATGGGAGATAATTGTGTTAGCATGTCTGTGTTTGTTATACAGTAGCTATTGTGTAATGGATCTTGGTGTCAGACAGGTAATTTGATTATGGACTCTTTGTCTAATTCTGTTCTAGACACCAATACTCCAAGGAGTGGCTTGTATTGTTTTGGTTGATGATCCCCTGTTGTGATTATTCCTATACATAAGGGTGTTGTGTTCAATAAACTTAGTTCTTATTCACTCTTCACTTTCCCGCTAGCCCCCCTTCTTTATGTCCTTTCAATTGAAACATTGATGGCCTCGTACAGAACTAGTTGGCTGACAAGACAATTTAGTCTCCCTATATGCAGAGGGTGTATTATTGACATCGTCCACCCAGGCTCTTCTTTTTTTGTTTTAAAAATATTGCAGATGTTTAGTCTGTTCTCTAACTATAAACTTCAATTTTCCCAACTTATGCAATTTTATACATCTGATTCGGAAGATTCTAAAAGAATATGAAACACTGAATTGGTCTTATAAGGAGGTACAATACTTGGTAATCAGGCTTTGCTGAGATTCCAAGAGCATGATGTCTAGAAATTATTCCGACCTGATAAGAGATCTCAAAGATACAATTTCTCAATGAAAGGGCATGGAGATCTCATGGCTTGGACGAATAAACACACTTATAGCATATTTGGTTCTCAAGATCTTATACCTTTTAAGAGCTATTCTGATCCCAGTTCCCTTTAATATAATTAAGGAGATTGAGATATTTTTTTCAACATATGTCTCGTAATCCAGGAAACCAACAATTCCTGGTATTACACATAAAAGAAAGATAGACTTGGATGGCCTGGGTAACCCAGACTTACATATAATCCATAAAGGTTGTATGCTTTCTCACTGATTCATGTTAAATATAAAAATAAATACAAATATGGGGTGGTATAATTTAGAAATGAGCAAATGTTGGGGACTTGATTCTTACCTTTATCTTTGGTTGGCCCCTAAACATTTTAGAAAACTCAATATTTGTAATCAGATATTGGGGGGGGCTTGATGAGATGGAATTTCAAATTTAGAGGGAAGGGTTGGAAGCTGTATACATCAAACTATATCACTAGTGCTAGACCTATTTCATCCCTCTCTCGATATATAGAAAATCTGAACATTTCACATTGGCAATCACATGATATACAAATATTGTTAAATCTCTATGATAATGATTTATTAAACTCTTTTACCGACATGCAGGAAAAATAAAATCTGTCTCCTCGTCAGATATTTAGCTGTATTAGGATAATGTTTTCTTTCTTTAGACCTTGCCTTAGAGCCAGCTACAATTGGTAAAATCATTGACAAAGGAACAGTTTTAAAATGAATGGAAAACTTGGCCTCACTAGTGCCATGCATAGTATCAATTTACATGAGCAATATTTGAAACTTATGCAAAGGTGGTATATGGTTCCTTCTTGTCATTCAAACTTTTACTCCAACTCAGGTAGCCGTTGCTGATGATGCCAGAAATGTGCCTCCACACAAATACATATTAGGTAAGAATGCCTGAGTCTTGCTCCCCTTAATAAATCTATAGCACAACAGATTGCATATCTGTTTTCTTTAGCATATAGTTGGTTTCTTTTTTGTATTAATCTTTCCGTAACTGACAAGCACAATAAATATGTTTGTATTAATATCTTTGCAGCAATAAAAATGTACTTAGTCAGATACTGGAAAAACTTCCAACAAGGGCGGAATTAAAAACGCAAATAAATTCTAGTATTCTAGACTCAGCCTTACCCTGTGAATGAAATTAACTTTCCCCCCGAGGGCCATCACTAACATTTATAAACTCTGTACTAGTGGTACTGCCCAAAGTCCGTCTGAAATTATTTTGTTTATAGTCTTTGATATATCTTTTTAGTATGTTTGTATGTTTTTTTTCCTCTTCAGTATGTTAGTTATTTTAAATACTAACTTATGGATATTTGTTTTTTGCACTACCGGCTATAGGTGTAAGTAAATACTGGGTATGTTGAGATTTGTTACATTCAGCATTTGTATGTTTTTAAAAGTTACATAAAATGAATAAAGACATTTTAAAAATAAATAAATAAATACAGGTTCTATCTATAGATTAACAAGCAAACAAGCACTTAATATTAGCAAAATAATCAGGAATTAGGGAAAGGTCTAATACTAACGGGTTTATTTACTAAAGTAAGAATTAAAATTTCATGTCAAAGCTTTCAGCTTAACTGGAAGCAGATCTGACTTAAAGAATTTTTCCATTTCAAGTATTTTACCCTTAAATTTCAAATGCACTTGGAATATTTACTTTAATGAATGCATCTGCCAGTTTTCTAGAATCAGGATACATCAGGATATTTAAGTACACTTTGGAGCTGGTTCTGGTGTCTCTAGTCTATCTTTGCATGGTGAGCACTTTAAACACTGCCATGGCAGTGTTTACATTGCTGCCTAAGAACACCTCGACTGGCAGTCACTCAGACAGTAATTAGAGGTGCTTGCTAGTCTAGTGCTGCACAATGTGCAAGCACTGGTGTTCAGTATCTCCACGCTCTGCATGGAAGTGATGAACATGATTCAATTCAACTCTATTAGGATATGCTGATTGGCTCAGCGCAGCATATTGTAGCACATGCACAATAGCCTATGGGAAAGCATTGGATTGGCTGAGATAATCATGATTAGGGATGTACATGGGCAAAAAATTTGGTTCGGTTCAGCACTTCCAAAATTCGGGACTTTGGCAATTCAGGACTTCAGCACTTCGGTTCGGTTCAGCACTTCCGAAATTCGGGACTTCAGCAATTCGGAACTTTGGCAATTCAGCACTTCAGAACCTTGGCACTTTGGGATTTTGGCTATTTGGGATTTTCGGCAATTCCCTAACTCTAAGCCCTAACCCTACCCCAACCCTAATCCTACCCCTAACTCCAACCCTAACCCTAACCCTAACCTTACCCATAATCCTACCCCTAATCTTTCACCCAACCCTAACCCTACCCCAACCCTACCCATAACCCTATCCCAAACCCTAATCCTACCCCCAACCCTAACCCTAACCCCCACAACCACTTACAAATCTATCATTTTGCCTCTAAATCACTGGTTAGACCACATCTTAAAAATGCTGTGCAATTTTGGCACCTGTTCTAAAGAATGATATTATGGCACTAGAAAAAGTGCAGAGGCAGGCTACAAAATTAATAAAAGGAATGGAACATATCAGCTATGAAGAAAGGTTAACAAATTTAAACCTCTTTAGTTAAGAAAAACGTCGCCTGAGAGGGGATATGATAACTTTATACAAATATATTCAGGGCCAATACAAACCATTGTGTGGAAATGTATTCACAAACCTGACTTTACATTGGACACGAGGTCATGCAATTAGACCGGAGCCAGTGCAGTGTTGGAGAAAAGGTATACAAAACACCTTTCCAATGCAATCGGACAGAGTCCAGTGACCTCAATGTTTAGCTAAACACTACAGTGTAAGAAATACATTCCTGCTACTATAGTTTACATTCCTGCTACTATAGTATTCTTGGAGAATATTTCCAACTTGGCTATTTTAGCCTAACATTTTAATTCCTGTTTAGTATACAACCTAGAAAAAAGAAAGGTTAAAATAAGTGGCTGCATTTTAAATACTTATTATGTATATATATATCAACTGGTTTGGAAATCCAAACTGTGCAAGAATCTTGCTAGAATCGTACAACACCTTATACAAACTTCTTTCTTCTAAGCGTAAATGGTTAATCTTTATGTCACTTCTCCCCAGTCTTGAAGTGCTGAAACTATAATAACTGTTTATCTACAAAATATAATCATGATATTTCTCCTTACCCACATATACGCTTAAAGTGGTCTAAAACAGTTGTATGGCGCCTGTCCACTATTTCATGGTCTGCGCTGAAGGAGTCTTCAGAATAAATTGGTCTTTCCACCACATATTTATTCTCCACAACAAAGTCAGTCATTATAGCAAAATGTTTCTGTTGGGACAGAAACTTTATATTTAGTCAGCATAATTTTATATAATACAATTATAATAAAATGTTCACTTTCTTTTTTAACTCCCAGAAGGGAAAGGCAAATTCTATCAGGGGTTGGCAACCTTTAGCACTCCAGATTTTGTGGACTATATCCATTAATGTTTTTACAACCTAAATGCTGGAAAAGCATCAGGAGAGATGTAGTCCAGAACATCTAGAGTGCCAAAAGTTGCCTACCCCTGTATTTGATATCATGACGGTGCTGGCATGCGGTCGGTCATGAAGGAGGTTAAAGGGACACTATAGTCACCAGAACAACTACAGCTTATTGTATTTGTTCTGGTGAGTAGAATCATTACCTTCAGGCTTTTTGCTGTAAACACTGTCGTTTCAGAGAAAATGCAGTGTTTACATTACAGCTTAGTGATAACTTCACTGGCCACTCCTCAGATAGCTGTTAGAGATTTTTCCTGGGTCATGGCTGCCTAAAATGCATCCAAACATTAAGTGTCTCCACCCTCTGCATGCAGACACTAAACTTTCCTCATAGAGATTCATTGATTCAATTCATCTCTATGAGGAGATGCTGATTGGCCAGGGCTGTGTTTGAATCATGCTGGCTCTGCCCCTGATCTGCCTCTTTGTCAGTCTCAGCCAATCCTATGGGGACGCACTGTGATTGGATCAGTCTACCACTTCTGATGATGTCAGCACACTGCTGTTTTTTTTTTTTGAGGCATGCAGAGTTACAGCTTCTGGCTTGAATACAGTAAGATTTTGCTATATTTATGGAGGTATGAGGGGCCTAGATGGTGGTTTTAACACTATAGGGTCAGGAAAACATGTTTATGTTCCTAACCCTATAGTGATCCTTTAAAAGAAAATGCTGGGCTGGGAAAAAAACATAACATAAATATTTTCTAATTTACTGATTACATAGGAAAATTAATTTATAAAAATTATATGATTGAATAATTATTTGATAATAACTTATTAAATAATGTATGTTTATTCTTCTGTTACGGCATGTGATTTGCAGGCTTTAATTTTGTACGTTATTTAAAATTAGGAGTTGCCATTCCCTGATATATAATTATTTCTATTTAAAAGTATTTATAATATTCTGAGAATTAAGTAACATTGATTTTTTTTTTTTTGAAGAATTAAAATGAATCTACTTATGTACTTTACTATATAACTCTGGTGTTCAATGGCTTGATCATTTCCCTCCTTACTCAAGATGTGAATGTGCACTATATTGGAATGCAAAACAAGTTTGTTAAAGCAACCTTAGCTTACCTTTCAGTCTGCTCCTGTACTAGTTTTCACCAGGCACAGTAAAAAAATTCCTGCACCTGTGAAGTGTTCCTTCGCCCTTCTTCAACACTGTATTGGTGCTTGTGATGTTCAATGAAAATTGAAGTGTCCAGAGGAGGAGCACAGAAGGAGTTCTCCAAAAACCTTGTAAGATATATTTGTGACCCTAGAAAATAAAATTACCCACTGTATAATTTATCACAGCACAAAATGAGCAGCTGCAAAGATCATGTTCATTCCATTGGGACCCAAAGCAATTGTATCTTGGACCCCTAAAGCTATTTTTGGTGTTCCCTTGCCTTGTACAGTGCAGGGGTGCCCAGAAGGTAGATCCCCAGATTTTGTAGAACTGCAACTCACGTGATGCTTTGCATGCCTTTGGAATGCCTTTAGAATGGCAAAGCACCATGGAAGCTGTAGTAAAAAAATCTAGGGATCTACCTTTTGGGCACCTCAGGCCCAGTGCATCATAATCTTGCCTTCCTTATGTGTAAGCCAGATGTGAAGTTATGAATCGTTTAGGATAGTACCCCAGAGCAGAATTATCTTGCTGAGAAGACATATTAATGGGGTTAACCCCGCTAAACTTAGACAAATTCACAAAAATGTCTGACACATACCAACTGGCCAAATGTCTGACACATGTCAACAATAACATCCCTTTAAATGTGATGAAAAATAATAAATCTTTAATGGGATATATACGAAACATATCAAATAAATAAATATAATACACCTATTAAAATAGGTTGGGTGTGGAATAAGAGCAGAAATGTAACAGTATCTTCAGAAACTGATATACATACTGTAAAAACTTAAATTCACCTTCTAGCCAGAGGAAAATTATCTCCTAGATTAAGCAGTGCATAGAAAAGCGCTATAATAAGGAAGGAGCAATTCACCAGGGTCCTATAAGGGTTTCCTCTACGACCAAAAGAAGCTAATTAAATGTCTCAATATAAATTTAAATCAATTAAAACTAGTACTATGAGATAGCTCCCGGGTGAGAAGGTAGACACTCAACCCATAACTTTGAACTGTTACCTGTATAAAGGGTTAAGCCAGAGTAGGGTCTCTATCAGTATAATACCATAAAAAGTATTGACCTATGCATATAGAATGTAACCACACAATATATATTACTATTGCAGTGTTCAAATAAGATGCACCATATAAGGGTTATACACACATTGAAATGACCCACAGTTGGTAGCAAAGTCCCGTCTGGCTACAAGCAGCGTGTATCGTCACTGTGAATGCACCTTCATAATGACCCCAGATGAAATGTGCATTGTGCAGTTTGCCAAGTGTGTTTTTTGCTCACTTTTATTTTTGGCACTTTATGTATTGGTTTGATTGAATAATAATTGGAACAAAGTGTTTAACCAGGAGAGGTGTCCACCATACAGGGACAGACTATAGACTCCAGAACCAGCTCTGAAGTGTACTTAAGATATCCTGGTGCTGCTGGACCTGAAAACCAGAGTGCTAGAAACCTGACAGATTTATTCACTAAAGTAAGAATTTAAAGTAAATTTCAAATTTAAGGGCATTATAATTTTTCTGAATTTGTTCAGGTGTGAAGTTAACTGTCCTTTTCCTGAAACATCAGCATACCATATAGCAAGAGGGAAGGTGTGCATAGCCATGCATCAGTTGTATATATGTTTCACAATATATAATGAACCTACACTAGTTGCAAAAATGTATACAGTTAGAGGCCCAGACACATATAATGTTTGAGTGTTACTCAGTATTGTATATCTCCATCCTGATATAAGTAATACTTTGTGAATCACAAGAGGACCCCTCTACCTACTCTACTCCCAATGCTACCATCAGTTCCATACTTAGCATTTCTGCAATTCTATCTGCTTGCCTCGTACAATATGAGGTACTTATTGGGGTTACTAAGCATACCTAAACCACCATGTACTCATGCTGCCATCCAGTCATATAATTAGTGTCACTTCCTGCAGGTTCAGGAAATGTATTCTAGAATGCAAAATATAAGTGCAGAAAGTGATACAATTAAATATAAAAATGGTAATATATGCCAATCAGTATTTGGAAGTCATTGGTTGCAAGTTCCCAAGAGAACCCTCCAAATAAACATTATCCCTTTATGATGGAAAATATCCACATATATGAAATATAGGTGTCTTGCAAAATTAAACATCTATATTTCAGCCTTCAAACATGCCTTGTTGTGTGACAAAAGCAGAGCAGCATTTGTGGAGACAGGGCTAATATAATTTTTCCTCCAAGCACAGCTGAGTGAATGATGTGAGTTTCGATGCAAAAAATTGATTTAGTGAGAACTAGCATAGAATTGGAGGCAAATGACAGCATGTCTTTATTTGCTTTCATTGCAATGCAATGCCAAATTATACCAAGCCGGTCTATAGGCATTGTTTGCAATTTAAGATCTTCATCCAAACCATCTGTAATTAAATGATTACCTTTTAAGTTTGTAAATACGAAAATTGACAAAATTGTACCAGTTAGATTTGTGTTAGTCAATTTAAGTAACTTTTTTCTTTACACAATGTATCCAGGTGTTGTCTATATACATTAATTATAATAAGATTAATAATAAATAATGAATATTTTCAAACTAAGAACATACATGACAATAGATAAATAATTATATACAATATTCATTTATATTAGATAAGACTCAGAACCTCTGAGTATTTTTTTAAAAAACGTTTTACCAACCAAGTAGCACTAGTAACAATTCATTAATTATATTAATTATACTTAGGCAAAAAGTACCCCTAATATTATCCACATGTGCCACTAAAAGAAACAGCATCCTATCAAATACCATTAACAGGTGCTGAGGTGTACATTAATTATGTGCCACATATCTCTTTCTGAGAATTATCATTTATATTTTTCTGTAATGCTTACCCTTTATCCAATGCTGCAAATCGTTATAAATGTGATTTTTTTCTAAACCAAGTTCTAGAAAATAGTGACTTTCCTTTCATTAGTAAGCATTTCATATACCCTTACAGAAGGCGTATTGTAGTGTAGTAATGATTAACTGGAACGAACCATTTAATATATAAACATATTTAGCATGTGTCAACCTTTGAAACCCCAATTAAAAAATGATATTTTTGAAAAGAAGATTTCTAACTTAACTTTGCCTTATTAGATTATGTTCCCATAATGCATTTTGTTATTTGTAGAATGAGTAGAAGACCTTTGTTGATAGACCTGTTTAAATAAAGATAAAAGTGCTTATATAATGAGTCTAAATTTAGAACGAATAATTTTTCAGTTTATACATCTGTATACTATTCTTGTTTACGCCTGTGTAAATCCAGTAGTTACCTCTCCCTTTTTAAAATTATACTTCCAGTCAATTGTATTCATACACTGACGGATGCCAGCCTAATGCCAGTCTCGTATTTTCTGTAAAGTAATCCATGGTGTAATGCATCCATTCTCTTACAATGCATTGCAAGGTCTTGATACAAATTAATGATGATAAAATATAAAATATTTTGAAATATTGTAAAAAAACTGAAATAGTGTTCATTTGTTATTCTTTACATACTTGCATGCATGTGTAAAGTTAATCTTGCCAGTCTCCTGGATATTATTATATCATTAACAAGTATATATCCTGGTAGATGTTTCCTACAATAGCCTATAGCCAGATCATTAAAACATAACTTGCAGTTACTTCAGTTCAGTGTGTATTTAAGAGTTAGAAAACTTCCTTTGGTGAACGTTGGCACTGGACTTCCCATATAAATGCCTGGGGGTAACTGACACATTTTTTTGTGGACCCTTACTATCTATTAGCCTAAATAACATTTATGTATATGAATGTTTATTTCTTCCACAAAAACTAGCCATTCCCCATTATGTTGTTGTACCTTAGGCTGACCTTTGGCTGTTAGTTGCCCTGTCTGAAAAATCTACATAGCCCACCATATGGATATTTATCTCAACAGGCTCAAAATATTCAGCGTTGGTGGTATAATATCCACCGAGGATTAGATGGTCTGCCACCAATGGTAGCATTCTTTGTAAAGTGCCAGAAACAAAGAAAACTAAAATAGCTTAAAATATAAAAATTAAAGTACCTGAAAAGTATATGGCTGAATACAGTGTAGATATGGGCCAGAAATACTTTATTAGATAACTATAAAAACAATAAGATAATAACTAAGAATAAAATACCCTAACACAGGGAAAACCACAGGGCAAAACAAAACAAAATGTTTTCCATCACAGTGGACTCAAGAAGGTTTCAACCTTAAATTCTATTTCAATGCATATTAAATTACATCCAATTGGATATAATTAGTGTAATTATGTAGACCAGTGGTTTCCAAATGGGTGCAACAAAATGTTCCCTGCATTTTTAGAAAACAAAAACAAAAAACACTTTAGACACAACAGATGAATCTTTAAATCCTGGGCTGGTAGGGGGTACTTGAGGACTGGGTTAAAAAACACATGATCTAATAAAGTATAGATGTTTGGTTTTGGTGTTCCTTAGAGACCAGGACTAATACTGGAAACACAAGCTATACACCCTGATTTATGGAAAACAGGGAGAGGGTGCTGTATTGCTTCATTTCTGTGATGAGGGCCGGTATTGTAAAGGATTGTAAAGGTTTTGGCGTTAATCTTATAATCAGTCTGAGCTATTCAAAATCCGCTAACCTCTGTATTGTTTCTAACCGCGTTCAGAAAGGGTTCCAATGTGAGCGCGATTGGCAGAGGTGTATGCGGACTGGTTCCGAAAGAAGTCCATTCACGCTAATGTGTGCCTTAGGGCATGAGTACAGTACTCCGACCCAAACGCTCCATCCCAGGCTGAACCCCAATTCCCTCAAGACTCCCCCCAGAAAGGACCAGTCTACCTGATTAAATGCCTTTTCGGCATCAGTTGAGAGAAAGACTGCCGGTATTTTTGAGTAATTTACTTTAAAGAAGAGGTTAACCACTCTGGTTGTATTTTGTTTGGTTCCCTAGTGGGGATGAAGCCCACTTGATCAGGGTAAATCAGCCCCCCCAAAAGAGGTCTAAGTCTTCTTGCTAAAACCGAGGCAAACAGCTTCAGGTTAAGTAAGAAATTCGGTCTGTAACTCCCGCACAACTCCGGATCCTTGCTCGTTTTTGCTATCAGAGTGAAAAAAGGCTTCTAGTGTTTGCAGGGGTGTCTAGTTACTAAGACTGAGGCTGTTGAGTAGGGTGAGAGTTTGGTGTAGAACTTCTTATAATATCTGGCTGTAAAGCTATTGGACCGCATTTTTTTCACTTCTTGTGATAGCATCCTTCTCAAATAAAATGTATTGGGTGAGCGGGCTGGCAGGAGTTCACATCTTGTCATTTTTGGAAGGTAGGTTATACAGTCGGGAGTAGAATTTCTGGAATTCTTTGGCTATATCTGAGGAGTAGTGTGCTAATTTTCCAGAGTCTGTGCCTATTTTGGGGATAAAAATCTGTTGCTGTCATTGTTTAAGTGCTTTTGCTAGGTATCTGCCGCATTTGTTGCTGTGTAGGTTGTGTGAGTTTCTAGTCAATAGAATAGAGCGTTTGGCCTGGGAGTCTAGGAAGTCGTTTACGTCTTGTGCTTGTCAGTTCAATCAGTTTGTAAGGGGACCGGTGACTCTTGTTTTGTTGTTCCAAAGTTTGTATTTGTTTGAGTAACTGGTTTATGTCTTTAGTTTTCTGCTTTTTAGCTGCTGAGTGCATACTAATGAGCTCACCTCATACTACTCATGTATGTGCATTCCAGAGAGTAATGGGGATACATCTGGGGTGTTGTTCTCTGCAAAGTATGCAGTGAGAGCATCTAATATTTTAGTTTGCGACTTGGGTGCAATAAATATATGTTCGTTTATTTTCCAAAATTTGTTGAATGGCTGGGGGTTGGTGGGTGCCAGTGTGAGTTTGATCATGGCATGGTCTAACCAGGTGATTGGGGAAATAGACATGCAGCATGTGTAAGTGTCTGTGCGAGAGGAGTAGCAAGTCAATCCTAGAGTAAGATTGTTTGGCAAAGGAATAGAACTTGTAGTCCTTGGTGGTGGGATTTTGTATCCACCAGCAATTGGCGAGCTGATTGCATGAAGCAGGGCTCTAATTTTGCATCTGCTAGTCTGAAGTTCCGTCGGCCCAGTAAGATGGCTTTCCTCCAAACCTGAGTACACAATCAACAGTTTGTGCCCCCAGGCCACACTCTAGTGCCAGAGTTTGCTGGGATGATGCCACTTGAAGATACTGGTATGTGGCAGGTTGAGTCTCTTGACTGTTGTGAGCAGGCCATGGTGTCAAGGGGGCAGCAAATCAAAAGGGTGGGGGATAGGAGAAGGGAAAGAAAAAGGAAGAAATGGTGGAAGATGGGGCAGGAAAGTCTTGTACATTCCGTCAAACTCCAGAGCAGGGCGTTGTTATAACGCAGTCACCGAGCGATCCATTCATCCTCGGGGGGACCAGTGTCACCTCAAGGAGGGGCATATACATCCGTCACATACATTTAATTAGGTTCTGCTGATGTCGGTTCTCTCCCACCTCTGTTCAGCTTGCGTTTGCTTGGAGTGGTATTCCATCTGTCTCTATGCAGGTGCGGTTGTTTGGCCAAAGGTTGCATGTTCCCATGCCATGGCGGTATCTCCGGAACCTGTATAATGAGCCTCTTGGCAACTTCAGGTATATCTCCTGGGCATGGGATTGTGGAGGTCATCCCCTCATGCTGTACCATAAGGCTGAGAGGGAAGCCTCATCTGTATTGCAGCCCTTTTGCTGTCAGTGCTTCAGTAAGCAGCTGTAAAACTCTGCGGACCAGGCCAGATCTTGGTGTATGGTAACCACCTGATTTCACCAGGTCTTCTTTAAAAGTGAAATAATGCAGTCTGCAACTCTGCATATTATGTCTCTAAGTGCTTCTGCATTTGCAGACTTAGGCCTGAGAGCTCTTTGCGCCCGGTCTATCGCTACATCTTCTGACCTACCAAGAATCTTCCTAAGTGCACAGCATCCTTGGGGCCTGATGATTCTAGGACCCCTCTGATGCACAGATTGTTCCTGCGGCCTCTATTATCGAGGACCTCAACATATCTCTGGAGGTGTGCCAACTGCTCCTGCTGATGTACTACCTGTTGTCGGAGCTGGAACACCTCAGTGAGGGTGATGTCCTCTTCCAAGTCTGTCACTCTCACTTGTATCTTCTCCACTTCCCCTTTAATAGAGGTAATATCATTGCGCAGAGAATATTCTATGTTTTGGGACATTCCGGTGATGTCTGTCTTAGTGGGCAGTTGTTGGAGCAGGAGGCATATGTCTCAGGGTGGATCTTTATCGCGGGTGACCCTGGAGTACACTTATAGGGAGTCCTCATCCACCTCACTGCACGTGGTTTCCGCTAATTTGGGCCCCGGAGCCGGTTGCGGCTGTTCCAAGAGAAATCTTTTCATGGGTGATGTATTTGTGCCTTCCAGAAAGGTGGAGTCAGGGACTGGTGTGTTAGGGGATATTTGGGCCTTTTTAATTGTCATCTCTCATTGCTGCTTATGCTGCGGAGTGGGTTTAGTGTCTCGGTATTCGGAAGCTCCTGTATCAAGCAGCCATCTTGGTGCTCGGGTAGACACACACCTCCCACATTAACAGGTTTTATTGGGTTTTGGAAAAATATAGCACGTTCCCTTTTCCAGTTTATACACATTAAAATTTACTAGATTGGTTATTGAGAACGCATAGCAGCCCAGGAATGAAAATTACCCCCATCATGGCATACCATTTGCAAAAGTGGACAACCAAGGGTACTCAAAATGGGGCATGTCCAGTCTTTTTAGTAGCCACTTAGTCACAAACACTGGCCAAAATTTGCAGTCATATTATTTTTTTTTGCATTTTTCACAAACAAAGTGCATTTTTACTGATGATATCACCGTTGAGATACATGTACTATTTTTAATCACTCACATTTGTGTTCATTGAAGTCTCCGAGTGCAACAGTACCCCCCATGTACAGGTTTTAGGGTGTTTTGGAAAGTTATAGGGTTAAATATAGGGCCTGGAAATTAAATTATATTTCATTTATTATATTATGTAATTATTAATTTAATAATATGTATATAATGTGTGTGTGTGTGTGTGTATCTATATATATAATTTTTATATATATGTATAAATAGATATATATATATACATATATGTCTTTTTACATGTGTATTTTAATTTTTTTCATTTTTCACCATTAGAGGGACAGCCTGACAGCCCAGACAGTCCCCATCTAGTCAGATCCACTGGCAGCTATTGTGGCCATGTGATCGCTCTTTGATTTGCCATGGGACGACTGCCTGGGCTTTCAGGCAGTACTCACAAAGCGGATCGCTGGGAAGGTGAGTATATGGCTGGCTCCAGGCTCAAAGACGCAATGGCTTTAAAGCCCATTATATGCAGGTGTCAATGGATTAGAGAGAGCAGGATAAACGGAATGCAAGAGCCAGTCAAAATATCAAACAACTATATAGAGGGCAGACAGGGGTGGGCATGATGACGTAACAACGTTCACGCCGGGAGGGGCCGGGACCAGACCAGAGAGATCGGAGGGAAGAGAAGACGAGAAGCTAATACAAGCGACGCCATTGCTGCTAGGCAAATGCTGCAGAGATTCTGAGACCTCGCTAGCACGGAGCCCAGACAGGCTGATACTACCTACCTATCTGACCCAGCGGTATATTACCAGAAAGGCTGGTATCTACCTGATCCAGGCTGATACCCAGGCTGATACCTCCCTGACCTAGTGGTATAATATTATTGGACTTTGTTTTTTTTCTTTTTAGCCACTCTCATGCCGGGGGGGAGCTAGAACTGTAAGGCTGAGAAGCGGTTGCAGTCTGTTGTAGTATGTGGAGGCTGACAAGCTGAAGGTAACAGTGGGGGATCTTAGAACCCCTTGGTGGAGTGTTCCTATGAGGTGCAAAAGAGAGGGAAAGGAAAGATGGATAAAACGCCACCCTTATGTACCCATATCCTGTACTAATCTCTAAGGGCAGACTGGGTTTTACTCTCAAGTTGGCCTTTCTATTTTTGCTGTAGAGAAGTTTTTCCTTTTTTTTACTGGCATTTACTGGCATTCTTTGTTACTGGATAGCCCTGCAGACCTAGTTGCACGTAGACACCTGATGGTGATTGATTGCACTCAACGATTTGTAGGCTAAATCTGCCATGTGTGTCCTGGGCTATCTATGACATAGAGGGGACTCAGTTATTTTTCCTTCTGCCCCGCTTAATACATTTTTCTTGACGGCAAATTCTCTATTATATCATATATCAAATTTTTTAAGCGAAATGTCTTCCAAAAAAGCTCAAGAGAGTAAAGTTTCAACAAAAGCTGACAAGAAAGGCCAGAAACAAGAAAAAAGACTCTCTGCTTTTTTTGTCCCACAAAGATAACCAAGAATGTCTGGAGCAATCATCTTTGGAATCTTTATATACAGGGGTTTCTACCGTACCTATTAAAGCTCTAGATAAAGAAGTAGTTACTCCTACTTTTTTAAAGAAATGCTTGGAAGATATCTCTAAAGATATTAAAAAAGATTTGAGTGATAAATTTTCTGATATGAAAATGGATTTAGCTGCGTTAAAGGGACGTATTCAAAAAATAGAAGAAAGGGAAGAAGATATAGAATTCTAGCTTCAGGAGGTAAAAGAGACCCAAATTAAGATGGTATTGAAAATAAAAGAAATGGAAGACAAAGTGTGTGATCTGGAAGATAGATCAAGAAGGCTGAACCTAAGGTTCAGAAATATACCTGAGGAAATACGGCTCAACTATATGATTTTCTAATAGATTATTTTAATTGTTTGGGGATTCCCATGGCACAGCAAGATACAAAGATGTCTCGGTATCATCGTCTCTCTCATAGAAAGAAAGACCAGGTGTACCCATGTGATGTTATCGTGGCGTTTGCTTCATATGATTTCAGGACTCAGATCCTTCAGTCAGCGAGAAAGATGAAGATAAATGACAAAAAGTTTAAAGCAATAAAAGTTTTAACAGATGTCTCCTGTCTAACGAGGCAAAGAAGAAACTCCTTTTCTATGTTTTTTCCGTATTTGAAGAAATTCAATTTAAAGTTTAAATGGACCGCTCAATCAGCTTTAATAATTTGTTATGATGACATATGGAAGTCTTTCAAGACAGTAGATCTTGTCCATGTCTGGTTAAAAGATAATGACATGTAGTTAATAATATTAGGTATTAGTCTGCTGGGCGATGTGCTAGTACTCGCCTGAGGAAAGGAGGGAGAGGGAGGGGGAAGGGATAAGAGGCATTTTTTTTTTTAATCACGTGGAAACGTTTGTGGGAGCCAAGAGTGTATTTATAATGCCCCAAAAGGGATAATTTGTGAATAAGTTCATAATGGTAATACTGGAGTAAAGAATTTGAAGATAGCACTGTAAATACTAAATGATTTAGAATTGTATATTTTTTAATATTTTAGGGGTAGAGAGTGTATTCACAATGGCTCCAAAAGGGACAATAGGAAAATTACTGGTAATAATAGGAGTGGTGTAATTAATATAGAGTATTACAACTAGTAAATAATCTTGATTGGTGTTGGTTTCTGAGAATTTTTAAGTGAGGCCTATTATAGGCCATTCTTTTTTTTTTCTCTCTTTCTCTCTCCCGCTTCTTTCTCTCGCTATAAGAAACTCCAAGTTTCTATGCCCATCCCTGTGGGATTCTATGGGATTCCCAGTACGTGGAATATTATTTGTGGTATTCCAGCTGTTTATGTAGATTTGAATGTTTTAATGTTGTTTTTTCAGGTGTGTAATATGTTTAACTGGTCATGTATATTGCAGATGTGGTCAAGGAGCCCCAAAAAGAAATACAGATTAAGTTATGGTTAGAATTCTAACTATCAATGCACAAGGTCTCAACTCTCCTGTTAAACAAGGTTATTTGTTTAATACTCTGGTTAATCAGAAAATACAAGTAGGGTTTATTCAGGAAACCCACTGGTAAGGGGAAGCTATGAAATTATGGTTTTATAAAAAATATCCTCTGATTTATTCTGCATCCTTAACCCCTTAAGGACACATGACATGGGTGACATGTCATGATTCCCTTTTATTCCAGAAGTTTGGTCCTTAAGGGGTTAAAAGGAAAAAAGAAATGTGGTGTTTCTATAATTTTCTCCAAAGAAGTTACCTTTGATTGCTGTTATAATCATCTAGACCCAGAAGGGAGATTTATTATTCTGGTGGGTCAATTGAATGGGATGGAATATACTTTAGTCAATGTATATCTACAAAATAAAGATCCAATTAAAACATTGACTAACATTTTAGGTCTGGTAGAAAAGGTTAAAAATGGTAGAGTAATGATTGCACGTGATTTTAATTGCATTTTTGATACCTTATTGGACAAGCAATTGGCTAAAAACCAGAGGATAGATAAATCCCTGAAAAGTCTTTAAGTAGAGTGCTAAAGAAAGCGGATATGTTTGACTGTTGAAGATTGTTCCACCCCAATGAAAGAAACTTCACGCATTGATCTATCTCTCATAATTCGGCTGCTCGGATAGATATGATTTTGGGAAATCTAAATTTAGTACAGGCTATTTCCTCAATTTCTATTGTTGAAAATACTTGGTCAGACCATGTTATGGTAATCGCAGACCTGGTGGTA
The DNA here is from genome assembly GCA_933207985.1 of Pelobates cultripes. Classification (NCBI taxonomy): domain Eukaryota; kingdom Metazoa; phylum Chordata; class Amphibia; order Anura; family Pelobatidae; genus Pelobates; species Pelobates cultripes. The sequence goes on from OW240914.1 coordinate 176,049,490, forward strand.
ATTAATAAGAGACCTCCTCAGATTTGGAGATTGGCAGATTATCTGTTAAAAAACAAAGCAAATGTAGAATATATAGAGAAGTTAATTGATTTCTTGATTTCTTTATTAAGGAGAATTCATCTGAGGAGTTATCTAAAGAACGTTTATGGTGCTCCTGTAAAGTAGTTATTAGGGGACATTGGATTAAACTAGCAAGTTACCAAAAAAGGAATATAGACAATATTTTGTCTGATATTCAATTTTATAATATTTCTAAAGCTAATAAACAATCCTACTCTGAGGAGAGAGCCTTAGCCATTAAAGTCTACCGAGAAAAGATAAATGACCTGATTAAGAACAGGGTAGAACGTAATTTAAATAAGTTAAATATTAAATATTACTATAAGAATAACCGGGTAGACTCAGTGTTAACAAATAAACTAAAGAAAAAGATGACTGACCATAAGATCTCTAAATTAAGAGATGGAATTAATTATATCTATAAGCCAGAGGAAATTGCCAGTAACTTTAGAGCTTTTTATCAAAAATTATAAAAATAAATTTCCTGATCCAAGTTTGTTGGGCAATTACCTGAAAAATTCTAATCTATCCAAATTATCTTATGACCAGACGGAGAAGCTTAATAGAAATATATCTCAACATGAAGTTGAGTTAGCAATTGATAAGCTTGTTAATAGCAAAGCTCCTGGTCCGGATGGGTATACGAATTTGTTTTTTAAGGTTTTTTTTTTTAATTCTTTATTTTATTTGTGCATAGCGTGAACAACCATGTTTGCACTGCCACGATAGCTGGTTCAAGCAAATATGCAAACATATGTTAACATTGGTATGGCATTGAAAAACATTGCACATTTTTTTTTTTTTTTTTTATAGTCAGAGTAGGAAACATGTTAACGGTTAAACAAGTTTATATGATTCGAAGCACTGAGAGCCTGAGATAGTAGTTGATTGCCTATGGGCGAGTTAACCCGCTAAAATCTTGCTTCATGCTAGATTGTCGTGTGATAGGCATGGTGAAATGCTACATGCTAAGAGCTAGGCACAACAGATTAAACAGTATAGTGAGGCTTAACACATATCAGGTAGTTCTGCGCAGATTACACAGTACAGTTGAAATGACAGAGTGTGCTATGTGTTTGCATGTTGTACTGATGTGTTATATATTAGTGCCTTCAGTGAGTCAATGGGAGAAAGGCAAAATGGCAAGCATGTTGTGCACTGTACGTAAGAGGGAAAAGTGAAACATGAGGCAGAGGATTATACTATACCAGGCTGTAGTATGTCATTAAACAGGCTTTGTTCTAGACAACATTGCTGCATGTTATGGCATAGTAAAACATACATATACGTTTACTCCAGGCTTTACTTCAGAGACACTATGCTTGGTTACACATAGACTGACTGCTTAGCTTTAACGGGTGAGAGGCCTGCGCTGTCATACTCAGTGACTACCTAGCTAGATAATAACAAATAACGGGAGTACACAGATATATAATGAGTCCCGCAGAGCGCAAGCTTTAATGAGGCTGTATCTGTAGAGGTCACAGGTTGCAGTCTCTGGGTTCCCAGTCTGGGGTTTCATCTCCCTCCGGTGCTTGGTAGGCTCCTCTCATGCCCAGGCGGTGCCGTGGCATCCCCTGCGCTGTCTTATTAGTGTGTGGCAGCAGTTGTGGTGTCTCAGGTCCAGGCTGTTGAGGTGGGCTGTTTCTGGCTGGGTGCAGGGTGAGGGGCTTGATCTTTCGGACCCTCAGGTCTGTCTTTGCGGGGCTGGCAGCGCTGGGGTCTGGTGGTCCCTGTGTATTTATATTGCAGGGCTTGTCCTGTGGGGTCCTGCTCTTTTTATGCCCCCTTTGTTTGTGCCAGTTAACTATAGCCTGTACCTTGGTTCATCCCAGTGTAGTCAGCCAACATATCCCTGGGACAGTCTGTGATGGTGGTCAGGTGGTGCTGGTTGGTCTCCCCTGCAATCAGCTTAATCATGCGGGTAGGTCGCGCACATGGCTGGCGTGCGGCGGCCATCTTGAGGAGCGCTGCCCGATGATCCTTGGCAGGATGGTTGTTTTTAGGCCCTGATTGGTGCACCAGTAGTTGCCCGTGTAGACCGGGATGACCCCCCCGGTCCAGAGGGGGGAGTGGGAGCCAGCCGCCGGCCGGAGACCCGGAAGAGCGGCCGTCTCGTCCCGGCTCAAGCTCCCATGTGTTCCGGGACTTTGTCGCGTCGTTGCTGGTGCCAGGCAGGGTGTTGGCGGGTGTCCTTGTGTTCCCCAGCAGCTGGGGGTCGACTTGGTCGCCGGTGTGTGTTGCTGGGTAAGTGTAGTCTCCAGTTAACGCCGATTTACCGGGCCCGAAGCGGGAGCTCAGACAGAGCACGTCTGATCCCGCCAGCGGTCAGGCCCCGCCCCCCGTTTTTTAAGGTTTTTAAAAGATAATTACTCCCGTTGTTAACTGATACCTTTAATGAAATGGCAATCAAAGGGACTGCCTCTCAAGATTTATTAAGGGCACATATTACTCCGATTCTGAAACAGGGTAAAAGTCCTTATGATGTGAGTAACTATCATCCTATTTCTTTGGTCCTATTAAACTTTATGCCGCAATTTTAGCGGAACGTTTTAAAATAGTCCTGCCATTACTTATACATAGGGACCAGATAGGCTTTATGCAGGGAAGGCACTCCTCTAATAATACGCGCAGGGTTCTGGACATTCTAGATTGGGTGTGGTTGGAGGGAACCCCCCTTCTGACCCTGTCGGTGAATGCAGAAAAAGCCTTTGACAGGGTCGGATGGGGTTTCTGAGGAGTTTGGCTTTGAAGGGTGGTTTATGAGTGAGGTAGGAGCCATATATTACTACAGTTTGGCTTTGAAGGGTGGTTTATGAGTGCGGTAGGAGCCATATATTCGAATCCCTTTGCCCTTATAGTAGCCCGTGATTTATGCTCAGAATGGTTCTGTATTAATAATGGGACGAGACAGGGGTGTCCTCTCTCGCCCCTATTATATGTTTTATCAATGGAACCTCTGGCAAACAATATCAGACAAAATGTTTGGATCAAAGGATTAGGAACTCACGTTGACGAATGGAAGATATGTTTATATGCAGACGATATCTTAATTTCTATTACTGATCCACTTGTCTCTCTTCCTCATTTAATGCAAGAATTCAACAACTATAGTAGTATCTCAAATTATAGTCTGAATACGAATAAAACAATAGCTATGCCCATTAATATACAAAAAGATATTCTGATTTCTTTAAAGAAAGACTTTGATTTTAAATGGATGAAAAAGAGTTTATATATTTAGGGGTGATTATATCTGCAGATATAAGATGGACTATGGAAATTAATTTTCTGAAATTGTTAAAAGAGACTAATATATTATTAAAAGAATGGAGAGTGCATGGAATCTCCTGGTAGGGAAGGATTAATACCATTAAAGCCTATATAATTCCTTAATGGGCTTACCTATTTGGCATGCTCCCTCTCTCGATTTCATGCCATTGGTTGAATATGCTGCAAAATAGCATTACAGCTTATATTTGGAGAAGGAAGAGACCAAGAATTAATACATATACTTTATCAAGTAAGGCCCAGCAGGGGGGGTTGGGCTATCCCCTAGTTAATCAAATTTATCAGGCCAATATGCTGGTCCATGCTAGTAATCTACAATTAAGTGATTCTAAAGACCAAGTTTGTTATAAAATTGAGGCAGCTAGAGTTGGTCTAGATAATCTTGAACTTCTCTTATGGAGAGAGGCAAGACAGAATAAGCAATTGTGTGAGATTACATCTCAATTTCCTCTGTCTCTATCACAGACATTAAAAGAATGGACTAATATAAAGAAAAGCTGAATATTAATAAAAACTTTATGAGAACCTTAGTCTAAGGTCATTAGAATATTATATGTTAGAGATAAATCTGACAAACTGGTTGAAAGATTCAAATTATAAGATAAAAGATCTTTATAATGAACATCAATTGAAAAGCTTTGAAGATCTTAAAACTTGGTTAGATTTACCTTCTAGAGAAATATTTAACTTCCTTCGTATTAAGAGCTATCTAAAAGATAACATATTAATGTTAGATGGCCGTTTTGGTAAATTGTTTAGGAAATTTTTTTCCGGGTGTATGGTTAAAAAGATATTCTCCATTGCAGTAGAACTAATAAAAACTAAGGGGGACTCCAGTTATCCCAAAGCTTTAACCAAATGTGAAATTGACCTAGCAATACCTATTCCATTTAATAATTGGTGTAAATCTTTTATGAGGACTAAAAAAGCCATTCCCTGTCTGAATATTCTAGAGACCTTTACCAAAATATTATATATACTTGGTACCGACTAGACTTGCTAAAATATCTATTACATATCCATCAAATTGTTGGCAGTGTCTCCACCCAGATGGTTCTATGTTTCATATATGGTGTGCCTGTCCTAGATTTAAGTCTCTTTGGAATATTACATTTGAATTTATACATAGGATTGGAGGTGTACACCTGGAACATACAGCGGAAATTGCCCTACTACATCTTATGGGCTTTGAAATAAAAGACAATTTTGATCTTGCGATTATACAGTGCTTAATGGCAACCAAAATATTAATTGCTAGATCCTGGAAAAGCACTGACATTCCTACTAGAGATCAAGTTAAAGCCCAACTATTATATCAAGTTGGGATGGAAAAAGGGCTGATTCATATGAAAGAATGCTTCAATCTTAATATTTTGATGTTTTATTCCAGTCTTGTTGAGAGAATTAAAGGGCTTTAGTGAGTTGAGGTATTCGGATTACCTTATTGTGACCATCTCAGGCCTAACCGAAATACTGTAGTGGGCTCTATCCTACGGGTTCCTTGGCCACATATCTGATATTAGCTATATTTATATTGGAATTTTTGACCTTCTATACCTCTGCAATATATCTGGCCAGTTTGTTCGTAATGTTTGTCCTATTTATGTGGGTTTCTAGGCCGCTCTCGGGCTCTCATATTCCTTCTTCGGGATACTATTATTATTGCACCTTTTTGTATTAGAAGGTTTATCTTTGCTGTAAATTGAAGTATATTGTTATACCTGTATGTGTTTATTCGGGAAAGGATACCTTTTTTCGTATGGCTCCTTCCCCTGATGTTGTTTTGATTATCAATATTGCTATAAAAATTCAATAAAAAAGATTGAAATAAAAAAAAAAAACGAAATAGAAGAAACGTGCTATTGGGCTACAAAGAAACCACAACAGGGTAACAAGGAATGGGAGAGGTAAGTATATATAGGTATAAACTATCTGTGATTGGATGGAACTCGTTTGGAGTTTACCACTGTTTGAGGGGGGTACCTGGCCCTCCTACACTGATCCCTGATGTCATTGGTATGCACATGAGTAATTCGGCCGCATACATAAACAATCCACACGCAAGTGTGCATCGTCCGTCGGAATGCCGGGGGAGATCGCGGCATTCGGAGCTGAGCCATCAGGTAAGCAGGCTGAAAGCCTGACAGCGGGAAGGTATAGAACGCCATAACGTCGTTAAGAGATTAAGACACCACAATGATTTATGTGGATTTGGTGTTTTTTTTTTATTAGTACCCCAGTTATAAGATAAGGTCACTACTAATGAAAGTATTTAGAAAATTGGGCAGACTAGATGGGCCAAATGGGAATATTTAAAAATTGCACTTCTGAAGGCAACAAAAAATTGCATTAGGTTTGTCAGTAAAAGCAAACAATTTAAGAAACCACTGTGGTACTCCACAGATGTGGCCAAAATAGTAAAAAACTAAAAGTTAGCATTTAGTAATTATAAAAAAAAAAAAACCCTGAATGAGGAAGATAAACAGATCTATAAGATTTGAAAGAGAAAATCTTAGGCACTCACTGTGATATGTTCAAGGCAGTTTTATTAGATTCGCAATGTTTCGACCTGTACCCAGGTCTTTTTCAAGCTTGAGAAAGTCTCAGACACTCACTGTGATATGTTCAAGGCAGTTGCATTGAACATATCACAGTGAGTGTCTGAGACTTTCTCTTTTATATTGATGATATGGGGTATGCTGACCCATGCTCATTGTGTCCTGTGTTGATTTTTGTGATTGAGTGCAACCCTCCTTTTTATTCTTAAGATCTATAAGATTAGGCAGAAAGAGGCTAGCAAGTTATAAGAGCTTTGAAATCACACACAGAAGAGAAAATAGCACAGTCAGTTAAAAAAGGGGACAAAACATTTTTTTAGATACATAAATGAGAAAAGGAAAGTAAAACAAGGATTAGTTAGATTAAAACCAAAAGAAGGAAGGTATGTAGAAGAGGATAAAGATCTAGCTGACTGCCTCAATAAATATTTTTGTTCAGTATTTACAGATGAAAATGAAGAAAAGGGGCCTCCGTTAGGAAAAAGGAAAAATTAGTAATTTGTTACATTTGAGTTTATAGAGCAAGAGGTTTTATTTCAACTGTCAAAAGTAATGACAAATAAGTCAATGGGACCTGATGGAATACACTCAAATTTATTAAAAGAGCTTAGTGGTGTACTAGCAAAACCATTAACAGATTTATTTAACCAATCATTGTTAACAGGAGTATTCCCAGAAGATTAGAAGTTAGCGAATGTTGTGCCCAATTTACAAGAAAGGTAGTAGGGAGCAGCGGGGCAACTATAGGTCAGTAAGCCTTACTTCAGTAGTGGGGAAAGTAATGGAAACCATGTTAAAGGATAGAATTTTTTAACATCTAAAATCACATGGATTTCAAGATCACAGACAACATGAATTTACTTAAGGGAAATCCTGCCAAACTAATCTTATTGATTTTTTTGATTGGGTAACTAAAATAATAAATCAGGGTGGTGCAGTAGTCATTGTTTACCTAGATTTCAGTAAGGCTTTTGACACTGTTGCACATAGAAGGCTTATCAATAAACTGCAATCTTTAAGTATGGATTCCATTATTGTTAAATGGGTAAGGCAGTGGCTGAGTGACAGGCAACAGAGGGTTCTAGTCAATGGAGTATATTCGAAGCAGGGGCATGTCACCAGTGGGGTACCTGAGGGATCTGTACTTGGACCCATTCTCTTTAATATTTTTATTAGTTATATTGCAGAAGGTCTTGATGGTAAGGTAAGTGTTTTTGCTGATGATACTAAGATATGTAACTGGGTTGATGTTCCAGGAGGGATAAGCCAAATGGCAAATGATTTAGGTTAACTAGAAAAATGGTCAGAGTTGTGGCAACTGATATTTCATTAAAATTAAAAATTGAGAGTTCAAAAGATAACGTTCAGGAGAGTCTTTTGAATATTAGACATAAAGCCAACGATAATTCTATGGATGGGACGCCACTCTACGAGGTAGGAGTGTTCTTAAAATCCGTACGTGGAGATAAAAGAAACAACTAATGTTGCACTATATTCAGCAAGCAGATAGCAACTGGTAGGCGGACTGCTCAATGTATAGAGTTTGAGTGGTATGATCCCCACCTAGGATTCTTTGGAGTAATGTCTCACTGGAGCAGGATAAAACTCAGAAGCCAGGTAAAGAAGTATTAAAAAGTAAAATGGCAACTCACAGAAAGGAAGTGATCAAAATACATTTAATAAAATACAATACAGTTTTAAAATGTCTACAAAGTGTTTCACCAGCAGGCTTTTTCACGTGGAGGAGTAGAAAACAGAACTTGACAAGCATGGTTTTATAAAGGGAATGAAACATCTTGTGTAATTTAAAAATTGGTGCCAAAATGACGTTATAATTGCTTAATTAATATATTTAAAACAAACTTAGAATTTCTTATACAAATATATTTTAAAATACAGGAGTGTGTGCATATATTAAGTAAATAGATATTTGGGGTGGTGCTTAACTACTGAAGTGGATGGTCGCATGGCTGCTGAGCTCCAGGCCACTACAACCCAAAATACCCACTTACAACCCCAAGATACGGGCCAACCCGACCCTGAGAAGACCCCAACACTTACCAGAACCCAATGGGGCGAAAAACTAAAACACTTAAGCCTGAAAAACCCAGGTTGGGCATGCATATCGGCGCCCTCTGGCGGCAGGCCAAAGATGTCTCTGGCTCTAAGATGGTATCCCTCCATGGGGGATGATCAGATTTCTACGATGAGATGGATGATGCAGAGGGGGACATCTCCCCGGTCAAAGCCGCCGCAGGCTCGGATGCAGCCCCCGCCACCTGTTGCAACCCCCAAACCGATGTGCATGGAGGCCCTAAGGGAATAGTGATGTCCCGAACGGTTCGCTGGCGAATAGTTCCTGGCGAACATGGTGTGTTTGCGTTCACCACCAATGGCGAACATATGCAATGTTCGCTCCGCCCCCTATTAATTTACTAATACTAAGTAAAAATGACTTAGTATTAGTAAATTGTGCCCCTACTCGCAATACGAGTAGGGGCATGTCTATTAAACAGTGAGCAGCCTGTATTTAGGGCCCCCACCGGGGGGGACCATTTTTTTTAAACAGTGAGCAGTGGGTGGGGGCCCTAAAATGAAAAATAAGGGGGGGACCTATTGTCCCCTCCGCCCCCACCCCTGCGCGGCGCGTGGGGGCCATATTGATAATGAGGGGGGGACCTAAGCAAATCCCCCCCCAAGGTGAGTAGGGGTCCCCAAGCCCCTAGTCACCACCCCCCAAATAAAAAGTCCCTACCTACCCCCCTCACCCTAAAAAATAGTGAGGGGGGAATAAAATAACTAACCTGTAAAATAAAAGTAAACTTACCATTCGACGTCTTCTTTTTTCTCATATCTTCTTTTTTCAGCCCCAAAAAAGGCCAAATAAAAAACCATCATAACCGTCGAATTGAAAAGAAAATAAAAATCCCGAGCGCAAAAAAAAACCAGACGAAAAAGTAAAAACCGAGCTCAAAAAAAGAATCCATCTTCACCCATGGAGGGCTCCGTGCAGACTGAGCTCTGCAGGGCGGGGGAAGGCTTATGAAGCCTTGCCACGCCCTGCAATTAGGCTAAGAACACTCTGAATGGTGGGTTTAAGCCAATCAGAGTGCTCTTTGTCATTTTACACAGCGTGGGAAAATTCAAAAGAACTTTCCCACGCTGTGTAAAATGACACAGAGCACTGTGATTGGATGGCTTTCAAGTTCAATTTTCCCTCGCAGAACTACTCACCCCAAAGCCGGCCAAAGCGGTAGCTCTGTTTGGAATATTCCAAGTACCAAAGCCTACTACGGCCCCATCCACATCCACAAGGGTATAATCCTACAGTTCCAGACCCAGAAGGATAGATCCACAGTCCTGGCGGCCGCCAGGGAACACCTGACATACCTCTTTGGAGAAATGACACTCACGTTCTACTCGGACCTCTCGGGTGCAATGATGGCTTGTAGCAGAATCTTGAAACAGTTTACCTCCCTACTTCGAGAGAAACACATAAGGTACCACTGGGGCCCAGCTCATACCCTACAGGTCACCAAGGGGGACACCACGCACAACATACGCAACATGCAAGAGGCTACGAAGATACTTCCAGCAAAGCCCACGAACTCCCAAACTGGGACACTGCCGGTGCTCCGGAATTTGTCCCCCGATGACCAACCAGGCCAACTTATGCCGTAGCCACAACCTGAACGTAGATCGGGACTAAAAGTACAAATTACTAGGACATTGTCACACTATTCAGTAGCTGTTATTGTTTATTGATATCTGGAAATGCTGACACCCCACTTTAATGTCTAATACACATGATTAACTACTGACAGGTAGGCCTCCCTGCGCCCGCGTAGAGCTTCCTGACCATCTGGAGAAGGGTAACTCCCCTCCCCTATCCCCGGTGCACCATCCTTAGCCATAAGACCACCTTTGGTTTGCAATGGGAAAGCTGACCCATGCACCTCTCCCCTTAGGGACCACATCCACCATAGTCCGACCGACTCACCCCCATAGCACAGCAATTTAACGACCTCTACCCTAAGTACTCCCTCGGAGAAAACCATACCCTACTCGTCTTCAGCTCAGGCACCCATGTGTCATAACATCGGCGACAGAGCGCACCACCTGACCTTTAGACCGACATGGAAATCACTCCAATAATTTTTGACTCCCCTACCTACACTATCAAAGGTGCGATATCTTCTGGCCACATTGTTTATTATGGTTCACCTTGCCTATTATGTTGAAAAGTACATCACAGAACCAAGCACTGTTGAAAATGCTCACTATCCACATTTGCCTTATATGTATTATGGTAGAAGTCATGCACGGGCCTCCACCTATTCACTACTCATAACCCTCGTCAAGCGATCGAGTGAAGTAACATGCACAGGTCCTCACACTAGCCATCTGATGTTTTCTTAGTTACCTGTTATATTTGAATGCTTTTTATTTTCAATGCCTATGTCCAACCTTGCCTCTAGAATGGCTACACATAATCGGACATCTCTTCTAGACACACCTGACTAGCACATCTCACCCAACAAAAATAAAATTTGTACACGTCATATAAATGCCATGCCAATGTTATAATGTATTTGACAATGCAATGTTTGCTCTGCTCTTGTGGCGGTGCAAGCTGATTGTGTATATTCACTGCGTAACAAAAATTAAAAATAGATATTTATGTAAAACCAGGGTTAGAACGTATATTTTTATGATGGAGGTGAGGTCATGTGGTCGACGGCCATTTTCGCTAAGAATCTTGGGGTTTGTAGTATAGCCGCCAGTATTGTCCTAGTGACGGAAAAAATGGGCATATTGATTATGTAGTTGGAGAGTGCATCCTAATGGCGCGACCCTTCTCTCTGTGTATCTGTGTGACGTGGGAGGGCGCGCCTTAGTGATGCAGACCTCCTGAGGGAGATGCCAGTATGGGCATGAATGCGCTTTTTTGATGAGTGTGGCTGGGAGTGTGTATGAAGGAGGGAGGTGCTACGATAGGGTAGGGGGTTGGGGTAAAAGGAGACTGTCTATATGAAAGAGTTTTAAACAGAGCAAAATAGTAAAAGGCATATACATATTAGAAGAGTATGGTGAATAGCTTCTAAATAGCTATATATATATATATATACGTATATATATATATATATATATACACAATATTGAGATAAGTAAAATATCTATTAAAATTACAACTGAGGAATTTATATATATACTTGTGAATTTTTTTTTAAAGATATAGATATATAAGACATATAAGATCTAAGCAAAGTACATATATAAGTTGGTCCTGGGATATAAAGGTGGACAGGTTGTTAGATAAAACGTTTATAATATGACAATCTGTAAATGCAATTGATGTGAGCAATGCATAGTTATACGCTGAAAGTTAAAAAAAAAGATCAAAGTCTACATTTAGACCGTCTGGTGCAAGGGTTTTTAGAAGAAATACCCAATTCATTTCATTTTTGCCCCAAAGTTTTGTTTTTTTAAAAGTTTTTTTATTCCTTAATAATGTTACGACAATGTTCGGCCAGTCTGATTTTAAGGCATTTGGAGGTCATACCCACATATTGGAGACCGCATGGGCACTCCAGGAGATATATAAAATTTTTAGTATTGCAGTTTATGAAATCTTTAATAGGGTAGGTAATATGGGTGTTGTTGGAAGTGAAATGGATAGTTTTAGATTTGAGTTGTAAGTCTGTTGATCTGTATCTACATTAGTATACACGTAGAATTTAAATACCTATAAATGCATATATATTAAAATTCCATGTGTATATTTAAGTAGTCTTTTAACATAATTATGTGATTTGATTAATTAAAATTTGATTGACATGCCTGACAACACAGGGAGAAAGTGCAGAGAATTTAATTCGCAAGCACTATATTTGACCCTGTATCTCTCCAAGACACCATAAAACCTGTACATAGGGGGTACTGTTTTAATCAGGAGACTTCGCTGAACTCAAATATTAGTGTTTCAAACTGGAAAATTGTATTACAACGATGATATTTTAAATAAAACGAAAAGCACTTTTATGGACTATATTATTGTTGTAATATGATTTACTGTTTTAAAACACTAATATTTGTGTTAAGTGAAGTGTCCCGAGAATAACAGTACCTCCCATGTACAGATTTTATGGTGTTTTGGAAAGTTAGAGAGTCACATAAAAGGCTTGCATTTCATTTTTTTGACATTGAAATATGCCAGATTGGTTATGTTGCCTTTGAGAGCGTATGGTAGCCCAGGAATGAGAATTACCCCCATGATGGCATACCATTTGCAAGAGTAGACAACCCAAGGTATTGCAAGTGGGGTATGTCCAGTCTTTCTTAGTAGCCACTTAGTCACAAACACTTGCCAAATATTAGTTTTTTGCTTTTTTTCACACAAAAACCAAATATGAACGCTAACTTTGGCCAGTGTTTGTGTCTAAGTGGCTACTAAAAAAGACTAAACATACCCCACTTTCAATACCTTGGGTTGTCTACTTTTTCAAATGGTATGCCATTATGGGGGTAATTCTCATTCCTGGGCTACCACACCGTCTCAAAGGTAACATTACTAATCTGGCAAATTTCAATTTGAAAATGGAACGTTCTATATTTGACCCTGTAACTTTCAAAAACACCATAACACCTGTTAATGGAGGGTACTGTTGTACTCGTGAGACATCGCTGATTACAAATATGTGCATTTTCTTGCAGTAAAACCTAAGAGTATTATGACATTCACAGCTAAAATGTCAGACGGAAATACAAATTTAAAAAAAAACTTATTTTCTCACATTTTTTTAAATTTTATTCATAATAAATTATGTTCCATATATGGATAGTTAATGATAAATTAAAGCCCTGTTTCTCCTGAACAAAATGATATATAATAAGTGTGGGTGCACTTAATGTGACAGCGGTGAATTACAGTTGAACAGACATATAGCGCAAATTACAGTTTTTGTTTGCGTTTTGTTTTGATCAGAACGTGCACTATTGACTCCGTCCTGAAGGGGTTAATAATATTACATATATAGTAAGAGGAGAGCCAGTAAAAGTGCTAACTCACACTTTGCAGAGCTACAAAGAAATGTGAGTTAGCACTTTTACTGGCTCTCCTCTTACTATATATGTAAAATTATTAATTGACATTCTGCACTATTATTGTTTTGTATTTTGTTCTTTTTTAAGGGTATATGTACCATCATATTATCGGAAGACCCTGTATGTATGTATATACATTTACTGCACTTTGTACACTTTAAATACGCTTGTGGCGTGGTATACCACTTTTGTTTTTACATTTTTCTGTTATAAATAGCAGGTATTGGGAAGTTCTGCTGGTTTACTGCTGCCTGATATTTAGTTATTTTAGTGAGCGCCTATACTTGTGTTTGTTTTGTATTTGTTTCGACTTATTCACTCCACACATGCATCAATATCCTTCCTTGTGCTACTTTTGGTAGGTACTAACCACTGCATACTGGAACATCCCACGTTTCAGAGATGCTCTGATCCAATTGTCTAGCCATCACTGTTTGATTTTCTCAAAGTCACTCAGAACCTCTCATTTGTCTTTTTTTCCTGCTTCCAACACATGAAATTCAAGTAATAATTGTTCACCTGCCGCCTAGTATGTCCCACCCCATGACAGGTGCTATTTTCACAATATAACCAATATTATTCACTTCACCTGTCAGTGGTTTTAATGTTGTTGCTGATCAGTGTATGTCTATTTGCAGATGTGATTTGCTCTCGTTTTACTGCATTAAACGTTCATTTCATTTTTCTGTTTTCTAACTCCACCTATGGATGGTCTATGTAGTTAAACTAATTATATTAATTTGATGTAATTTAGTATTTATATAAGGGGCATGGATCATTTAAGGATCAGTTAATCCTTTGACCTTATAGAGGTTCACAGCAAAAAAAAGAGGAAGCTGTTGAGGGTTACAGTAAAGAGAGTACAGCAAAATATGAAGCCACCTGTCTTTTCTCTACTATAAAATAAATTATGGATTGAAAACCAACTGACTCACATGTCAAAAATGTAAAACCACACCATTTCCTGTAACATTAGTCAGTAGTACTGATAAATTAAAAAATCAATAAAAGAAGATAAATGAACAGGGTTTCACAATAATGTTCAGTTTCCTCGTATTTTTTGTTTCACAATAATGCTTATCCTTGCTTATTTCATAAAACGGGGAGCTATTGAGTCATTTGTAGAGAAATCCCCAAACAGAGAATGGGAAATGGGTGGATTGGCGCTGATCTTTTATAAATTGCAACAACCCCTAGTGTCCTTAACCACAAATAAGACACAGATTTAAAACAGAAAACAAATGAATAGAAAAGGGGGTGCAAGTTACAAACAAAAGTGGTGAGTTAAAACCAGTTTTCATACATTTCTGTTGATTAATCTGTTAATAAAAAAAACATAAAAGCTCACATAGCATAATATTGTTTTTCAAAATCAAATTAAAATAAAAGGTAATGAGTCACTCACAATGCCCAGAGCCACGTATAACAGGCTCTGTGTTGTAAATGTGTTGGTTGGTAAACTCCTTAGGCGATCTGCCACACTGCTGGTCCACTCCTTCCTTAGTAATAAAGAGTTCTCCGGAATGGTAAAAATTTTAAAGGAAATTACTCAGAAATAAAACAAGTGCATAAGCAAACGTAAATAAATTGTGTTAAAAGTCCAAGCATAGCACATTTCAACCTTTTGTGGTCTTCTTCCTGGTGCATATCATCCTTCCCTGTGTCCCTTCCTTTTAAGTCCGGTCATCAGGACATTGATTTTCGCGCCCACGAGCGCTATGTGACTCCTCCCCATTGGCATCTTGCATGAGACGTCATCACGCATGTCACGGTGACGTCAGAGACATAGTGCAGTCATCAGATGTCTCTCCTTTTTACCACCCACTTCCAATTGAAGTGGCAGTCGCCATCTTTAAATCCAGAATAAGTCCGTTTCTCTAAGGTAGTGAAGGGGCAAGTTATATTGTTCAGCCCCACAGTTTTTTGAGCATTAAATCTATATATAAAACATGCTAATATACAAAGTACATAATAACTTTATTCCCTTAAACCTATTAAATATACATCAAAATATATATATCTCCTTAACACAATATATTTACATTTTGCTTATGCACTTGTTTTATTTATGAGTAAATATCCTTTAAAATTGTTACCATTCTGGAGAACTCTTTATTACTAAGGAAGGAGTGGACCAGCAGTTGGACAGATGGCCTAAGGAGTTTACCAACCAACACCTTTACAACCAGAACCTGCTATACGTGGCTCTGGGTATTGTAAGTGACCAATTACCATAAAAACAATATTATGCTTTGTGAGCTTTTATGTTTTTTTACAGATTAACCAACAGAAATTGTGCAATTTATGAAAACTGTTTTTAACTAACCATTTTTGCTTGTAACTTGCACCCCTTTTCTTTTAATTTGTTTTCTGCTATTGAGTCATATGGTTTAAACAGCTGTAAGTAAATATGCTAAAATTTATCCTGCATTGAGATTTGTTTAAAAATGTCTCAACTGAAAATGTAAATGGATATAACAGTTCATGGATATGGATATGTGTGTGTATATGTGTGTGTATATATATATATATATATATATATATATATATAAAATTTAGTCCTTGATTGTGATATAAAGCATGAGGTTAGATTGAATCTGGTTATTTGAGGAGCAACAAAATCATTTATACTTATGTAGAGACACAATCAGTCATGTATATACATATAGATACACAACCTCATCCACACATATTAATCCATGTCACATTTATAGATATACAATTCTGTGCACAGTTACATACATAGTCACACAGTAACACTCAGTCATGTACATAGACACACAAATGAAAATTATGCTAGCTTTAGTGTACTAATAATCTTAATTTTAATAAAGACTGGAGGAGCATATTTTTCATTATCTTCATTTACTACTCCAATAGCAGCAAAGAACATAGAAAAACAAGTGACCAATAAGAGACAAGCATAGAATATAACAAACCCCTCCCACTGAGGCACTTCCTCTTGAAAATAGCAACATCACAAGTCAAAACAAATCATAAATCTGAACAAGGAAATGTCTAACAAGTTTAATGAATAAGGATTGTCCCCATAAAATCCATACTACAGCCGGAATGTAGAAACATCTTCTCATAAATACATCTGAAGGAGGTGTCATGTTGCTTTAAGCTGAAACGAGATTGAGAATGTTTTAGTGGTATAGAATATAATCTTGAAAAACATGAACAACCATAGCAATTTGCAAAGCGCACTGAGGGAATATGTCCACAAAGCACAAATCCGATATAATGAGGCAATTTAACATTATTCTGCTTTTAATAAACAGCCAGAGCAAATGGACATGTTTGTAGAGATTTGTTTTGAATTTAACAGCTAGCAAGATGGCAGCCAAAAGGCAGTGAGAGTACATTTGCAATAATTGAATTAGGTCTTTGCGAATAGCTGAATAGGTTCCACAATTTTCAATTGTAGCAAGATGTGAACAACATACTGCTATTTGTCTGCTTTTCACTGTTTAGTGATTTACCCTTATGTCTCAATATTTCCCGTGATGAAATGTTCTAGCATGTGACAGCTGTAGGAAAATGAGATACAATATACATAACATGAAGAGCATGCACCTTTTTCAAAAAGTTACAATATTAACTGCTAATTTTCTGGAGGATGTAACTATAACAATGCTATAACGTATTTTAATTTTATATTGGTGCGGTTTTCAAAAAAGTGTGTATTGTTTTATGCTTCAGGGGTGGCCCAAAATATGTTGTGTAAATGCCCCCTTCCCTTGTGCTTTGATGTACAAGAGTCTTTAAAGCACAAAATACATTGGTTGCATTTTAACTAGCACCTAATTGGTTGCATTTTAACTAGCATATAAGGTGGGTTTTCAAAACATTGCAAGGCTTCTTAGTACATCACAATAGCAGCCGACAAGGAGGGAGCATGTTTAAGACTGGGGTGAGAAAGGAGGCAGGAGGCTGCAAGGGAGCGCTGTCTACTTTGATGATCTTTCTGCTCCCCTCTGCTGCCTCGGGCACCCTCTGCGGTTGTGCCGCAAGATGGCATTTGGCGTCACTAAACAGCGCGAGGGAGGAGAGAGGACTGATGATTGTGATGGTGTGTGTAAATTCATGTCTGACAAGGTTATTCACTAAAACAATTGTCAGTAATTCAGTGCTTTCAGTTTGACTATTTTGACCCTAAATATGAAATCCACTTTAATTTTTACCTTTGTAAATAACCCTGTACGTATGCATGTATGTATGTTACTGTGTATGTTGGTATGTGCCTATGTATGTTTCAGCTTGTATGTATGTGAATGTGCGCATGTCTACGTATTTATCAGATATGATCTGTGGATTTATATTTATTAATGTGTATATGAGGTATACATCACTGTACATATGCAGCAAACTGAAATAAGTAAAACTATTTTACATAGAAGCTTTCCATTAAAAAAACTATTTTATACAATTAAGTTTATAGAGATAATCTTTACATTTTTTTTTTTAAAAGGGCCTCACCAAGTCTAGAGCTGCAGCTGCACAGAGGTAAAGCAGGAAGGAATGCATGCCTCCCCAACACAAGACACTAATGACACTGGTGTATGTGACTGTTGTTTCTTATATTGTGTAAGCATGTGACTGGCTGTGTGTGTGTGTGTATGTGACCGACACTGTCTCCATATAGCTATGTGCATGTGTGAGTATTGTATTGTGTGTAACTGTCTAGGTATGCATGTGGCTGTGTGTCATTTTGTGATTATGTATGTTGTGATTTAGAATGCTTTGTGCTGGACTTCCTTGTTTTGTGTATCTGGGGATGTGGTCACCTCCTTAGGCTATGGACTCATTGCAAAGGGGTGGAGTTAGTAAGATGAACACGCCAACCTGGGGTGCCAAAATAATTTCTGCACCTAGGCATCTGTGACCCTAGGATCGCCCCTGCTGCAGAGCGTAGTAGATTGCGCTGTGGCAGCCATCAGTGTGTATGGTCAATACCTGTTTTTGAATCCTTTTATTATTATTATTATTATTATTATTATTTTTTATATAGCGCCAACAAATTCCGCCACGCTTTACAGTGGGTGGACGAATAAAACATGTAGTTATAAACAGACAAAAAATTTTTTTTATCAACTTGTTCATATTTTGCTTTTGATGTTCTTTTTATATTTTACCCAAAGTCAACAATCAATCAAAATGTGATGAATCAGAAATGTCCAAAAATAGAGCTACAGACTGGTGCAGCATCTAACATTTTGGCACACCTATCATAGATTCTTCTTTGATATTACCGCCCAGCTTTAACATCCTTTCTGGCAAGGAATATGTTAACATTTTATCCTCGATTTAACCTTTAAACCTTTCTGTTGTAAAAAACTCTTGAAAGTCATCTCACCTTGTTCAAAATATTGATCCTGTTCTTTGATAATGATTTATGACTTGTCGCAAGTTCACAATAAATGACTTATTGCTATAACAGCAAACATTAACAAAAGTATGGACACCAGAAATAAAACAAATCAGGATCTGCACACGAAAACTGATTGTTAACATATGTTATTAATTATTATAGATTAGGAGTATGTTACGTATGTGCAAAACATTAATCAGCATTAATTCTATGAATTCCACAAATCGTTGAGGCTGTGTGCAAAACAACCAATTATTTTGCCATAAAGAAAGTAAAAAAAACTGAGTGCAAAAAATGTTTTGTCATGTATTGTGTATATAAAGTATGCTTACATTCTCTGTATTAAGTTATTTAACTTGCTTTTTATGCTCTTGGTACTGATCTTAAGGAAAGAGATGAAGATGTTATGGTAATGGACTAGCACCAGTACCTCAAAGAAGGTTACAGGGGGTATTGAGGGGCATAACCCCAGGACAAATATATTAAAATAGCGGAAGAATGGGGTGGGAGACCACTCACTCACATTCAAAAAATACCTCCTAGAATAAAATTACATGTTCGTGGTATAAACCTTTATTAAGCCAGGAAAAATAAAAAATAATAAACTGCCAAGTCACTACACACCCAAAACGTGTATAAACAGTGATAAAGTGAAAACACGGTGATATTACTTTAAAAGCCTGGGTAGGTTTGTCCTAAATACCGCAATATAGTATACAGGGTCCAATGTAGCAAATAGTAATGATCCTTAGAAGGATCAGATACAAATATGGGGACCACCAGTGTTAATGGTATATTATATATTTATGTCTGGCTCACACAGAATCCGCAGAGCACTTCATTTATATGTTAGAGGTCCATAAGTACGTAAAAAAAACCCTAAGTTTATTAATAGGATAGCGGATACCTCGTAGGCGATATAAAGGGGATAGCTGTGAAGGCCCTGGGGAGATGGCACAGCTAAGCGGACAAGGGCACATGTAGGAGTGTGGGGATAGATGGATGGGATTGGTTGGGAAAGAGTGTGTGGGTGGGATTATGTTAGTGTGGGGGAGGTCTTACCTCAGTGCCACTTGGGATTTGGGCCAGCAAACAGCTTCCTGTCCTCCTGCTCCTGTTTGCCGGGGCCTGCAGATTTACACAGCTTTAGGGATGGAGGTTGAAGCCTACTGGCTTCCCTCAGGGCTGCTGCAGCGTGGATGGTGGCCGGCAACTGAGGGAGCAATTTGCAAGCATTACTGGAGGTATAGAAGAGGAGTTAATGGTTTTAAATAGTGTATTTTATATCAATAAAAGTTTTTTTTGGTTACCTCTCTTATAGGACCAATCTTTTACTTATTTTATAGTATTTTATATACACTCTTACTATTATTATTCCTGGCATTTTTTATTTTTATATTTTATATTTAATTTTATTTTTATTATATTTATTTTTATTCGTATCCCGTTCCAAGAAATCCATAGGTGGGAATAATTCCACCAGTGCTGTGGCAATAGAGCAGTATTGTTCTGCTCTGTTCTTGTGAGTATATTTTATTTTATTTATTTTATTGTTCTTACTGAGAGCACTATTTGCTGTTTCATATACCTTGTGGAATACGACGGAACCTAAGCCGGACGGATGGACCTACCCTTCCAGTACATCCTTCAGTAGGGATCATACCACCAAGTGCCTTTCACCCCAGAGCCGGTCCTAGCTACACCAATTAATCCATAGGTGGGGATAATTCCACCAGCGCTGGGGCAATAGAGCAGTATTTTCTGCTCTACTCTTGTGAGTATTTTTTATCTTATTCAATTTTATTTATTCAACTGTTCCTACTGAGAGCACTATCTGCTGTTTCTTATACCTTGTGGAATACGACGGAACCCAAGCCGGACGGACGGACCTACCCTTCCAGTACATCCTGTAGTGGTGATTATACCACTAAGTGCCCTTCACCCTAGAGCTGGCCTTAGCTGCACCAAATATGAGTGTACAATCCTCCTTTCTACAGGGAGTGCAGAATTATTAGGCAAGTTGTATTTTTGAGGATTAATTTTATTATTGAACAACAACCATGTTCTCGATGAACCCAAAAAACTCATTAATATCAAAGCTGAATATTTTTGGAAGTAGTTTTTAGTTTGTTTTTAGTTATAGCTATGTTAGGGGGATATCTGTGTGTGCAGGTGACTATTACTGTGCATAATTATTAGGCAACTTAACAAAAAACAAATATATACCCATTTCAATTATTTATTATTACCAGTGAAACCAATATAACATCTCAACATTCACAAATATACATTTCTGACATTCAAAAACAAAACAAAAACAAATCAGTGACCAATATAGCCACCTTTCTTTGCAAGGACATTCAAAAGCCTGCCATCCATGGATTCTGTCAGTGTTTTGATCTGTTCACCATCAACATTGCGTGCAGCAGCAACCACAGCCTCCCAGACACTGTTCAGAGAGGTGTACTGTTTTCCCTCCTTGTAAATCTCACATTTGATGATGGACCACAGGTTCTCAATGGGGTTCAGATCAGGTGAACAAGGAGGCCATGTCATTAGATTTTCTTCTTTTATACCCTTTCTTGCCAGCCACGCTGTGGAGTACTTGGACGCGTGTGATGGAGCATTGTCCTGCATGAAAATCATGTTTTTCTTGAAGGATGCAGACTTCTTCCTGTACCACTGCTTGAAGAAGGTGTCTTCCAGGAACTGGCAGTAGGACTGGGAGTTGAGCTTGACTCCATCCTCAACCCGAAAAGGCCCCACAAGCTCATCTTTGATGATACCAGCCCAAACCAGTACTCCACCTCCACCTTGCTGGCGTCTGAGTCGGACTGGAGCTCTCTGCCCTTACCAATCCAGCCACGGGCCCATCCATCTGGCCCATCAAGACTCACTCTCATTTCATCAGTCCATAAAACCTTAGAAAAATCAGTCTTGAGATATTTCTTGGCCCAGTCTTGACGTTTCAGCTTGTGTGTCTTGTTCAGTGGTGGTCGTCTTTCAGCCTTTCTTACCTTGGCCATGTCTCTGAGTATTGCACACCTTGTGCTTTTGGGCACTCCAGTGATGTTGCAGCTCTGAAATATGGCCAAACTGGTGGCAAGTGGCATCGTGGCAGCTGCACGCTTGACTTTTCTCAGTTCATGGGCAGTTATTTTGCGCCTTGGTTTTTCCACACGCTTCTTGCGACCCTGTTGACTATTTTGAATGAAACGCTTGATTGTTCGATGATCACGCTTCAGAAGCTTTGCAATTTTAAGAGTGCTGCATCCCTCTGCAAGATATCTCACTATTTTTGACTTTTCTGAGCCTGTCAAGTCCTTCTTTTGACCCATTTTGCCAAAGGAAAGGAAGTTGCCTAATAATTATGCACACCTGATATAGGGTGTTGATGTCATTAGACCACACCCCTTCTCATTACAGAGATGCACATCACCTAATATGCTTAATTGGTAGTAGGCTTTCGAGCCTATACAGCTTGGAGTAAGACAACATGCATAAAGAGGATGATGTGGTCAAAATACTCATTTGCCTAATAATTCTGCACTCCCTGTACTTATTTTTACCCTTGGAGCTACAATATTTCACTATTGGCAGTTGTCTGTGTTTTCTTTTATCTCCACATATACGGATTATCTACAACCCGCACGGATCAGCTTTTGAGGATTGTATACATACCCTATCCATATATTAGTGAGACTGATTTTATTCAATATTTTATCATTTGATTTTTATTGGACATCTGGATGGACTCTGTTTTATTCATTATTTTTATATAATTGCAATAGAGTCTATTATACCCAGGTTTTATCACTTGCTGATTATACACCTCAACCAATCGGTTTCTATTTTATGGTACTGTTCTCTGTATCAATAGCGCAGCCCTTAACTCCTCTTCTTTCTTCCTATCGCACCAAGGGTCTTGAGGGATTCCCTTTTTCAGGGTTGCTGCTTTCCTCTCTGTTATTAAGCGCAGACTTTTCCCCTTTGTTATTACTGGAGGTATGGCTACCGTTGTGGTTCCCCCCCCTCGCAGCCTACCTTCCCCTGGAGCACCCCCTGCAGTCTCCCCTGCTGCCTCCCATGTGGTCCCTGCCCCTGGGGGCCACTCCAGCACTGGCAGGCATTCGCGCCTGCCTGCCAGGCTGTCTCCAGATCACACTCCTCGGGCCCAGTTGAGGAGCAGGAGCCCGGGCCCTAGGCACCGCCAGGACCGCGTGTCTGGGGCCCCAGACACGCGGCCTCCCACCAGTGGCCGCGATTTACGGCCTTCTGCCATGAGGTCTGCCACTGCCGCGCAGCCTGCCGCCTCCTTTGCCGCATGGCCTGGTACTTCCAGGCTGGGGATGCGGCCTACTACCGCCTCGCGGCCTGCTGCTTCCACAGTCGCGCGGCAGTTTACTCCCAGGCCGGGGATGTGGCCTGGTACCGCCATGCGGCCTACCCTGGGATCACCATCCACCCCAGCCACCAGCGCTGGATTGTGGGCTGGGGGCGGTGGGCGGCGGATGCTGCTATCGGCAGCCGCCCAGCAACGGTCCAGGTCCCCCGCGGCCGGCGGGGAGGTGGGGCGGTAAGTGGGCCCTCGCAGGTCGCATGGGGTACCTTTTGTACCACCGAAGGGGGTCCCCTTGCCCGTCGGGAGCCTCCTCTGCCAGTGAGGAAGGCTCCCAGGGCTCTGTCTCCCCTGTCCCCCCCTCTTTCCCCTGCTGTTTCCATTCATTCTGTCAGGGGGCCCAGCTTACCCTTAGCTGGGCCCCCTGGTCCCCCCTCCTTTTGCCCAGTTTCCTCTTCACCCTTCCCCCTCTCTGGTGGGCCTGTCCACCCCTTTCCCCCCTTTTTTCCCCCGGTTTCCTCTTCCCCCCCCTCCCCCTCTCTGGTGGGCCTGCCCCCCCCCCGGGTCTATATCCCTCCCTATCTGCATCCCCTCTGTTCTCCCACCCCATCTTGCCTGGACCCCCTCCTGCCCCCAGGGCTGCCATCAGAAATTTTGGGGCCCCTGACACAGCTCAAGGCCGAGTCCGCCCAAAGTGCTGCCCCTCCCTGAGTCCGCCCACAGGTATGCAGTGTCTGCAGTGCCGCCGTGTTTACATTATAAGGCATGCAGGGACAGGCTATAGACACCAGAACCACTACATTAAGCTGCAGTGGTTCTGGGGACTATAGTGTATAGTGTGTGTAAGGGGTGCATTCTGTGTTGCTGTGTGTGTAAGGGATGCATTGCTTGTGTATGTGTGTCTGTGTGTGTAATGCATTGTGTTTTTCTGTGTGCAAGGGGTGCATTGTGTGTGTGTGATGGATGTCAATCTCTCCCCCCCGTCAATTTCCTTCTCCTCCATCTAATTTCCTTCTTCTCCCCCTCCCTCTCCAATTTCCTTCTTCTCCCCCCCTCCAATTTCCTTCTTCTCCCCCTCTCCAATTTCCTTCTTCTCCCCCTCCCTCTCCAATTTCCTTCTTCTCCCCCCCTCTCCAATTTCCTTCTTCTCCCACCCCTCCAATTTCCTTCTCCCTCTCCCTTCTCTTCTCCCTCCCTCTCTCCAATTTCCTTCTTTTCCCCCCTCTCCAATTTCCTTCTTCTCCCCCCCTCCAATTTCCTTCTTCTCCCCCCCTCCAATTTCCTAACACACTCACACACACTTTTTAAAAAAATATTTCATCACCCCATGATGTCATCTTCCGGCTCTGGCATCAGTGCGGTGCGCGAGGGAGCTGAAGAGGAAGCACTCAGGGGAGAATGCTCCCTCGCACGCCCACCAGCCCGCCCGCCGGGTGACACCAGGGCCAGCCTCGGGGGGGCCCTGAGGTGACCGGCTGCTGGGCCCGCCAGGAGAAGAGGCTGGCCACAGTGGGTACATACCGGGTCGCAGGACTCCCTGCGACCCTGGTATGTACACCACTGAATGTGGGGCCCGGGAAGACCTGAGCAGTTCGGGCCCCCTAGGACCGCCGGGCCCATGACAACCGTTATGGTTGTCATGCCCTGATGGCGGCCGTGGCCTGCCTCCCTGAGGTCACTTACCTCGGCCATCTCCTCTTCTCTGCTGCTTTCTTCTCAGGACACTGCCGCAGTTCATGGACCCGTCCAGCAGGTGGTGCCTGGATCACAGCTGATGTCTTCTGTGGATGCTGGAACTGCTGTTTCTTTGCCTTAGCCTTCTGTGAGTGCAGTGCTGGGATTGGATCGCAAGGCTGCGACTAGTGAGTACATTTCCCCCCTCTTTTTTAGCGCTTCGCGTGCGTATGTTGTTCCTTCTTTTATTCAGTCTAGTCCTCTTAGCACAGAAAAAAAAAAAGACAAAGAAAATTACAGGACAGAAATAAAATGTAAATTACCAAATGGAATAAATTAAAAAAATTAAAAAAAAAAGTGAATACAATGTCAAGTACAAGGGAAAGAATAAAAAAAAAAAGAAAAAGAAAAAAGCTGAAATAGAATCCACAAAAAAATTGGGTACATGGACACCGCTCCCCCCCCCTTTCATTTTCAGTATGTATCATATGTTTAAGTACGCTTTCTTGCAGCGTCCGGCGCAGCTGATAGCGCCGGCGATGCCTCCCAGGTTTAGGTGATTCTGGGTGTTGCTGAGCTAATTTGGCCCACTTGGCTTGCGCGCAATACTAGGGAGCAGATGGGGGAAGGGGCTTTTATTGCAGGTATGTTCCCTCCTGCCACGGGGGTTCCCTTGACTAATGGGGACATTAAGGGCTCCGGGAGGGTGGTGGGGAGCATGCTGTGGTCGGAGCATCCTGCGCAGCTAATAGTGCTGGCGTTGGTGTTATGTTCCCTCATGCCGTGGGGGACCCCGTGCTTGGATTCGAGCATGAGGGCTCCAGTCACAGGGGGGCCATCCTGTCCCTCACGTTTTTTTCATGCAGGCAATCTGTCAGGATAGGGGACGCGGATGCTCTCCAAACAGGACCTTTTGGCCCATATGAGACTTCCATCGGGTGGTACGGGAGCGGATTACAGAGAAAGCTAGATAAGCGTACCTCCCGACCAATTTTAGGGTGCCCCCGAAGTCCGCTCCGCGGGTGTGTCCCCCCTTTGGGACATAGTGCCCATAGAGGGGCAGGGTTGATATCGCATGATTTCTTATTTACTCAGTTGTCTTTCCCTCCAAGGGGTTAGGTATGGGAGGGCAGGACACCATGGTCCACGTGGTTAGGGCTGCATGGCTCTGGGGCTTTGCCTGTCGGTGTTGCCCTTGGGGCTGTCTGGGGGTTTCCTTTTGGGCCTCCATTAATAGTGGCTCGTGCATTCAGGCCCCCTAAGTGCCTTCCACTGACTCCCACCAGTTGCCGCTGCAGCTTGGTTTTTTTTGGGGGGGGGGCATTTTGGGTTTGTCCATGGTGTGCTGACTCTTGCCCAGTAAGCTGGCAAGCATCAGGGCTCTAGCAGACTCTGGCTGTCTTGGGGCTTCCCATTTGGGTTGCATGATAGGCGTGGGGTACCCAGCTCGCGGACAGGTGGGTAGTCCTTCCATTGAGACAATCTTGAGGCGATGCATGCTGTATATATCATGTGACAGTGGCCTTTACCCCATGGGTTACTCTGGTTGCGGCGCCTCTCTCGGCGGTGTTTGAGTTTGGAAGTGTCTAGTCAGGCAGGGTTTCCCGTGGGTTCATAAGGTGCTCTATCTGGGTCACTGTGGGATGAACTTCGGGTGAGGGCTCCGCTGGGCCACATTATATGGCAGTGGAGTCATGGTCGCTGGGTCTAGCAGCTGATGAAGCTGGTCCATGGGTCGCTCTCTGAGGCGGTGTGGGGCCCGCTACAGTAAAGTGTGAGCGATTGGGCCGAATGAGTGCATTTCCTTGGCGGCTTCCCGTTCATGTTACAGTCATCTGCAGGTGGGCAGGGGTTTTGGTGGATCAAGTAAGCGTCGGAATGGACTTCCTTCAGGCCTTCGTCGCTTGATGGCTGTTGTATTTGGGAAAGGTAAGTTGGTAGAGGTTGGCTGATTCATCAATGGAATCTGTTCCATTCTTGGATATTGCAAGGGGTTGACATAACCGGGCCGCTTTTTCTGCTTTCTCTTGAGGTAGATGGAATGCACAGGGTGATGGTTAAGCTCCTAACAGGATATACTAGGTTCCCAGGTTAGTTGGATTTATACTGATCCGATTGGGGGGAGCGCCGGGTTCCGACATGTGTCCTGTGTTTTCCTTCGGTGAGGGCTATTCCACCCCTGGGTTATTCAGCCTCCTCACCCTTGGTTTGGTTCTCGAAGCTGGGTTTTCTCTCCTGGGTCCATGACATTGGAGTGCTCCAATAGGGGCTTGAATTCCTGGGTTAGGATGGTGGAGAGTTCCGTGGACATCAGTCCGGTTAGGGGCAGCTACAGGCGCCACCAGGCTTGGCGTGCTTGCGACACTGGTTCACAGGGCTTGAATGGTGGGGGTCAGGGTGGTGGGTCCCTTGGGTTCACCCTGCCGTTGTCCGAATGGATTTCTCTCTGCGGTTACGGCCTATTTCCCCCCCACCCCCACGGAACAGGGATAGTGGGATGCTCATATGTAATTTGGGACAGGAGGCGGGGGGCGAGTGGTTGGATCTTACACCTTCGGGTGCCAGATACGTGAGGGGGGTGTGGCTCCTCCTCATCCTGAATCAGCTGTCCCGCCTCCTGGGGTGCCAGGTTTTTTTGTCATCAGTCTGGGTGGAATGACCTGGGTTCGGTGGCTGTTTGGGATTTGGGGCTCTTAAATCTGGACATGTTACGCATTCTGTTTCTTCCCAGAGGTTCTCAGGGGCTATCGCCCGTTCCGAGATGGGTTTTCTAGTTTCTAGTTATGAGATGGGTTTTCTAGTTTTGTTTTGGGGGCTTGGGGAATTCCAGTTCACCTTGGGGTTTGGCCGGATGTGGCCTAGTTATCTCGAGGGGATGGGTGCGCTTGCTGGAGGTCCGATGAGGCCTATGTTAATGGTGCACTGAGGAAGACTCCGGATGGAGTTGAAACGCGGTTGCTGCTAGACCAAAGTATTGTATCTGGGGCTTTTTCGTATTTACTCTGCGGTGTTTTATTTAGGCTTAGTGCCTGGTATATTTTACTTTTTATACACTGCGTATTGTCCCTGTTTTAATTGTTTTTGTTCAATAAATTTTGGATTCTGCACTTTGTGTCCTGTGCTGCTCTCCTAAAGGATATCGTTTTAGCCTTTTTAGGCACCCTCCTGCATATTATATAGAGCCTGGGACGGCTTTAAATCCTGTGAGTTTTACTCTACATGAGGAATCTATCATTATATATATACATTTTGCGCTATGTTATGTATTTGTGTTTTTTTTGTTTTTTGGGGGGATTGATCCCGAATTGTCTTTTCATTTACTGGTGCAGTATTTATTCGATGTTAATCTAGCACTGCTAGAAGTGGTGGAACAGGCCATGGCTGGTTGTGGTGGTGTAAAACAGCGGGGTTGTGGCGGGGGTATGGCCAATTGAGTTTGAGGGGTAACGTTTAAGTATATGGAATGAGAAGAACAAGTTTTTAAGGTCTCAACTTCGCCTGCTTCAAACGGTTAACATTAGGTTGCCTGAGGTGTCGTGCCCATTGAGCGTGGATAAGGTCGGCTGATGGCGGGCATTGGAAAGATATGATTTTTATGACGAGGGGGTAGGTGAGAGGAAGTGGTGATTAGGAACCACTGTATGTTTATTGGCAAGGATGGTTGGGTCACTGTATAACACTATGTGTGGAGTTATATATGTATATATGTTAATTTATGCTTATTTATGTCTAACGTTTTGGTTACAGAAAAAAGAAGAGATTTAATAAATAAGGTATGGATGTGCTATGCAGTAATTTAGTTTGTGATAATAAATGATGTGGCCTGTTCATCCATACTAAGTGGTCTGTCGTTATTGGGGGGTTGAATGGGGTTAGTTTTTGTTCTAGGCTGCATCGCGATTCCCCACTACGTACATACATGGTCTTGGCAGTGCAAGCTGATCTAAAGGAAATATTGCATGCCAAAATAGATATTATGACATTATGATGCATTGCAATTGTATTTTATCTAGATTATGAAGGGCTTATTGAATTTAAAATCGATTCTTGCAGAAAATGTTTTATGTAACTCAGAGTTATTCTTTCATTTTTGAATATGAGTGTTAATTCTCATCTTCCTTATCTTCTGGCACCATCATATGCATATATTAATAAACTGCATAAAAATCCATGTTAATGTATAATTGCTAATTTTGCTTTTCAGAATGTCATTAATCAAATAGTTAATTTGCTTTATGTTTTAACCATCGAGCCTTTGGCGGAAGATATAAGGCAAAATGGGAAGATTAAGGGACTTAGGTTAAATAAAATAGAACATAAGAGAAACTTATATGCTGACGACGTCATGCTTATGTTGCAGAATTCTAGATCCTCGCTGCCGGAATTGATAAAGATATTAGGTCAGTATAGTGAATACTCAAATTATAAATTAAATACTAATAAGACTACAATAATGACAACCAATATATCTAGTGAAGATAAGTTCTTTATTAAAATATCTTATGATTTTGTCTGGGCAAAGGACAATACTATGTTCCTTGGTATTAAAATACTAAGAAATATAAAAAAAGTTATAGAGGTTAATTTTCTCCCCCTCATAAAATATACAAATAAGATCTTAAAATAATGGGCTAGCAGGGAGATTTCCTGGATAGGGCGTATAAACACTATTTGCTCCTACATTCTGCCAAAATGGAACTATCTTTTTAGAATGCTACCAATACAAGTTCCAATTTCCTGGTTAAAAATGATACAGTCAGCTTTCTATAAACTCATTTGGAAGGGGTAAAAACCCAGAATAAGTCTACATTTTTTATCTAAAAAAAAAAAAAAAAAAGGGGGGTCTTGCTGCCCCAAACATAATAGAATATCATAATGCCTGTATGTTGGCACATGCTGTTAATACTTTAAGCATAGATCAAAAAGATCAAGCTTGGTACCAAATAGAGCAATCACTAGTAGAGACAGATAATATGTCCGCCCTATTTTGGGCAAGAAGAAAGGAGAAAAATAAGAGCAAACCAATATGTTCAGGAAATTCGATTATTATTGACAGTATTTTGAGACACTGCAATAAAATTAAGAAAGACTGTAAAATAGAATACAGACTGTTTCCATTCTTACCCATAGAGGTGATTAAGGGGAATATTGAGGATATTAATATCAGTGGATGGTCACAGAAGGGAATTAAGATTATAGATAGAAAGGAAATTAAGCCATTCAACCAGCTACAAACAGAGTTTGGGATTGATAACAAGGAGATATTTACATATTTAAGAATTAAGTTTTATTTGGCAAAATTCTTAGATTTCCAGGTTAATAAAAACTCAAGTAATCTTAAAAAGATTCTGGAAACTCAAAGAATTAAAGGCCATATTACTAGATGTTATGAGTTCTTAAAGGACTCTAAGAAGTCCTATGAATGGAAATTTAAGAACAAGTGGGGAAAAAGATCTACATATTGAAATTACTGAACAAGATATGATAAGTGCGATAGTTAAGGTCAATAAATCGGTACATTGTCTGAATATAGTAGAGAATTTTTATAAACTCATAAACAGATGGTATTTGGTCCCAGAAAAAACTGGCTAAAATGTATAAAGATCAGAATCATGTTTGTTGGAGATGTGATGATGGGAAAGGATATTATCTCCATATTTGGTGGCAATGTAAATTTTTAAGAAATACATGGAAGAATATATATCAACAGATTTATAATACCTGTCAGATATATATACCTTTCACACCACAGAGTTTTTTGTTACAGGGATGTTACAGGGATGGCCCTCTATGCCTACTGAAAAAAGCATGTTAATAATACACATTTTAATGGCAGCTAAGATAGTCATAGCTAGGCATTGGAAAAGCAATAAAGTGTTAGAGTGGGCTGAAATTAAAAAACAAATAATATACCAATGGAAAATGGAAACTGGAATAATTCAAGGAAACTCTGTTGGTCTGAGGAAAACTAGTAGGTGGAAAAATATAGTTGACAAGTTTATGGCTTGTAATGAAGGATTATAATATAGAAGCTTTGAGACGCCCCTGCTGTGTGTTTGGTTCCGGAGAGAAACTAGCGAAAGTTGCACCCATATGGGAAGTAAATGCATAAATGGTTAAAACAATGCTGGTTCCTCGGGACTGTTTGTGTCTTTTAGAGTGAATGCTGTATGGTGATACCTCAATTTTGTTATTTATGTAATTCATAGATACTGTAATCCTACTGCGGTTTATTTTAGCTCTATAATATATGGATTTTTATGTGTACGTATTTAAAGTGATATGAACTACTGTCGGCATAAAAGCACTCTATAGACATCTGCTTTAATGAAAACACATTTATCTGTATATTTGTAATGCTTATTGAGGTATTGTATGTATTTTTGATAATGATAAAAAAAATTTTTTTGAAAAATAAAAATATATATATAAAAAAATAGTTAATTGACAGAACCCTAATAATTTTTTTTTTTTTTTAAATCTGATTTATTTGCACATCTTTCTCTAACTTTTGTTTCCTACCATTTTTCCAAAATACTGCCACCATTGTCATGTCCTATGAATGATCAATTAACACCTCAAATTAATATATGCACCTAATGTTAGCAAAGTGTGCTAGGCTTTGACATTGGTATAGTGAAAGAACCTCGTATTGAGAAAGTTATGTTCTGCATCTCTTGACCAAGCTTAACAAACTATGAGTCTGACCGTGTGTGTATTACCCATATGTAGTGTGCACCACCATATATAATATCGATAGTCCTGCACTCACTTTCCACAATTCTGTGCCAAAGTGCTCCTCCAGCCTTATATTAATAAGCTTCCTTGAATCAGAGCACTCAATAAGAAGACCACTGAGAACTCTCTTTCGAGGTAATTTTTACATATATATGTATGTGTAAAAGCTTATATGAGTAAATAAGCTCACGGTATGTAATCGTTTTATTTAACCCCTTCAGACCGGAGGACGTATAATTACGCCCTATTTTAGGCGGCTCTAAACACCGCCAGGCGTAATTGTACGCCCTCCGGTTTTTGTTTACTTACCCGGCGATCGCGGT
The DNA here is from genome assembly GCA_933207985.1 of Pelobates cultripes. NCBI lineage: Eukaryota > Metazoa > Chordata > Amphibia > Anura > Pelobatidae > Pelobates > Pelobates cultripes. Next base: position 176,080,951 of record OW240914.1, read on the forward strand.
GGGGGGGACTCCCAGGGAGCTCCCCCGCGGTAGATCCTTCTCCTCCGGTGCCCCCCGGCCATGTGAGAGTGGGGTCCTTGCGAGGACCCCACAATCACATGGCCGGGTAGGCTGCCTCCTGCATTGCCAGCAGGGGTGCTGCCTGTAAGGACAGGTGGTCCCCCTGCTGGCTGAAAATAAAATGTAAATAAAATTTATTAGTGTAAAAAAATATATATATATACTTAGATCATATATATATATTATATATATATGATCTAAGTATATATATACACATATACATACACACACATACACTGTCTAGGTGTATTTTACTATTAATATATATATATATATTATATAAATATTAATATCAAATTACACGTAGACTGATACTGATTAAATATATATATAATTATTGTTTTATATATATATTTATATATAATATAAAAAAAATTAATATGTAAATACGTTAAAAAATAAAATAAAAAAAATAATTTAAAAAATTAATAAAAAAATATATAGATGTGTGTTATTTCGTTCTAACTGTATTGTGATATTAATATATATATTTATATCAAAATACACGTAGAACAAAATAATATATATATCTACATACATAAATATATACGTATATATCACTATATATACCTATATATATATATATAAATAAAAATATTAAAAAAATTATATAGATATACACATATAGATTCACATACGTATATATATACATATATTAATTCTACATATATATTTATGTAATATTTTTACATAATTAGGTATCTTAATTAATTACAATTAGCGGGACCTGCATGACAACCCATGCCGAAAGTAAAGGGAATTTAATTTGCTAGCACTATATTTAACCCTATAACTTTCCAAGACACCATAAAACCTGTACATGGGGGGTACTGTTCTACTCGGGAGACTTCGCTGAACACAAATATTAGTGTTTCAAAACAGTAAAATGTATTACAACGATGATATCGCCAGTAAAAGTGACGTTTTTTGCATTTTTCACGCACAAACAGCACTTACACGGACGATATTATTGCTGATACTTTTTACTGTTTTGAAACACAAATATTTGTGTTCAGCGAAGTCTCCCGAGTACAACAGTACCCCTCATGTACAGGTTTTATGGTGTTTTCAAAAGTTACAGCGTCAAATATAAGGCTTGTGTTTCATTTTTTTCACATTAAAATTCGCCAGATTGGTTACGTTGCCTTTGAGACCCTATGGTAGCCCAAGAATGAAAATTACCCCTATGATGGCATACCATTTGCAATAGTAGACAACCCAAGGTATTGCAAACGGGGTATGTCCAGTCTTTTTTAGTAGCCACTTAGTCACAAACACTGGCCACAATTTATGTTTTTTTGCATTTTTCACACAAACAAATTCTAACTTTGGCCAGTGTTTGTGACCAAATGGCTACTAAAAAAGACTGGACATACCCCATTTGCAATACCTTGGGTTGTTTTCTTTTGCAAATGGTATGCCATCATGGGGGTAATTCTCATTCCTGGGCTACCATACGCTCTCAAAGGCAACGTAACCAACCTGGCCATTTTCAATGTAAAAATATTTGACCCCATATATTTGACCTTGTAACTTTCAAAAATGCTATAAAACCTGTACATGGGGGGTACTGTTTTACTCGGGAGACATCGCTGAACACAAATATTAGTGTTTAAAAACTGGAAAACGTATCACAACTATTATATCATCAGTAAAAGTGCTGTTTGTGTGTGAAAAATGCAAAAAAAGTAACTTTCACTGACAATATCATCGCTGTGATATGTTTTACTGTTGTGAATCACTAATGTTTGTGTTCAGCGAAGTCTCCCGAGTAAAACAGTACCCCCCATGTACAGGTTTTAGGGTGTCGTAGAACGTTACAGGGTAAAATACAATGCTAGCAAATTAAATTCTCTGGAATTTCGGCCTGGGTTGGCAGACAGGTCCCTCAAATTGCAATCAATAAAATTACTGAATTATGTAAAAATATTACATAAATACGCACGTAGAATTTAAATATATATGCATATTTATATATTTGAAGTCTACGTGTATATTTATATAATTATTTATGTTATTTTGTATATGGACATATGTATATTTCGTATTATTTTTATTTATTTATATATACATAGATATATATACAAATTCATTCTAAGTGTATTTTGATATAAATATATATATTAATTTTAAAATACAGTTAGAATAAAATTTCATATAGATATATTTTTTTTTCACATTTTTATTATTATTTAAAAAATGTATTTCATTTAAATTACTTATTATTTATATTTTATAATAATATATATATACAATATATATAGTTATTATATATATTATATATATATACGTGTGTAATTTAATTATAAGTGTATTTTTATATTAATATATGTACATATTAATATAAAAATACACTTAGTATGACATATATATGATACATATATAATTTTTTTATTTTTAATTAACATTTTTTATTTTTAATTAACATTAACTTTATTTTATTTTTTTATTTTACACTAGCAGGGAGACTGCCTGTCAGCACAGGCAGTCCCCCTGCAGGCAGACACATGGACACCTATTGTGACCATGTGATCGCTGTGTTAAGTGATCACATGGCCCCAGGGGTCCTAATCCAGTGTGAGGAGACTGTCTGGGCTGCAGGCAGTCTCCCCACACCGGCAGCCACGCTGATCGCCGCCGGGGGAACGACGGCGATCAGGTAAGTAACTAGGACCGTTAGGACGGTTCAGGACCGTCATCGGTCGGCAATGGGAAAATGCAGATGACGGTCCTGAACCGTCCTCGGTCCTTAAGGGGTTAAACTAATTTGCATATACCCACCCAGAATCATTTGCGGTAGTAACATCACTGCAGATTTGTGGGAAAAGCAAGTCTTATGGCTTGACTGGTGAGCAGATTTGTATTAACTATCCACAGACTTCAGGTGGAAGGGGTTTTCAATCACAATTTTTTTCCCACCATAGCCTTTTTGGTTTTTGTGTATGTGTATATATACATACATACATACACACAGTTGCGAGAAAATGTATTTGAGCCCTTTGGAATTATATGGATTTCTGCACAAATTGGTCATAAAATGTGATCTGATCATCATCTAAGTCACAACAATAGACAATCACAGTCTGCTTAAACTAATAAAACACAAAGAATGAAATGTTTCCATGTTTTTATTGAACACACCATGTAAACATTCACAATGCAGGTGGAAAAAGTATGTGAACCCTTGGATTTAATAACTGGTTGAACCTCCTTTGGCAGCAATAACTTCAACCAAACGTTTCCTGTAGTTGCAGATCAGACGTGCACAACGGTCAGGAGTAATTCTTGACCATTCCTCTTTACAGAACTGTTTCAGTTCAGCAATATTCTTGGGATATCTGGTGTGAATCGCTTTCTTGAGGTCATGCCACAGCATCTCAATCGGGTTGAGGTCAGGACTCTGACTGGGCCACTTCAGAAGGCGTATTTTCTTCTGTTTAAGCCATTCTGTTGTTGATTTACTTCTATGCTTTGGGTCATTGTCCTGTTGCAACACCCATCTTCTGTTGAGCTTCAGCTGTTAGACAGATGGCCTTAAGTTCTCCTGCAAAATGTCTTGATAAACTTGGGAATTAATTTTTCTTTCGATGATAGCAATCCATCCAGGCCCTAACGCAGCAAAGCAGCCCCAAACCATGATGCCCCCACCACCATACTTCACAGTTGGGATGAGGTTTTGATGTTGGTGTGCTGTGCCTTTTTTTCGCCACACATAGTGTTGTGTGTTTCTTCCAAACAACTCAACTTTTGTTTCATCTGTCCACAGAATATTTTGCCAGTACTGCTGTGGAACATCCAGGTGCTCTTGTGCAAACTGTAAACGTGCAGCAATGTTTTGTTTGGACAGCAGTGGCTTCCTCTGTGGTATCCTCCCATGAAATCCATTCTTGTTTAGTGTTTTACGTATTGTAGATTCGCTAACAGGGATGTTAGCATTTGCCAGTGACTTTTGTAAGTCTTTAGCTGACACTCTAGGATTCTTCTTCACCTCATTGAGCAGTCTGCGCTGTGCTCTTGCAGTCATCTTTACAGGACGGCCACTCCTAGAGAGAGTAGCAGCAGTGCTGAACTTTCTCCATTTATAGACAATTTGTCTTACCGTGGATTGATGAACAGCAAGGCTTTTGGAGATACTTTTATAACCCTTTCCAGCTTTATGCAAATCAACAATTCTTAATCATAGGTCTTCTGGGAGCTCTTTTGTGCAAGGCATCATTCACATCAGGCAATGCTTCTTGTGAAAAGCAAACCCAGAACTGTTGTGTGTTTTTTTTATAGGGCAGGGCAGCTGTAACCAACACCTCCAATCTCATCTCATTGATTGGACTCCAGTTGGCTGACATCTCACTCCAATTAGCTCTTGGAGTTGTCATTAGTCTAGGGGTTCACATACTTTTTCCACATGCACTGTGAATGTTTACATGGTGTGTTCAATAAAAACCATGGCAACATTTCATTTTTTGTGTGTTATTAGTTTAAGCAGACTGTGATTGTCTGTTGTTGTGACTTAGATGATGATCCGATCACATTTTATGACCAATTTGTGCAGAAATTCATATCTTTCCAAAGGGTTCACATACTTTTTCTTGCAACTGTATGTGTGCTTGTATGTGTGTGTGTATATATATATATATATATATATATGTATATAATATATATATATATATATTATAAATACCTTGTTGGAAGTGCACTCACAGAACTCGATACTGTTGCCAAAAATGTGCCATTTATTCAAGCTTCCAAAGTTCATTACATAGTGTCACAATGTGAGCAAGATATTACTTTGCTGCAGAGAGATTTAGATAGACTGGGGGACTGGGCACTCAAATGGCAGATGAGGTGGGGGCGTGGCCAACCGCCGAACTTAATGGACGCACATTAACTCTGCTCCTCCGGACCCACTTACAATCCTCTGCAATCGGAGAAAAAAGACGGATATCGGCAACCCAAAGAAGCACCATCATACCCAGGGGCAACCGGGGAAGACGCCAAGCGCGAAATCGGGATCTTTAACCTGTTATTTTAAAGAAAACACCGATCGGGAGACGGAGGCCGCGGCCGCGGCCTCGAGTATGGAGGGGGCGGTATCTCACTCGGGATCTCAACCTCCCAGCCCTTACTACTCAGAGAGCTCACAATCAGTAGACAAAAACGAAGATATGGACATCAGGCAATTAATAAAGAACTTACCCTCAAAATCCGACATCCAACATACGCTGGGCAAACTTGAAGTTTCCTTCCAATCTAAAATGGAGGAGATGGGCTCGGATGTCCAGCAGCTTAACCTACGGGTTACAGACCTGGAAGAAGAAAGGGATGTTTTACAAGCTCAAATGACCAATATCTCAACTACTTTAGACTCCCACATTCAAAACTGGGCATCAACACAACGCCACATAGATGACCTCGATAACAGGGGCCGCAGGAACAATCTGTGAGTCAGGGGGATTCCGGAGACCCAGGGAGAGGACGTCTTTGCATTACTAATAGAGCTATTCAACTTACTATTGGGAGCTCCCACTGATAATCAAATTCTATTGGACAGAGCCCACAGATCACTTCGCCCCAGAGGTCTGACTCAAGACGCCCCGAGAGACATCATCTGCAGGCTTCATTACTACACTGAAAAAGAAAAGGTGGTGAAAGCCCTAAGGGATACCTCACAACCATTGCTCTTTCACGGCAACCCAATACAAATCTTTCCAGATCTCTCGTGGTACACCCTCCAGGCGAGGAGAGCTCTCAAGCCAATAACGGAGCTTCTGAGAAACCGCAACATAAGATATAGATGGGGATTCCCATTCGTGCTAATAGTGACATCAAAAGGATCTGTGCAGTCTATCTCTACTATCCTGGACGTACCACCATTCCTCAGAGCCTTGGAACTGCCAGACACGCTAGTAATGGACTGGAACTCTCCTCCGCCAAACCAAGACACACTGCAACCCTTACAACGGCAGAAATGGACCACTCCAGCTAAAAAGAGGTGCACAGATCAGAGGTTCATCTCACCGAACCGAAGGAATATAAATACTCCTCCCACTCACACTCCAAGACGTGTGCAATCCAAAATCTGCCCTCCAGACCAACCGGTACAGAACTAATCCATTACGACCCCTGCACTGGGCTTATCTGCACTATCACCACCACAGCAGCGACAAGTTCACAACGACCTCGGCCATACTAGCAAATGCTTCACAGAGAGGACTCTCACCCTCCGGACAAAACAGCCAACAATGGTATGCCTTAAGAAACGTCTCTGGCCAACATCTCTCTCCAGCGAACTATTCATAATAGACTCCTAACACATGGACTTTTGATTGCATTTCCTCACGGAGTGGTCTGAGATTTACAGAAGCACCAGGTTGTATACCCCTAAGCATTTGTCATATGTGCTAGTATTTCTCTTGCAGATCTGCCCTTACTGTGTTAAGGTTAACAAGATATTACTATACTTTTATTGTGGTAAATTTTGCCCTATCGGCGGTGATTGTATGTTAGAAGGTAACTGTGATGCAGAGATTCCGATAACTACACTTCTCTCCCTCTTATATGCTATGTAGATAGGGAGAGTGTGAATGCAGGGGAAGCGGTAGTCTACATAGACGAGCTGTATTACACCTAACGAGAGATCCGATCTGGTGCTCCTAACACCCACTAACTCTCACCACTACGATTCACTTGATATTGTAGTAGACTAGCTTTGGTTCTATTGGGCCCGCCTCTCCTCCACACAGCCTATCAAACAAACCCCCCAAAAAATAAAAAAAATAAGAAACACATATAGTCTTCCCACAACCAACAGAACAACACTTCAACAGCGCTACCATACAATTGTTTCTACCGCTGCTGTCAAACACCATTTAATACTCCAATTAGGGACACATGTTGCCACACTTAGTAACCTTAAATGAAAGTAAACCCTTAGAAACGCATTTCTCCAATAAGACAAACGAAACGATAGGATTGTAAGTTTTGGGTCCTAGACTTATGAGCAAGTCCGCGACCCCATTTATCTGTTGGTTCTCTCTCCTGCGTCGAGACAGAATCATATCCCCCTACGGGGAAGACCCCTACCTACCTCTGCCCCCACCCATCTAATCCTCTTATCCATTCACTTGTCCCGCCCTCCTATCCCTCCTTTCCTTTCACCCCCTTTCCCTTATCCTTTTCCCTACCTATAACCAGGTTTTACATTGACCATAACCAGCGAGACACCTAGACTCACCAATCAGTTGAGCTGCAACTTCCTGAAACTGAGAGGCAAATCTCAGCCCGGGAAGAAGAATATAGATATAGAGAGAGGAAAAAAAAAGGATTGATATATTGAAGGATTGATATATTGACTTTCACAAAGTGCAATTATTCTACTGTTTTATTGCTTATTTGTATTTTGAAGTTCTCAGTTGCATGTTGAATATTTTCAAAAGTGGTAACTTGAGTATTGTAGGACCAAGATCTCAAAGTTAGGGATCAAGCCACTTTTCTTTACGCCTGGGATAAACACAGTCTTAGGACTGTCAGAAACAACCTTAAGTAGAGAATTCTCATACTTACTAGATTCAAGAGACCATAGCTTTAGGTGCGGGATAATTCTAATTAGCCTTCACAAACATAAGTGGCAGCGACACACAGATTTCATCCTTTTCCATACCGACACTAATCCCAAAATACAATAATAGTGCCACAAACAGAGGCTTCCCGAAACTCTTTGCAAGTACACTGGTGACCCCAACTATACATCACTAAGCTGCTCCAGATTTCACGGCCTCTAACATGACTGACATAATTATTCATACACAAAACGCTAGGGGTTTAAATACTCCCGAAAAAAGATCGATAGCCCTCACAGACTTCAAGAGACATAAAGCTCATATCGTGGTTATACAGGAAACTCACTTTCGTAAAAGCTCCCCCCCCAACCTCCGAAATAAAGACTATCCGCACGGATACTTCAGCCACTACACCGACGCTAAAGCTAGAGGCATAGCAATTCTCATAGGACAACACACTCAATTCACATTCCAAGAACAACAAATAGATGACTCAGGTAGATTCATCTTCCTTAAAGGAAAAATAGGGAACACCCAGATCACCTTAGCTAATGTCTATCTACCAAACAAGAAACAGAACCACTCCCTCAAAAAGATTTTACAAAAACTCTCCTCCTTCCAAGAAGGGATTCTCATTATGGGGGGCGATCTCAACACTGCTCTTGACGGACTTCTAGACACCACCTCCTCTTCTCAAAACTACCAATCACAAACATGGACACTTATCAAAAACACACTATATGAAGCCAGGCTCTATGACAGCTGGAGGGCTATTCACCCCACAAAAAAAGATTATTCCTTTTACTCCACATTCTCTGGTACTTACTCACGCATAGACACGTTTCTAATACAACATAGGTTTCTACCCCTAACACACTCAGTAAACTATGGTCCGATCACTTGGTCGGACCATGCACCACTGACATTGACTCTCTCTATTCCGACTCTACCCACTCAATTTACCCAGTGGAAATTAAACAATTTGATACTCAATGACAGGGGAACCCTGGCCAAGTTAAGGGAGACAGCGTCTAACAATTTCAAAGAAAATTCCAACCTAGACACAACTCCTATCATGACATGGGAGGCTCATAAAGCGGTACTTAGGGGAGAACTAATTAAAGCAGCCGCAGCCTTGAAAAAGAGTAGGGAACAGAAAATATCTCAACTCACCAAAGAAATAAAAAATATGGAAAGTGAACACCAATCCAAGCCATCCTTAGAAGAATACAAATGCATCTTGCATAAGAGAACAGAGCTGACGTCCATTTTACACATACACGCCAAGCGCAAAATATCCCTGACAAAAAACACATACTATTCGCAAGGGGGCAAAGCTGGTAGACTCTTGGCGAAGTCTATACAGCAAGAAAGACAATCGTCTTTCATTTCTGAAATCAAGAAAGAAGATGGAACGCTAACGTGCCACATGCCAGACATACTTGAGGCTTTCCATAAATTTTACTCACAGTTATATAATCTGACGAACACTAAACCTTCAGCCGAAGATATCCTAGAGTTTCTAGAGCCAAGGGTTAAACACACTATTCCCCCTAACGAATCAGCATTTCTCGATAGCCCAATAACACTCGAAGAATTCCATAACACAGTCAAATCACTACCCTTGGGGAAAAGCCCGGGTCCTGATGGATACACTGGGAAATACTATAAAGAACTATCACACATCCTAGCCCAACTGTTCATAGACGCATATAATACCAGTAATATCTCTTCTCACATTCCGACTTCGGCCCTAGAAGCTACTATTACATTAATCCCGAAACCTGGAAAAGATACTACTTTATGTGGGAACTTTAGGCCTATCTCTCTCATAAACATTGATTTGAAGATTCTTACAAAGATAATGGCCACTAGACTTAAGCCATTCATGCCGGGCCTTATACATCAAGATCAAGCAGGATTTGTCATAGGTAGGGAAGCAAAGAATAACACTACCAAAGTCATTAATCTTGTCCAGTGGGCCCAAACACACAAGACCCAAAGCACGTTATTGGCTATTGACGCTGAAAAGGCATTTGATAGGGTCAATTGGTCACTCCTAAAACTTACAATGCGATTCTTAAATTTTGGCACTAGGTGGTTGGAGTGGTTGGATGCGATATACTTGAAACCGTCAGTGAGACTGAGAATAAATGGATGTAACGGATCGCCTGGCACCCCGACTGGGTACCTCCGTTGAATGATGCTCCTAGCGCTTCCTGAGGACTCCAAGCCCTGCAGCAGACACCACAACCACCGAAACGGAGAAGCATACAAATGCTCTCAAGAATATGAATGCTATAAACAGCTGAATAGGCAAAAACCATACGGATGGGTTTAGACTCCTAGCAGTCAAACTGGAACAGCATACAATAAATCCTCCCCCAATAATGAGACGACACTTCACTTTGAGGGTTAAGCAGGAACAACCTGTACTGTCACATACAGTCTCTTTTATTCCCAATCCACAAACATAGTACAGCCCATAGGGCGTTACAAAACAGCCAATCAATCCATACAATACACCCAGACACTCCCACACAAAATCCTCCCTTCTGGCTGTTGATTACTGAACACTATGGGTAATCTAATTATCACAGCCAGAGAAATACAGTTTCATAAAACACATCACAGGGACCCCAAAACATGCAATAACCCCATAAATATATATCCTTGGAACTGGGGGATCTGGGTGAACCACATATCCAAAATTCACCCAGATCCGTTCAGTACTTTGGAAAATACAGTTTAATGCAGATTCTGCAGAACATATACAGGCTAAATAAAAAACAATCCCTGTATAATGTGTCCCCTGCTGTATAGTCCAAAACCACCGCACAATGTCTCTGTGCAACAAATACTGGCGAGATGGCACCGTGTTGAAAAGTCCACACAGTGTCTGTGAGTTAAAATGGCTGCCATCCATTGTTCTCACCATGTGCTTCTGATACAGGAAATGGTGGCCACCCAGTATCTCCACAGTATGTCCCCAGATGGTTCTTAAAAGGGCTAGCAGCAGCACAACACAAATCCATTATGCCCAAATCATGTCTTTAAAGGGCAATACATCCCAGGGGCCATAGCCACATGGCAGGAGGCTGGCAACCAGGCTTCTCCAGTGCATAGTGGCGAGGTTGGTTCCGCCACAATGGACAACTATCTGATCCGGTCACCATCTCAAACGGCACAAGGCAGGGTTGTCCTCTGTCGCCACTCCTATTTATACTGGTTTTAGAACCTTTTCTCCAGGTTACTAGGGATAATGAGCTCATACAAGGATTCCAAATCAGAGGACAGAATTACAAAATCACAGCCTTTGCAGATGACCTTCTCTTTAGCATATCGAGCCCACTCACAACTCTCCCCAACATCATATCAGAAATGGAGGCTTATGGCAAACTCTCATACTTCCAAGCTAATTTAACAAAACGCGACTTAATGCCAATCTTCACGACAAACGCCCTATACACCCAACTTCGCTCCAACTTTAACTTCAACTGGTCCGCTAAGTCGATTAAATATTTGGGAATTCACATCCCAAATAACCTAACGTCATTATACACAACCAACTTTATCCCTCTAGTAGACTCCATCGCCAGGGACCTACTTAGATGGCAAAAACCGTGCTTTGGTTGGATATGCCGAATTAACATAATTAAAATGAACGTCTTGCCCCGAATATTGTACTTACTGCAGACGATTCCGGTCAAGATCCCAATTAAATTCTTCAATAAAATTAGATCACTATTCCTGAAGTTCATTTGGGCACACACCCTCTCGCCTAGCCTATCAAACACTAATTAGACGACAAGATCAAGGGGGACTGAATCTCCCAGACATAGACACATACCACAAAGCAATACACCTACAAAGAATCTACGAATGGACAAAGACCTCTGACACCAAACAATGGGTCAACTTAGAAAATAACTTAGCAAACTCCCCACTAAGTACCTACCCTTGGCTTCACCAAGCCATCCAACACACAGGTCTAACAAGCAAACACCCAATGATATCCACAACACTTAACATCTGGTTCAAACTGAGGGCAAAAACAGATATATCGCCTTTCCCATCACCTCTATACCCCTTAACTTTTAACTCTCATCTACACCAGGGAACATCAGGGAAACAATTTGGTTTACAATATGATGGCCCGTTCCTGAAACTGATGGATGCACAAGAGATGGCAAACTAAAAACTCACCTCCTCCAAATCTCACACAGGGAACCAACACTTCTACTATAATCAGATGAAACACTTCATCAACACTCAGGCACTACTTCCAAAAGGCGACAGACCCCTTACCGAGTTCGAACAAATATGCACTACACTATCGCCAAAAAAGAAAATCCTTTCCTCTCTTCACTCTATACTCAGAGATGCGCTCCCGCAAAACCCTCCTAGCTACACTCTGAAGTGGTCAGACGAACTGAAAATCAATTTTAACAAACAACAGTGGCAAAACGTCTTCATCACTACACACAAATCCTCAGTCTCGGTCCACGCCCAGGAGTGTAATTTTAAACGTTTATCTCGATGGCATAACACGCCAACTAAACTTCACCAATTTTATACCACATCACCAGACACATGTTGGAGGTGCACCGCTCCAACTGCCCACCACTCACATATTTGGTGGCAATGCCCAACTATTTCCAAGTACTGGAATAGGATACACTCGTTCATTCAGATGATAATCCACAAATCCTTCCCATGTACACCGGACCAATACATTTTCCTCCTCCCCCCACATGAATTCATGAAACAGGAGACGGCATTGTTCCGTCACCTTGCTATGGCAGCCTCACAACTGATACCTAAATACTGGAAACAGCCTTCTCCTCCCTCAATAAGGGAATGGATATCGAGAGCTGAATCCATTAAATTAATGGAAGAAATTACACTAGCGAAGCAAGGGAAAAAGGGACAATTTGAGACCATTTGGGAGCCATGGAACAACTTTGTAAACAATAAAACCTTTCAGTCCTAGACAATCATAATTTCCAGCACCTCACCCCACGGCAAAAGCCCACATTTCATGCACCACTGGAGAGAATCACGTCTCTAGCGAGCTAGCCGACTAGACGGTTTGATTCTTCTCCCTTCATAGAAACAGTTCTAACCTCCCCCCCAACCCACCTCTATCCCCTTGCAACTCCTAGAGACTTGGTCCTCCAATCAAACAACCAATAAACAAAAAACCTCAGGAATTTACACTGGTGTTGAAAACGACTTATCCCAGCCATCATTTGAGGTATAATACTGTCAGGTATAGCCTGACATGCATTCCGCCGTAGGAACCCACTTCCGGGTTCACGGCGCTTAGCCCCGCCCCTTTTTCTGACGCAGTCCTTCAACGATACTTAGGAAGACCGCGCCAGATTCAAAGGGCTGGATTATTTGCACAGGTGCCTGCAAAGTGATCAGCTGCTCTACCTTGATCCTGCCTGTATCGGACCTCGGCTTGCTAAAACGGACTTCTACCTTCTCCACTCCTAGACCTCGGCTTGCTAATACGGACTTCTACCTTCTCCACTCCTAGACCTCGGCTTGCTAAAGCGGACTTCTACCTTCTCCACTCATAGACCTCGGCTTGCTAAACGGACTTCTAACCCTCTTTACTCACAATTAACATCCTACATGAGTATTTAAAGCTACAGTAACCACTGCTTCATATCAGTATAAAAGGAGGTGAAACTAATAGTTACTGCAATTAGAAAATTCTGCAGTTGAGTTCCAACTAATATAAGTATTACAGAATAATCCAGCCTTTTTCAATGGAACCAGCAGATATCAACTCTCAAGTTTCTGCCCTAACCAATAGAGTGGATACGATTGCTCAGGGTTTACAGGAACTGCAAATTACAAATGAGAGAATATTAACCTATGTTAGAGACATGCAAGGTCATCTTCCTCATGCCGCTCTTCAATCGGCTGGCGATCCTGCTGTCTGTAATCCAGAAAATTTTTATGGAGATAGAACAAAGTACAGAGAGTTTTTGAATTCTTGCAAACTTCTAATAGCTTTAAGACCAAGATCTTATCTCACTGAAAGATCTAAAGTTTGTTCAGTGATCTCTTTTTTAAGAGGTGAACCTATGGCTTGGGCCCATTCCTTTTTAGAGAATGATGATCCCATATTAGATTCATTGGATGAGTTCTTTGAAGCTATGTCTTTATTATATGAAGATCCTTATAAACAAACTACTGCTGATTTAACCATCAAAACTCTACACCAAAAGAATAGACCTGTTGAAGATTATATTGCAGAATTTAAAAGATGGGCTACAGAAACCCAATGGAATGACATTACTTTACGCAATCAATTCCGTCTCGGATTATCAGAAGCTGTGAAAGATGAACTCTCTCGTACCGAACTCCCTCCCACC
>OW240914.1:176095058-176294402 GCA_933207985.1 Pelobates cultripes
GCAATCCATTTCTATGGATTTTCTCGTGGATCTCCCACCTTCTCAACATTTCACCACTATTCTTGTCGTTGTGGACCGCTTCACAAAAATGTCCCATTTTATCTCTTTAAAAAAATTACCCTCCTCCGTAGAATTGTCTAAAGTCTTTATAGATAATATTGTAAAACTTCACGGTCTTCCTGAAGAAATTATTTCTGATAGGGGGACACAATTTACCTCCAAATTCTGGAAAGAGATGTGTCTCTCCCTTCAAATTCAATGCAAACTCTCATCCACCTATCATCCCCAAACTAATGGGCAAACAGAGAGGGTTAATCAATGTTTGGAACAGTATCTTCGATGTTATTGTTCATACCTGCAAGATGACTGGACCACATGGTTACCTATGGCCAAATTTTCTTACAACAATACTATTCATTCTAGTACGAAAATGACTCCTTTCTTCTCGAACTATGGGTTCCATCCGTCTTCATTTCCCATCCAAACTATTGCTTCATCCAATCCTACTGTTACATCAAAAAACAAATTTATGTCCTCTCTATTTCTCAAATTACAGGAGAATCTTCAACTCGCCCAAAATAACCAGAAAAAGTTTTTTGACAATAAAAGAAGAATTCCCCCTCCTTACAAAGTAGGGGATCTTGTCTGGCTTTCTTCGAGGAATATTACCACAAACCGTCCTTCAAAGAAATTGAGCTCTCTTTTTCTTGGTCCCTTTCAAGTAATTACGGTCATTAATGATAACGTTGTTAAACTAAAACTCCCTCCAAGTTTTAAACTTCATCCAGTATTCCATGTCTCTTTGCTTAAACCACACATCCCTGATCCTTTCAATAGAGATATAGTAACAACTCCTGAACCTATCATTGTCCACGGTGAAGAGGAATATGAAATACATAAAATTTTAGATTCACGTGTCCACCGTGGCTCCTTACAATACCTTATTAGATGGAAAGGTTATGGAGTTGATGAAGACACTTGGGAAGATTCATCTAATGTACATGCAAAGAGGTTAGTTGCTGCATTCCACAAACGCTATCCCTCCAAACCGAAATGAAGTGCACCCAGAGGATGCCCCATGAGAAGGGGGTACTGTCAGGTATAGCCTGACATGCATTCCGCCGTAGGAACCCACTTCCGGGTTCACGCCGCTTAGCCCCGCCCCTTTTTCTGACGTGGTCCTTCCACGATACTTAGGAAGACCGCGCCAGATTCAAAGGACTGGATTATTTGCACAGGTGCCTGCAAAGTGATCAGCTGCTCTACCTTGATCCTGCCTGTATCGGACCTCGGCTTGCTAAAACGGACTTCTACCTTCTCCACTCCTAGACCTCGGCTTGCTAAAACGGACTTCTACTTTCTCCACTCCTAGACCTCGGCTTGCTAAAACGGACTTCTACCTTCTCCACTCATAGACCTCGGCTTGCTAAACGGACTTCTAACCCTCTTCTCCACCATTGGATGTGATTAACCCCTTCAGTTCCAGAACTGCCTTTTAAGTTAAGTAAATTGTTTCTCCAATCAAGCTACTCTCTGTTACTAATCATAGACTGTATCTGAAGGCTCATTACTGTGTCATTCTCTCAAGTTATTCCCTCTTATTCATAAGGAACTGCTGCTAAGGCTAAATTCTTCCTCCAATAATCAAATTATTCCTAATTGCAACTCTGTACTGCTTCATTAATAATCTTGCTTGTAAATTATTCCATCTTAATTAATCTGAAAACTAACTCTGCCTATTTTTTCTGCATTATTCCTAATTGGGAATTAATTGGCTTGTGCAAATCATCATTGACTTATACTTTACTCACAATTAACATCCTACATGAGTATTTAAAGCTACAGTAACCACTGCTTCATATCAGTATAAAAGGAGGTGAAACTAATAGTTACTGCAATTAGAAAATTCTGCAGTTGAGTTCCAACTAAAATAAGTATTACAAATACATACCATAGATCGCTTTGTGTTACTTTCTCACTAACGAGTTGTTCCGAGGTTTTTTCTTTCTTTCTTTTTTCATACTCTGACGGCGAAACGCACCAACTAAACCATCTATGCCACTATGACATCCTCACTATGAGGAGTTGTTTACTCATTTCAAACTTCGATTGTAATAGATACTCTGTAAACAATTTATTGTTTCATTTTACTGTATTGTCTACGCTGTAGAATACCATGTTTGTAATCTCGCTTTACCACTGTTTTTGTACAATTCTGAAAAATGAATAAAACAAAATTTTAATTAAAAAAATCAAATGGCAGATGAAATTTAATGTTGAAAAATGCAAAGTTATGCACTTCAGCGTAAAGAATACACAAGCAACGTATACCCTTAATGGAAGCGAATTAGGGATAACAACACACGAAAAGGACTTGGGAATTGTTATAGACAACAAACAATGTCAATCAGCAGTGTCCAAGGTCAGTAAGGTATTGTCGTGCATGAAAAAGGGCATTCATTCTCGGGACGAGAATATCATTTTGCGTCTTTATAAATCACCGGTAAGACCACATATTGAATATGCTGTGCAATTTGGGGTACCTGTTCTAAAGAAGGATATTTTGGCACTAGAAAAAGCGCAGAGGTGGGCTACAAAATTAATAAAAGGAATGGAACATATCAGCTATGAAGAAAGGTTAACAAATTTAAACCTATTTAGTTTAGAAAAACGTCACCTGAGAGGTGATATGATAACATTATACAAATATATTTGGGGCCAATACAAACCATTGTGTGGAAATCTATTCACAAACCGGACTTTACATAGGACACGAGGTCATGCGTTTAGACTGGAAGAAAGAAGATTTCGTCTAAGGCAAAGAAAAGGTTTTTTTACTGTAAGAACAATAAGGATGTGGAATTCTCTGCCAGAAGAAGTGGTTTTATCAGTCCATACAGATGTTCAAACAGCTACTAGATGCATACTTGCAAAAAAAAGAATTTTCAAGGATATAATCTTTCAATGTAGGGTAATAATTGCTTGATCCAAGGATAAATCTGACTGCCATTCTGGGGTCAACAAGGAATTTTTTTTCCTAGCTTGTTGCAAAATTGTGCTTCAAACTGTTTTTTTTTTTGCCTTCTTTTGGATCAACAGCAAAAAACAAATGTGAGGAAGGCTAAACTTGATGGACGCAAGTCTCTTTTCAGCTATGTAACTATGTAACTATGTAACAGTATCGAGTTCTGTGAGTGCACTTCCAACAAGGTATTTTATATTTTGAGGTCAGAGTGGCACCTAGGCAATAAACAAGACTGGGAGCAGGAGTGCGGGACTGTCACATCATGTCTTGTTCTGCGGATCAGTCTGGTGATGGCTTCTGGTATCCAGTACTCTTTTTACAATTCTTGTTTAGTTTTTCTAGTTTTTTTGGTTTTCTATTCCATGTCTGGTTTTCCTTATGCTGTGTTTTCTGGGTTCATTCCATTATTCCATCCCTGGAATTCCCAGTCTCCTGGATTCATTTATATGTTTGTTTTATGTTGCCACACTCATTTGTTTTTCATTTTCCTTTTGTTTTAGTCTGGACCTGCAGCAGTGTTTCAAGTCTCTGACATTTCTTGCAGGTTAGTGCTATTGTGGTTTAGTATGGTTCTTCTAGCGAACATTAGGCAGTGTAGGACCTTCCGAATATGGGGTACATTGGCCTTGTGGCAGGCTTATGCAATTTATGATCATATAATGTAACTAAATTCCCATACTTTTCATATATAGTGCTTAGTTATGTCTCCTCTTGTTTTGCCTATTATATCTTGTCATGTTTTTTTATTTTGTAATCCCAGTTCATGTACAGTCCTTTCCTGTTCTTGTTTTCCTCATGTCTTGTGTAGATGTTCTGCTTTATGTCCTGCTCTGGTTCTGGGTTCTATTAGTTCTGTCTTGTTTTCATGTTTGGTGACTATCCTAGCCTTGCCTTGTTTCTGTACTGGATACATGTCTGCTGCAGAGCCCCCCTATCCAGTTCCTGGGAGGTCTGCATTATCAAGCTCCTAGTTCCTGGGATTCGCTGTAGCTGCATCAGGGTTCTGGTATGTGGCCGCGCAAACGCTGGTGCTCAACGCCAGTGGACATGTGGTTACCCTGCACCAGGCCCTGATAGTCCATACGACTCAGAAGGAACTGCATCACTTCCCCCAAGCGGTCTGGCCCAAGATTTGCCTAGAGACATCATTTGCAGTCTGCATTACTTCACTATTAAAGACAACATAGTGAAAGCCCTAAGAGACACCACGCAACCACTGCTCTTCCACGGCAGCCCAATACAGATTTTCCCGGACCTGTCATGGTATACCCTTCAGACGAGGAGGGCCCTCAAGCCTATAACGGATTTACTCAGAAGTCGCAACATAAGATACAGATGGGGATTCCCATTCGCCCTGATTGTGGTGACCAAAGGAAATGTTCATTGTATTTCCTCTGTCTTAGACGTACCACCTTTCCTCAGGGCTCTGGATCTCCCAAACACTCCAATCTTAGACTGGAACTCTCCTTTACCGAATTAAGACACACTACAATCCTCCCAGTGCCAGAAATGGACCAAACCGGTGAAAAAAAGGTGAAATGAACAGAGATTCTTGTCCCCAGGTCAAAGACGAGATGGAACTCCATACAACTACAACCGTCAGAGACTGCAGCCTAAAGACTCTCGTCCGCACCAACCTCAACAAATCTAACCCACGTAGACCTCTGTAATGGATTACTCCCCACTATCACCACTTCAGTCATGGTACCCACATGCGGACCTCCTATTACCTATCTCACACACACCGAAGACAACTTTTCACCCACTAGCTGTGCAGACCCAGATCCACCAGCATCAGAACAGTCCCAGGAATCTCTTGCCATCAACGTAAAGCTCACTAGTAACTCTCTCCATGCTGATAAACTGTTGCAGCCCTGCACAGGGTGAAATAGAGAAACCACAAAAAGCAGGTTGTATGTCCACATGTATATGCTGATTGATTTTTAAGTTTAAAAGTGGGAATGTCCAATCGCTGAAATGCTGTTATGAAGTTAGAGCTCATATTGTTAGTAGTAGCTTTTCCAATGCGGTTTTCTAACTGTAGTCATTTTAACGTTACATGTCTGATATTGGTTACCCTTCTCTCTTGTACTAATCTTGTAGGAAGTGGAAACCCTGCACTAAGGGTAATATGGTCTAAGACTATGCACTCTTTCAAACACGCCAGAGGGCCCTACAATACATAACGCTCAGATAAATAAACCACTTTTACACACCTTATGGCAAACCAGATAAATAGAACTGGTGTTAATCCCGAGACCCACCTTAGACCTAGAGGTCTCCACTCGTTCTGCCCGGATCGTTTTTGGGATTGAGTTTGGAACATTTCCTAAGATTTACCTGTGGGGTACAGTGCATTCACCGACACGGGGGCCAAACCAACCCACAATCCAACCCCAAACGGTAAAAGCCCCTCTCGATTTTGCCAGCATAACTACTCGTTGACCTCCCAATGCCCTTGTTACAACTTAGCAGGTGAATGAACGACATGTCGGCACCCAAACCACTTAATATCTAGCTACGATGCATAAGCCTATCTATACTTAGCCCATTAATATTTACACTGGTAACAATCAGTCCACGAAACCCCAAGTCAATGCTAGTGGATATCTTGGTATGTACATTTGTTACTAACCATAAGCTCCCAAAAGTTGAAAAAAAAAAAAAATTAAGAATAAATTTATAGCTACAGAGATGTACAGAATTTGCTATTACCGCACCACTAAGGAGCTAATCAGAGATTCCAATGGTATATCTCACTGCTCCAAAAGCTTGCCCCAGCAAAGCGCAAGATTTCATATTTTATTTCTCCAAAAGATAAGACACACACTAGGATTGTAACCTAGGGTCCAAGGCATATGCCCTAGCCAGCGACCCCAAATAACTTAAGGTTCTCTCTCTCTGGCGTCGAGACTGAACCAAAATCTCCTTAACCTCCTATCCCTCAGTCATCCATCCCGACCCACTGTTCCCCCTTCCCTCCCCCCACCCTTTTAAACCAGACCCTTACCTGAAACCCACTTCCCTTCTGACCACCTATCGCGAGACACATAAATACTTCAGAACAAGGCACACAGAGATACCAGTACTTATTGTCCATAAGACTGATATCACATGTAAGATAGTTTATTGCAGTTCTACCGAAAACTTGTAACACAGTGTTATTCTTTACCTGTTCACTTGTATTATTGCTACTTGTTATCTGTGTTTGCAGATTACGACTTGGAGAACCAAGATTTCAAACTCTAGGGGGACGCTTTCCCTCTTGAACCAACTGGAACAACACAGTAACCAGACGAATAGACACAGCCCCGACCCAGACAGGCGACACACTCAGACATACGGAGTGAAAATAGGACCTAAAACGTGGTAATGTTGAAAAGGCATCTCAGACACACACTGCAATAACACATCAATACAGGTGGAGGAACTAATAGGTCTTCAGATAGAGGTTACACACAACAGTCATCCATCCTCCCACAACCACTTGGCAAGCCCCAACCCCCTTAGGTTAATACACCCCAATTTCCCAAGACTATGTCTAACGTAACCATTCATACACAAAACGCAAGAGGTTTGAACACCCCTGAAAAAAGATCGATAGCCCTTGCAGACTTCCGAAGACACAGAGCACACATCGTGTTTATACAAGAAACACACTTCCGGAAAAATTTTCCCCCCAAACTATGGAACAAAGACTACCCACTAGGCTACTTTAGTCACTACACCGAGGCAAAGGCCAGGGGAGTGGCGATACTTATAGGGCAACACACACAATTTACATTTCAGGAACAACAGGTAGATGATTCAGGCAGATTCATTTTCATCAAGGGAAAAATAGGCAACACCCTGATCACCTTAGCAAATGTCTACCTACCAAACAAGAAACAAAACTGAACTCCTTAACAAATCCTACATAAGCTCTTCCAAGAGGGGATTCTCATAAGAGGGGGTGACCTCAACACTGCTCTAGATGGAAACCTAGACACCACATCTTCCTCACTTGAGTACCAGTCACAGACTCGAGCACAAATCAAAAACATCTTAAATGACGCCAAACTGTATGACGGTTGGAGAGCCACACACCCCACGAAAAAAAAAACTCCTTTTACTCCCCATCCACTGGCACATACTCATGCATTGACACCTTTTTACTACAACACAGATTTCTCAGCGGGATATGGTCCGATCACTTGGTCGGACCATGCCCCGTTGACAATAACCCTCTCGTTGCCAGCTCTACCTAATACTTCTTCTCAGTGGAAACTTAACGATTTGATACTAAACAGAGAAACCCTTAACAAGCTGCGAGAGACAGCAACAAATTAGTTTAAAGAAAACACTCTTACAGACGTTACACCTATTATGACCTGGGAAGCCCATAAAGCAGTGCTAAGAGGGGAATTAATCAGATCAGCTGCAGCCCTGAAACGTGAAAGAGAGCAGATAGTCGCCCAGCTCACCCAAGAAATTAAATCCCTTGAGAATAAACATCAAACCAAACCGTCATTAGAGGACTACAAACTACTTCTACACAAGAGGACAGAACTGACGACCCTTTTACACCTACATGCTAAACGCAAGATATCCTTGACAAAGAACACATACTACACGCAAGGAGGTAGACTTTTGGCAAAATCCATACAACAAGAAAGACAATCGTCTTTCATATCTGAAATTAAGAAAGAAGATGGCACTCTAACATGCCATATGCCAGACATACTCAAAGCCTTCCATAAATTTTATTCCCATTTGTATAACCTGACAAATACGACACCATCCACAGAAGAGATTTTAGAGTTTCTGAAACCAAGGGTTAAACACACTCTCCCACCCAATGAGACAGCATTTCTTGATGGTCCTATAACATTAGAAGAATTCCACACTACTGTTAAATCCCTCCCTCTGGGGAAAAGCCCGGGCCCTGATGGGTACATGGGGAAGTATTACAAAGAGATGTTGCACATCCTTGCCCAACTGTTTATAGATGCATTCAACTCACGATACATCTCAGCTCACATACCCAAATCGGCCCTTGAAGCTACCATCACAATTATCCCAAAACCAGGGAAAGACCCTACTGCATCCGGGAGTTATAGGCCTATTTCTCTCATAAACATAGATGTGAAAATACTAACAAAAATAATGGCCACTAGACTTAAACCATTCATGCTGGGTCTCATCAATCAAGACCGAGCAGGCTTCATTCTGGGCAGAGAAGCCAAAAATAACACTACCAAAGTCATCAATCTTATCCATTGGGCCCAAACGCATAAGATTCATAGCACCCTATTGGCTATAGACGCTGAAAAAGTGTTTGATAGGGTCAAACTGGATGCTCCTAAAACAAACAATGAGATATCTGAGCTTTGGCCCTAGGTGGCAAGAATGGCTAAACACGATCTACTCGAAACCCACAGCCAGACTTTGGATTAATGGTCAGTTATCCAACCCAGTGAGTATCTCGAACGGCACGAGGAAGGGCTGTCCCCTCTCGCCACTCCTCTTTATATTGGTTTTGGAACCTTTCCTCCAGGGTATTAGAGATAATGAACTCATACAAGGGCTCAAAATCAATAGACAGGAATATAAGATCACGGCTTTTGCGGATAACCTCCTCTTTAGCATATCGAACCCACTCACAACTATTCCCTCCATCATGGAGGAAATGGAAACCTATAGTAAACTCTCTTACTTCCAAGCCAATCTCACTAAATGTGACCTCTTGCCAATTTATACGACAAACATCCTTGACACTCAACTTCGAACCGGCTTTAACTTTAACTGGGCTACCAAATCGATCAAATACTTGGGGATCCACATCCCGACTAAACTAACCTCCATCTATGCACTAAACTTCCCCCCACTAGTGGACTCAATCACCAGGGACCTCCAAAAATGGCATAAACCATGTTATAGATGGATATGCCGGATTAACGTAATAAAAATGAACATCCTACCCCGCATATTATATCTTCTGCAGACGATCCCAGTCAAGATCCCACTTAAATTCTTCAACATGATTAAATCATTATTCCTGAAATATGTATGGGCACACACATCCTCCCGCCTAGCCTACCCAACACTGACTAAACATAAGGGGCAGGGGGGATTAAGTCTACCGGATATAGAAATATATCACAAAGCAATACACCTGCAAAGAATCTACAAATGGACAAAAACCTCAGATACACAACAGTGGGTTGAACTGGAAAATACCTTTATGGACTATCCGCTGGGCATGTACCCCTGGCTCCAGCAGGATACCCAATACACACGATAGATAGGCAACCACCCAACAATCAACACAACACTGAATATCTGGTTTAAACTGAGGGCAAGGACAAATATATCACCTTTCCCACCTTTACCCCTTAACTCATAACCCATACTTCCACCAAGGAACTACAGGGAAAGTATATGGCATACAATACGAAGGTCCTTATTTGGAACTGAGAGACGTAATTAGGGAGGGCAGGATAAAAAAACCTGCAGGAACTCACATCATCAGACACCCACACAGGGATACAACTCTTATACCACAACCAAATGAAACACTTTTTTAAAACCCAGACACTGTTCCCAAAGGGAGACAGACCCCTAACCGAATTTGAGCTTTTATGCAACTCACATCCGCTCAAGAAAAAGACCCTATCAAAAATACACTCTACAATCAGGGAAACACAACTGCAAACTCCTCAGAGTTACAGGATAAAATGGGCAGAAGAACTAAATGTCATTTATACTCCACAAAAATGGCGTAACATTTTTATAAATGCTCATAAATCCTCAACCTCAGTGTACGCACAGGAATGCAACTTTAAACATTTGCCCCGCTGGCATATTACGCCTGAAAAAATACACAGGTTTTAGAACACATCACCAGACCTATGCTGGAGATGCAACCACACAAACGCTCACCACACACACATCTGGTGGCAATGCCCAAAGATTTCCAAATACTGGAACAGGATACACACTTAATACAATAAATTTTTCACAAAACCCTCCCCTGCACACCCGATCACGACATCTTTCTCCTACTCCCCCAGGGGCTCACAAAACCCGAGATAGCCGTATTTAATCATATGGCCTTGGCAGCCTCCTAGCTGATACCCAAATACTGGAAACAACCTAAAACACCCCCAATTAGAGAATGGATATCGAGAGTAGAAAACATTAAACTAATGGAAGAAATTACACTTGCAAAACAAGGGAAGTGTAGGACATATGAGACATATGAGTCTACCTGGCAGCCATGGAACGACTTCACAAACCATAAATCCTACTCAAACTCACAACCCACAGTACCCTGAAACCAAATTTATAGCGGGAGCATAGATTCCACCCTGTAGAGGGAGGGAACATACAACATACAAGAGACAAGTTTACTGACAGAACAAAGTAACTGACTTTGATAGAACAGAACTACCTATTCACCACCCCGGGTTTCAACTGTTATCATTGAAATCTATACACATGAGTCTTGGTCCTCCAAATAGTTACTGCAACAGTCCTTCTTGTTTAGGACAACTAACCTCACCTATTGTGAAGGATCCTACCTGTTACATTTATAACTGATATAAAGTTTATAAACAACCATGTAAATTCATGAATACTGTAAGCAACAATTTCACATGCCGCTAAGTTTACAATGTTAAATAATCTGCAAGGCGCTACCTTCTCACTCCAAGATGTACCAACACAACTGCTACATTGTATTGTATTATATGAGAATGCAAAATACCTACGCTGTAATTTCACTTTACCTATGTTGTGAACACACTTGGGAAAAGAATAAAAAACTTAAATAAAAAAAAAAAAAGAAACCTAAAAGTGAGACTGAGTGAGCACTGTAGAAATATCAAAAAAGACTACCTTAATCACTCAGTCTCTAAACATTTCTGCACACATAACTTAAAAACTCTTACCCCATCTGGCTTAAATGTAGATTTTGATCTGCTTAATTTTATCTAAATATAGTCTTACTCTTATTTCTATTTTCATTGTACTGCAGACCTCATTCTACTACTTATATGCACTTTTTGCCCTTACCCACTATGTCTGGAATTGTATTATGTACCAACAACTCTTGTACCAATATGCTCCATACTGATCTGTTATACATCTTCCACCCTTTTATGTATATTCCTTTCTATGTATTTCCATCTACTATTCATGTATCTTATTTATGTATTTTCGTTATTGTTATATCATTTACTTCCTATTGCCCTTATCTCTATACCCCTCTCCCCCCCCACCCCTGTGGCTCCACCCTCCTGTCACTCGCATGCGGATATCCTCTACATAGAGGTTCGGCACTTATGTATCTAAACACTCCCCTCCAACCATGCATGCCCAGCACGTGGTTGGCTCTCTTTCCCTTCCTCCACGGTGTATTCGGTGTATATGATGCGATCAGCCACTCCCACCTCTCTCACCACGCCCCTTTATACCGCACCGACGGGCGTGATACTACTACACTTCCCATAATGCACTGCCTACCGGGACATCCGCGTCACGTGACCCACACAAGTTAATCATCTATTTGCTGGTACACCCCTCGTTTTTACCCCAAAGCAATTTATATGTACTCACACTACATATACTTCTCATTCTGTACACTTTAATATGTACTTTTTATCTGTTATTTCTAAAACTGTTTTTGATTGGCCAATCACAATTTTGGCGCAATTTCTTAATTACCACAGCCCTATTTAAACATGCCCTGCTAGGTTATTATTTTTATTCCATTCTGAAGAAGCCACTTATGGTGAAACGCGTTTATGGTTATTTACTCTTGTATTTTACTGTGTATTTTAGAACAATAAAAGTTTTTTGGCTGAGGGGCGGAGTCAAGCAACTGACCTGAATGGCCGCATGCCAAGCGAGCTCCGCTGCAAAAGAGTAGTTTGGACCAGCTAACACGAACCCAGCCCAACGAAACCGGTGCCAAAACGACCTGCAGGCATCCACCAACGATATGGGCCGCAAAACTAAAAAATCTAAGCCCGACAACCCGCGGCAGCACCACAGCATTGGCGACATGTGGAAGCAGGCGCTTAGCGCCCAAGGCTCGGATATCTCCGATGATTTCACCACAGAGACTGAGATGGAGCACCCACATGAGGAAATACCACCTCGCAAGTCACCCCCGCAAGCAGACTCCTCACCAGTGACCGTTACTGTCATGAAAGACCTCCTAGCAGATCTCCGACTAACCATACAGGCCGACATGGCCCAACTGTGCAAGGACCTACAAGGCCTAACGGGCCGGCTGGGCACACTGGAGGCAGACTCCCAGTGCACCAAACAACACACTCAAGCCCTACAACAAACGGTCCAGGAGATCAAATTACAGCAATCCACATACGAGCAACGCATAGCAGCCTTAGAGGATCGGAGTCGCTGCCGGAACATAAAAATCCGAGGCATAGGAGAGGAGATACCGGAGTCTGAACTCCCACACACATTGCGGAGACTAATGCAGTCACTTTTACCTCACAAGCAAGCCAGACAGGTACCCATCGAAAATGTATTTCGCCTACCATGAGCAGCCAAGGCCCCACCAAAGGCCCCATGAGACCTCCTGGCTTGCTTCCAAAATCACGGAGACAAGGTGGCGGTAATGCAGGCTACGCAGAACCAACCACCGTATCCGTTTGAAAATATGCAGCTATCTTTTTACGCGGACTTGTCAGGGCCCACCCTGGCGTGGAGACGCACACTTCAACCCTTTACAGCCCTCCTACGCCAACATAAAATCACCTACCATTGAAGAGGTTCGCGCACACTGTTAATCCACCACGGGAATGCGACCTCTACCATCCGGGACTTACAAGAGGCAAATGAACTGCTACCGACCCTGGGACTTCCCCCGCTCGCTCATCCTCCACCGGAGAACAGAACCACGCTGGCACACAGCACCACTTGGAATCCCGCAACAGCGATCCCATTCGTCCCTAGAAGAGCCGAAATGGCGATCACCGCGGCAACCAACGCCTGACGCAGTCCTGAAGCTACCTGGTATCCAGACCAGTTTACTTTAAGCAGCATCACCCGCTGCACCCCCTGGACTCACGAACCAGTTACGATGTATATATGTTAAAAGGTTAATGCCGACATTTTATGGCAGAACTCACACTAGTGCCGGCAACCAAGGGCACGTTATAGCCACTTATGTAAAGCCATTCGAAATCCTCTCCCCCTCCCCCGGGTAACAGGGGATCTTTAAACAACACCAACGAGGGCACTGACTTACTTGTTATAGACTGACACCATACAAACAGCACACACAACGAGGTCCACACCACACAAAGCTTCACAGGGCAAAACCCACCTACCACACAACACAGCACCACTCACACCAGCATAGAAAACTCTTTGGCTAACTTATTCACAGTGAAACATTATAGGTTAAGACGAAACTGTGGTACTTATTCCCAAGCCGCCAGTTATCGCTCCCCCCCCACCACAACCACCCCCGCTACACTCACACTGCACTACAGCTACATACCCGAAACATGTCATCCCCATATTGTTTTAATGTTATGTTTAAGGGTGGTCATATGCTGAACGACAACCAACATCATCCATGCCAAGGCTATTTTTCGCTTACTACAAACAATATAAAATAAAATGTGCAAACTTTTAAAAAAAAAAACAAAAAAAACAAGCAAGCATGCATTGTAGCCAGTCTGATCAACTACCTAAGCGCTAGTAACCACAACTCTTGCTATTACTACTCGCATATAATTATATCCTGACCTAATCAGCATGCATACTTCTTGGTTTTACCTAATCTTTACACTCCACCAGTTACTTAGCCTGACCAAATTTTAGGATTAATAATGCTGGTGGACACCATATCATTAATCGTTATAATGTTGTCACTAGGCTTAACTAAATTGTAACTAGCTCATCTGAAAATCGCTTGACACGTACTGATCCACCATGTATAAATATAAAAAACAGTGCACTTTTTCCTGATATTGCATGTTACACCATTGCTTTATCTTGTTTTATCCTTTACAATGTTTACCTAAAATTGTATACATAATCCTGCACTGCAAAAATAAAGAGTTTTTTGGCTACTTTACCGTATCAATACTCTTTTTATTGCACTCTCTATGCACTTTAAACTTTTTTACTTATTCCTGGCATTTTAAACGTTCCTGGTTACTTTTACTTCCACTGGCAATTTTACTGTTCCAGTACTCCAAGAAACCTCAGGTGGGGATCATACCACCAACGCCTATTCATTGAGCAGTACCTCTGCTCTATCTTTGTGAGTATTATTTTATCTTCTATTTTACTCTCTTATTTCCATCACAATTGAGAGCACTATTGTTGCTTTTTACCTTTCTCTCCTGGAGATTTGGATTACCAGACGGTGTTGACGGACGTACTTCTGCTACATATCCCATAAGTGGGGATTATACCACTGTACGCTAACCACACCAGAGCTGGCCATAGCTCCCTCAAATGTGAGTTCTCTACCTTCCTTTAGCTATTGCACATTGAACCCCATCACAATTGAGAGCACTATTGTTGCTTTCTATCTCTTTTCTGAGTTTTGGACTACCAGACGGTGTTGACGGAGACCCCTTCCCTACATATCCCATAAGCGGGGATAATACCGCTGTACGCGATTCACACTGGCCATAGCTCTCCCGAATGTGAGTTCTCTACTTTTGTTATCTACTGCACCTTGAATTTTAGACATACTGCACCATTGGTCGCCTCTACCTCTCTTTTATTTTCATATACTGAATGGTCAACACCAGACGCACCTACCTCTATCAAGGAACCCTATCAAGTATTACTGACTATCCACTGGTATCCTAGTGATAATTTTACTGGACTATCTTTCTCCACTTGGCGCAGCCCTATATTTCTTTTTCTTTATCTGTGTTTATCTATTGAAGGACCTGAGGGGTTCTCCTTCATTTGGGTTGCTGCCTACCTCTACTAATTGTGTGTTAATTAGCGCTGAATTCTTTCCCTTTTTGTGTTTACCTGATAGTCCATTACCACGATGAAGACTCCCACTTCTCATCAGGCACTCAGGGGTCCCGGTTTCCGTACCACCACCCGCGACAGGGACCCAGCGTGAAATATATATATATATATATATATATATATAATTTTTTTTTTTTTTTTAATTATTTGTTTTTTATAATATATATAATATATGGTATATATATATAGTGTGTATGTATGTATATATATATATATGTGTATATATATATATATATATACATATATATATATATATATATATATATAGGTGTAATTTTACTCTAAGTGTATTTTTAGATTAATATATGTATATATTACTAAAAAATACATTAAGTATGACTTTATATATCATATATATTTATTTTCCTGGCCATATCCATGGCAGCACAACATTGGGTAGCTCCTCCCTATCCCTAATTAGTCTTACCTTGTTTCTAGTACTGGATACATCTCAGCATTCATCTGCTATGGCTTCCATATAAGCTGCATCAGGGTTCTGGTTTGTGGCCACACAAACGCTGGTGCTCAACACCAGGGGGCATGTGGTTACCCTGCACCAGGCCCTACTTATCCACTTCCATGATGAAGACTCCGCTCATTTTCTACATCAGGCACAGGGATCCTGGTCTTCGGACTGCCACCCTAACACCTGAGAGACCTAGCTTCTTCCTCGGAGGAGGATACACTCCCAGATCCAGACTTCCTGGAACCATTGAAAGGAATCCTTGAAGTAGGAACCTTCTACCTCTAGTCACCATTTCTCTGATCTCAGGAGAAAATTTGCTACCTTCCCGGTAAGTGATCTTATTAAAGAGGAATGGTCCAGATCGGACAGGAGATCCTCTGACTATATCCATTCGAAACCAGGGATGCTGAAGCATGGGACTTTGCCCTCAAGGTTGATGCAGTAGTGATTAGACTGGCTAAGCGAACCACCTTACCAGTAGATGATGCAGGATCCTTTAAAGATCCAATGGACAGAATGATGGAGTACAACCTTTCTAAATTATACGTGGCTTCGGACACTGTAAGTTGCCTCTGGTTCTTAGTGCATTGAAGTCTGACTCCTTTGAACCTTTGGAGTTGATTCCTTTCCATTTTCTCTCCTGCTGGGTTCGCGAACAGGCATTGGCAGATAGTGGTGAACAGGAGCATGGGGAAGTTGGCGAATGTTCGGAAGCATGCGAACGTTCAGGCCACAAAGGGCCACGTTCGGAAGCAAGAGGCCGTTCGGCCGCGAACAGGTGATGGATGGAAGGGGTGAACGGTCGAGCAGCGAACAGGCGAATGCCATTTCCAACGAAGCCCAGAGGTTCAACAGAAAGCTGCCGAACGTTCGGGCTGCAGACAGGATGGTATGAATGCGGGTGCTGGTTCGGCCCGCGAATCCAGGTTGGCGCATATAGCTGTCAGGACTGGCTGGGTATGCAGAACGTCTTGGGAGACCAGGAGTTCCACTGGCACGGCAGGCTCTGCAACAGGCGGGAAAGGCGCTGGGAGTGCGGTTGGCCACGGAGACTCTCAGACTCTGTGTGTTGTCCCCCATACTGGCGGGTGCACAGTCTCGGGGCAGCGGGCGGGTGGAGAGTGCCATTGAGTAAGTTGCATAGGCAACGGTGGGGTCCCATGCCGCGGATAGCCGGGTCTCCCTTTCTCTCGGCAGGTCACGGCACATGTCCCCAGGGTCGCCTCCCAAGTCATGGTCAGGGTCGCCGGGAGGAGCACGAGTAGCCAACGGAGGGCAGCAAGGATGAGGGACCAGAGCCAGGATGAGGGCAGGAGATCATCCACACCCCACAAGGCGTGGATGATCTCCACGCCTTGTGGGGTGTGGATGATCTCCGCTTCTCTCCCACACAGGTGGGCTTCAGTGCCGCACTCAGGACAGGCATGTTGGGCCCATGGGGGCTGCTGGAAGGCAAGGGTCACAGGGGAGGTCTCAGAGTGGTCACAGCGACCGGGGGCACAGTTACAGCAGGGGCTCACCCGAGGAGCATAGACGTGGATGGTCCCCTGTTAGGCTCCAGCAGACAGGCTGAAAGCAGCGGACATGGCCTCAGGTTCAGGAGAACAGGTGGGCTGGGGACAGATTGAAGGGGCCTACCCACAATTCTTTCTCATTCCAGGTCACCAAGGCGGTCGCCCATTATGCGGGTGAGACCTCAGGAAGGGGACTTATGGCTGGAGGCGCCGTCACACCCGGCTTGGCCACCGGTCAGAGAGATGCGGCCTTGCTGCCTGCGATGGCCAGAGGTTTGGATTGGTGAGTTATCAACTGTTACTCCTTCTGGGGATCTTTTGGAGGGTCTGAAGTCTTTTCTAGAGTCATGGAGTGGGGGTTCAGGCAGGAATATTAGTTTTGATCAGGTGTGGGCCCCGGGGTAGGAGGGTGCAAATCCGGGGTTGGCTCGGCGGGTGGTGAATTGGGAGTGGTGGATTGGGCATCGTCCATGCTAGGGGAGGAAAGGGAATAATCGATGCTCACAGCTCTTTTGTTACCTGGACAGTGTTTAAAAGATTATCGCACATACGGGGGCTTGGCGTGGTGGTGGTACGACGAGCAATTCAGGCAACGGTTGTCGGTTAACCCGGGGATGCGGTGGGACCAAATGGACCTGCCACTGTGGATGAAGCTCATGATGACGCAGAAGGCGTCACCCTTTCAGTCCAGGCTGGCACAGGTACGGCTTCCCCCTCGTCAGCCATTTACAAGAAGGGATTTTGCTGGCTGTTCAATGATAGTCAGTGCAAATGAGTGACTGCATGCCATTACAAGGACTAATGTTCCGGGTGCGGGGGCACCCATAGACGTAGTCGTTGTTTCAAGCGAGGGAAGGCGGCTGCCACAGGGCGTGCACCAGGAGCAGTCGGATCATCCTCTACCGCTGGGGTTGCCGCCAATGAAGGTAGGCGCGGTGTTGCAATGGCTAAGCAGCTACGGTAATCGGGAGGATGCAGCACTGTTGCGCGTTGGGTTCACAGAGGGGTTCGTTATTCCTTTCCGGAATCGGGTGGTAGTTTGTCACCTCCGCAACTTAAAGTCAGTGGAGGACTTTCTGACTTTCTGAAGTCAGTGGAGGCGGCCTTCCGGCTGCTGCCAATGCACCCACAATGTCATCATCTGTTGGGCTGTTTTTTCAAGGAGCAGTATTTCGTTGACCTCTGCCTTCCCATGGGGTGTTCCATCTCCTGCGTATTTCGAAAAGTTCCGCACTTTTCTGGAATGGGTGGTCAAGGTGGAGGCAGGCACGAGATTTGTGGTCCATTACCTCAATTATTTCCTTTGCATCGGTCCAGCGGGGTCGGACAGGTGTCGGATAGGATTGAGAACGCTGGAATGGGTGGCGAGTGTGTTTGGGATTCCGCTGGCAGGTGACAAGACAGTTGGGCTAACCACTTGTTTGTCTTTTTTGGGCCTGGAGATAGATTTGGTCCGGGGTGAGTGTAGAAGACAAGTTGTTGGCGCTCAGGCAGGCAGTGGCGGAGCTGCGGGTGGCCAAGAAGGTTACCTTGCGGGCCCTTCAGCCACTGGTGGGTCGTCTAAATTTCGGTTGCCGGATTATCCTCGTGGGGCAGAATTTTAACTGGTTCCTGTCCAAAGCTACTAGCGAGGTTGCTTCTCCCATCATTTTGTTCGGGTGTTGGCCTTCATCATGGCCGATTTGGATGTCCGGGCGATTTTTCTTCAGAATTTTACTGGTCGGTGTACTTTCGGGACACCCCCGGACATGGAACTGTTCACGGATGCCTCAGGGAGTATTATGTTAGGGGCATTTTTTGTTGGGCGTTGGTGCACAGAACCGTGGTCAGAGGAGTGGAGGGCCAGCTCCCTCCTTCGCAATTTGGCTTTTTTGGAGTTTTTCCTCTTGGTGATGGCATTAGCATTGTGGGGTCGCCTGTTGAGCAACAAAAAAGTTATCTTTTTCAACGACAATACGGCAGTGGTGGAGGCAGTTAATGGGTTGTCTGCTTCCTCTATTCCAGTCATTGGGCTGCTTTGCCGCTTTGTGTTGGTTTGCATGCAGTTTAATATTGTGTTTCGCACTCGGCATGTACCAGGGTTGCTGAATGTGGTGGCTGATTCGCTTTCTCGATATCAGTGGGACCGATTTCGGGAGGCGGCTCTGGGTGCAGAGGAGGAAGGTATGCTGTGTCCGGAAGATGTGTGGCAACTCAGGACCTCTTGCTTGGGGGACTCTCAAAGGGGTCGCTGGCGACATCCACTTGGGCGGCCTACATAATGGTTTGGAATGACTAGTACGCTGCTGTGGAGTGTACTGGGGGGGGGGGTCAGCTTTCTGGGGCGGAGCGTTTTGATACTTTGCTGTGGTTCCTCTGTCGGCTGTTTGCTGAGGGGGCTTCCCTGTCTGCAATATGAGCGCTGGCCTTCCTGTTTAAACTCAATAGTTGGGAGGATTTAACTAAGCATTTTTTGGTAAGAAAAACTATTAAGGGATATCAGAGAGGGAGGTCGGTGCCGGATTTGCGCCGGCTGGTTTCTTTCAAAATTCTGCAGGGATTTGTTGGGTACCCTCCTGGGCGTTTGTTTCTCAGATTATAAGGTTTTGTTGTTCTCGGTGGCATTTAGCTGGGCTTTCTTCGGGACATTCAGAATTGGTGAGTTGGTCAGCAGCAACCGTTCGGGTGTCCGGTGTCTCCAACGGTCAGATGTGGAGCTCTGGGACAATTGGGTGGTGATTCATCTACATCGGTCCAAGACTGATGTTTTTGGTAAAGGCTCAGCAGTAACGCTATTCGCGGTGCCTGGTTTGGCAGCATGCCCGGTGGTTCTTGTCTGTCAAAGTTTCAGTTCCTTCGGGTCTTTCAGTTGGCGCTGGGGTGCCTGGGGCTCAGTCCGGCTCAGTTCGGTATGCACTCATTCCGGATCGGGGCTGCAATGGAGGCTTTGCAGTTAGGCTTGGGTGAAGAGCTGGTTAAAAAGATCGGGAGATGGGAATCAGTGAGAGGTCCAACCATTTAGTTTAAATTTTGGTTGGGGGGGATTGTTGTTTTGTTCCTGTTAACATGTTTTCTCCCCTAGGTTGGACCATTTGGTTGCTGGGACACTCTTACGTGTATTGGGCGTACCGGAGGGCTGCAGTTTGTCATCACTGCACGCAGCTAGGCTTTCTGCGCTCGATGGTGCAACTTAAGTTGTTCTCGGCTCTTCCAATTGATTGGCTAAGGTCAGATGCCAAATGTTGTTTTAATTCATGCAGGTGGAAATGATTTGGGGTTAGTCTCTCAGAGAGACTTAATTAGCAAGATGAAGAGGGATTTGGGAAGGCTGAGGCAGTTGATCCCTAACGTGGTTGTTGTTTGGTCCGAGATGGTGCTGCAGTTAAGATGGTGGCATGCCAAGGATCCCTGGTGAATAAGCTGATGGCAGCTTATGTTCGATGGTTTGGGGGTGTTGTGGTCCAGCATAGGGACTTAGAGGAGCAGCTGGCAGGGTATCATAGGCAGGATGGAGTGTACCTATCTGATGTGGTGGTTAAATTTTTCAGGAAGGACTGCAACGGGCTCTGTTTTTGTTTGGATAGCTGGAACAGCATAAAAAGAGGAGGTGGTCTTTGGGTCATGTTTTTCTTTTTTTTTGACAATCTTTATTTTGCGTTTTCATAAACAGGGAAATACAGAGAAAAGAGTTCAATAGCTGTGAGTCAATATCTCAATCCAAGTGTACATTAAAGAACTACATAAATGTTGCTTTTGTATTACAGTGCTATCTATACAACTGTAGTGGAGTACAGCCCATTTGACTTCCTTATATCTTAATATTCTTATTATATGTTTTTGACATTCTTCAGTTATCAGTTATTGTCCAAGGGAAGTGGGGGTGTGTATGAGAATGGGAATAGGAGATTAGTCAAGGGTAGGGGAGTCGCCTTGACCATAGCGAGCACCAAGGGTGGCAATATCCGCATTTTCAGTTTTGTCCTTCTTTCGGCTTTTTGCAGTTATCTATGTTGTGTCGGCATGAATAGTGTTTGTTTGTGTGTCGCATATATCGAGTGCAGTGATTCTCGTCCACGTTTGAGTCTGTCAGCCTCTTTTGTATGGTTTCTGCGCCTGTCGAGTGTGGTCGTCTTGGCGGGGGGGTGTCAATGTGTGGATCTTACGGGCAAGAGTGCCTATACTGCTATTCGTACTGCGGTGTCCCCCACATGTGTGGCTGTAAGTCTGTGGGCATCTAGGGTGACTTAGGCGTGTGTAGTACTATAGTCAGAGTATGTGGGCCTTTGTCTGTTGACCTCTCCATCGCCTGCTTGGGTTGTGGCGACTGTGCGGTAGTCCGTAGTGGCACGCCGGTCCTGTTCTATATCTAAATTTGAGTTACCTTGGTCCAGCAATGTCTGGATAGGTGGGGGGCGTAGATGAGGGAGAGGGGGAGAGAGTAAGAAGGGGAGAGAGAAAGGAAGGGGGTGTATATACCTTAATAGGAAGAGGTGTGTTGAGCAGCTGGGGGGGGGGAGGAGAAAAGGGTGGCAGGTGTTTTAGGTTACAGTTCTGTCCGCAGCAATGTACAGGAGCCAGGGGGTCCATGTCAGGTTACATTTTTCCGTGCGGCCTTGGATGTCTGCCGTCATGCTTTCCATAGAACGAATTTCTCCTACTCTGTCTACCCACTGTTGAAAGGTGGGGGTAGCCGTTTGTTTCCACATTGTGGGTATCAGGGATTTCGCTGCCGTCAGTAGATGTTTCGTTAATGATTTCTTATAGGTCTTTAGTGTCATGGTCGTGTGGTGTAGTAGCATGGGGAGGGGCTGGAGCGGGAGTTCCGGGTCTGATATTTCGCGTATTCTGGCATTTACCATTTCCCAGAAGGGGGTGATGGATGAGCACGTCCACCAGACATGGAGCATGGTGCCTTTCTCTCTTCTGCACCTCCAGCATGTGTCCTCTATATCCGGGTTCATGCGGTGTAGCACATCAGGTGTTCTGTACCAAGTTGTTAACAGCTTGTAGCTCATCTCTTGAAATTTTGAGCTAATAGAGCATTTGTGAGTGAGTAGAAATATCTTGTCCCAGTCCTGGGTCGTCAGGGATTCTCCGGTTTCTCTTTCCCATCTGGCGATGAATTTCGGGGGCGGCACATGTCTCCCACCGATAAGCATTGTGTATAGGGTCGAAATCCCCCGTTCCATGTGCCGTCTACTTGCACAAAGTGTTTCAAATTGCGTAAGATCACGGTGAAATTGTTGTTTGGCTACCGTGGTTGAGTAGTATGACTTAACCTGCAAGTATCGGAACCGGTCCAGGACCGTGGGGGTTGTGTCAGGGAGCAATTCCGTCAGGGTTTTGAGGGAGCCATTTTCGCACCATTGGCGCATGTAAATCCAGTCTGATCTTGAGAAGCTTTGTAGTTCCCCTGGCATCATTCCACCTCCCACTTCAGGGTTACATGAGATGGGCGTGAGTGGGCTGGTGTGCGTAGTTAGCTGCAGTGGGTAGCGGAGAGTGCACCATAGCTTCACGGTTGCGTCTATCAGGGGGTTCCTTGTACGGAGGGCGGTTTGTGAAATTCCCGACCTCCACAGTTGCGCGGGGATCTTCCCCTCTGCCTGCGTTATCTCGGCTCGTACCCATTGTTTGTCAGTCGATTGGGTGTGCCAGTCTACTACCCTCAGCAGGTGCGCCGCTCGGTAGTATCCCGTGATTGATGGGAGTCCGGTTCCTCCACTATGTTTAGGTTGCTCCAGTCGGTCTTTACTGATTCATGGTGCTCCCCTCTTCCACACCAATCTCCGAATCGCCGTGGATATAGCGCGGAAGAAGTCTCGTGGTAGTGTTATCGGAATCGTCTGAAATAAATAGAGAAGACGTGGTAGGATGTTCATCTTAATCGCATTTATGCGTCCAAACCACGAGATATAGAGGTCTGTCCATCGATGCATATCAGCCTGAATTGTGGTCAGGATGGGAACAAAGTTTTCCTGGTAGAGGTGTGAGAGCTTTTTAGTCAGCCAGATACCGAGGTATTTTAGTTTTACCTCGCACCATTTGAACTTGAACTGTGACTGAAGATGCAGCGCCGATGCAGCTGGGACCGAGATGTTAATGGCCTCCGATTTCTCTGTGTTGAGTTTTAAATTCGCGACCTTCCCAAAGTCTCGGAGGATCCTCAGTAGGTTCGGCATGGAGATCAGCGGTCGCTCTAGGAAGAAGAGCATATCGTCGGCGTAAGCCGCAACCCTGTGTTCCGTTCCCCCTATTGTATGTCCCACGATTCCCCCATCAGCTCTGACTGCCTCCAGGAGTGGCTCTAAAGAGAGGGCAAATAGAAGTGGGGACAGGGGGCACCCCTGTCTCGTGCCATTCCGAATGGGAAACGGGTCGGAGAGGGCGCCGTTGACTCGGATTCGTGCCGTCGGGTTTGTGTATAATGCTGCTATCCAGGTCCTTATATTGGGTCCGAAGCCCATGTACTGAAGCGTGGCTGCGAGGTATGCCCAATCCACTCGGTCAAAGGCCTTTTCCGCATCTGTGGATAGGAGAACCAGTCCTTCTCCCCGCTCTCCGGCCGAGTGGATGATGTTAAGTGCCCTGATAGTATTGTCCCGGGCTTCCCTGCCCGGGACAAAACCCACCTGGTCAGGGTGCACCAGGTCAGGGAGCACCCTGGCCAGGCGGAGAGCCATGGCTTTCGCAAATAGTTTCAGGTCCGCGTTTAAAAGGGAGATGGGGCGGTAACTTGCACAACATGCTGG
The DNA here is from genome assembly GCA_933207985.1 of Pelobates cultripes. NCBI lineage: Eukaryota > Metazoa > Chordata > Amphibia > Anura > Pelobatidae > Pelobates > Pelobates cultripes. The sequence goes on from OW240914.1 coordinate 176,118,816, forward strand.
GTCTTTCCCCTCTTTCGGCAAGACCGTTACTACTGCACGGAGCGAGTCGACCGGGAAAGTCTGGCCCTCAAGGAGCGAATTCAGGCCTGTCAGTAGGTGTGGTAGCAGTATATCCTTAAAAGCGCGTAAGTAACTTGCGGGGAGGCCGTCCGGTCCCGGCGCGCTGTTGGATTTGGTCAGTTTGAGCGCCGCATATAGTTCCTCGAGAGACAGAGGTTGCTCCATGTCTGCTGCTTTCTCTGGGGTGATTTTCCGGGAGACGTGTCTGGAAAGATATTCCGTCAGGTCTCGGCCGTGTCTTGTTGGGTCTTGGGCGCTCGCCGTATCAGCCAGGTTGTAGAGGTCCATGTAATAAGTCCTGAATGCCTGCATAATCTCCGCTGGGAGTCGCGTTTCCTTCCGGTCTTGTGTGTTGATTTTGTGTATGTGGTTTCGTCTCTGCCTCTGTTGTAGGGTTCTGGCTAACATTCTACCGCATTTGTTGGAGTACTCGTAAAAGTAGCGGTTAGACCTGCGAATCACGTTAAGTAGTTTCTGGGAAAGTACGTCCTTAAGTTGCCTTCTCGCATCCGTCAATTGCAGATATATGTCGTCTGTCAGTTCCTGTTTATGTAAGTTTTCTAGGTCGGCTATCCGCTTGACTAGGTCTAGGACTAGTCTGGAGCTCTCTCGTTTGCGTTGTGTGCAGAGGCTGATGTAGTGCCCTCTAATTACGCACTTATGTGCTTCCCAGGTGGTCAGCGATGGAACCTCGGGGGAGGAGTTATCTTCAAAGTATCGAGTGAGTGCTTGTGAGGTCTGAGTCATGCATTCCACGTCTGTTAATACGTTTTCGTTGAGTCTCCATTGGCGTTCTTTCGGTTTGAAGAGGGGCGATTTGAGTTGTATGGACACGGGGGCATGGTCGGAGTCTCCATGGATCCCTATTTCTGCGGACATGAGCAGGTGGAGGAATTCCTGCGCCACAAAGACGTAGTCTATCCTGCTATACTGGTTATGGGGGGCCGAATAGCAGGTGTAGTCTCTCCCGTCTGGGTGAGCCGCCCGCCAGCAGTCGACCAAACCAAGTCTATTTAGGGATTGTTTGGTCCTACGCACACAGTGGTCCGGTATGGCGCTGGACCCCCGAGATGTATCCACCCTTGGGTCTAGGGGGAGATTTATGTCCCCTGCCAGTATCAAGAGCCCCTCCCGGAATTTCTCCAGGTGTGCTAGCGTTCGGGCCAAAAATGTGTGTTGGCCGCGATTGGGGCAGTATACATTGGCCAGTGTATATTGGCGATCCGCTATAGTTCCTTTCACGAAGAGGTACCTCCCTTGCGGGTCTGTCTTGGTATCGGCGCACCGGAATGGAACACTTCCCGCCAAGAGGATGGCTACACCCGAGCGTTTGGAATCTCGGTGGTTTGCAAAGAATCCCTGGGGGAATCTTGGGTCATGTTTTTCATGCTGTATACTAAATTTCTATTGGCAAATGTTGTTGCTATGTAAGGTGATGATTAGAATTGAGCGGACATCTGGATGTTCGGGTTCGGCAGGTTCGGCCGAACTTCGAAAAAAAGTCCGGGTTCCTGATCGAACTTGACCCCGAACCCCATTGAAGTCAATGGGGACCCGAAATTTTGGGCACTAAAAATTAAAGGAAGTAAAATGGGGGTAAGAGTAGGACAAGTGCCCTGCAAACAAATGTGGATAGGGAAAGAGACTCTTCTTTTTTCAGCCCCAAAAAAGGCCAAATAAAAATCCATAATAACCGACGCACTTAAAAAACAAAACAAAAAAAAATTGAAAAAAAAAATCTCTTTTCACCCATGGAGGGTTCTGCGCAGACTGAGCTCTGCAGGGCGGGGTAAGGCTTATAAAGCCTTGACCCACCCTGCAATTTGACTCAGAGCACTCTGGTGGGTTTAAGCCATCCAATCAGAGTGCTCTGACAGGTAAATTAAGAGACTGACAGGTAAATCTCTACATTAACCTGTCACAGCACTCTGATTGGTTGGCTTGAAATCCACCAATCAGAGTGCTCTGTGTCATTTTACACAGCGTGGGAAAGTTCTTTGGAATTTTCCCACGCTGTGTAATTTGACTCATAACACTCTGGTTACTCAATCCACCAATCAGAGTTATGAGTCAAATTACACAGTGTGGGAAAATTCCAAAGAACTTTCCCATGCTGGGTAAAATGACACAGAGCACTCTGATTGGTAAGCTTGAAATCCAGCCAATCAGAGTGGTCTGTGCTATTTTACACAGCGTGGGAAAGTTCTTTGGAATTTTCCCACGCTGAGTAAAATGACACAGAGCACTCGGATTGGTTGGATTTAAAACTAACCAATCAGAGTGCTTTGTGTAATTTTACACAGCGTGGGAAAGTTCTTTGGAATTAGTGTTATGAGTCAAATTACACAGCATGGGGAAATTCCAAAGAACTTTCCCACGCTGTGTAAAATGACACAGAGCACTCTGGTGGATTTCAAGCCAACCAATCAGAGTGCTGTGACAGGTAAATGTAGAGACTGTCAGTCTCTTCAGTTACCTATCAGAGCACTCTGATTGGTTGGCTTGAAATCCACCAATCAGAGTGCTTGTGTCATTTTAGCGTAAGTTTTTGGAATTTTCCCACGCTGTGTAATTTGACTCATAACACTCTGGTTACTCAATCCATCAATCAGAGTTATGAGTCAAATTACACAGTGTGGGAAAATTCCAAAGAACTTTCCCATGCTGTGTAAAATGACACAGAGCACTCTGATTGGTGGATTTCAAGCCAACCAATCAGAGTGCTGTGACAGGTAAGCTTGCAATCCAGACAATCAGAGTGGTCTGTGCCATTTTACACAGCGTGGGAAAGTTCTTTGGAATTTTCCCACGCTGTGTAAAATGACACAGAGCACTCTGATTGGTTGGATTTAAAACTAACCAATCAGAGTGCTTTGTGTAATTTTACACAGCGTGGGAAAATTCCAAAGAACTTTCCCACGCTGTGTAAAATGACACAGAGCACTCTTATTGGTGGATTTCAAGCCAACCAATCAGAGTGCTGTGACAGGTAAATGTAGAGGCTTACCTGTCAGTCTCTTAATTTACCTGTCAGAGCACTCTGATTGGATGGCTTAAACCCACCAATCAGGGTGCTCTGAGCCTAATTGCAGAGCGGGGCAAGGCTTATAAAGCCTTACCCCGCCCTGCAGAGTTCAATCTGCGCAGTGCCCTCCATGGGTGAAAATTTATTTATTTATTTTTTATTTTTTTTAATTTTGCGCGCTCTTTTTTTTTTTTTAAAGTGTGCTGGTTATTATGGATTTTTATTTGGCCTTTTTTGGGGGCTGAAAAAAGAAGAGTTTAGAAGAAAGAGATCAAATGGTAAGTCAATTTTTTTTTTTAACAGGTATTTAGATACGGGTCCCCCCTCATTATTTTTAGGATAAGGTGGGTAGGGAGGGGTTATTTTGGGGGGGATGGGGTGACTAGGGGTTTAGGCACCCCAAGTCACCTGGGGGGGGTTAAATTTTTATTTAGGGCCCCCACCCACCACGCAGGGGTGGGCGCCAGGGGGAGGACAGTAGGTCCCCCCCAATTTTTATTTATGGCCCCCATCCACCACTCAGGGGTGGGGGACAGGGGGGAGAACATTAGGTGCCCCCCAATTTTTATTTATGGCCCCCACCCACTGCTCAGGGTGGGGGCCATAAATAAAATAATACTAAATACTACTAAGAAACCAGCTTATATAGAGGCTGAGTCACATGCTGCACTGGCCAATCACAGCCATGCCATTAGTAGGCATGGCTGTGATGGCTTCTAAGGGCACACAAGTCAAATGCTTGTTGATTGGCCGCCCTGCAGCCTTTCAAAACGCGTCATTAAATCGCCGAACACCTAACTCCAACCCGAACATACAGTGATATGTCCGTGTTCAGGTCCAGGGTCCAAAAAAAACGTAATGTTCGGTACGAACTCGAACTTCGTGGTTCGGGTGCGCTCAACTCTTGTGATGATATTTGGTAAAGAAAGTAAAGCAAATATTTGCCTCCTGTAATTAATACAATTAATATTATTTTTTGTGTGCATGCTAGAATGATCTACAATTATCTGCGATTTTTGAGTTAAATCACTGTGTTTAAATCACGGCCATGATGGGGTTATTTCACATTCCTGGGCTACCATATGGTCTCAAAAGGCAACTAAGGTCCAGCAAACCAATCTGGCAAACTAGATCGGGCAAGTCCTATATTGACCCTGTAACTTTCCAAAACACCATAAAATCTGTACATGAGGGGTAATGTTATACTCGGGAGACTTCGTTGAACACAAATATGAGTGTTCTAAATGAGTAAACCCTATTCTGACAATTATATCACCAGTAAAAGTGCAGTTTTTGTGTAAAAAAAAATGCAAAAAACAAAGAAAAATGCTAACTTTGGCCAGCGTTTGTGACTAAGTGGCTACAACAAAAGACGGGACATACCCCATTTTGAATACCCTGGGTTGTCTACTTTTACAAATGGTATGCCATGATGGGGTTAATTTCAATTCCTGGGCTGCTATATGGTCTCAAAGGCAACATTGGCCCAGCAAATCAATCTGGCAAATTGCAATGTGCAAAAATGGAAAATAACTACATTTGGCCCCTGTAAGTTTGCAAAAGCCCATAAAACCTGTACATTGGGGGCACTGTTCGGTAGATGTTGCTGAATACATATTGGGGGTTTCTTTGTCAGTAACATAAACGGAACTAAAAATCCATGCCTAAAGTAGAATGTGTGAGAAAAATAACACAAAAAAAACAAAGGCTGGTGGTAGAATTACTGCATGGAGAGTGTTAAAATGCCACCATTTAAAATACCCTAGGGTGTCTACTTTAAAAAAAAATATGGTTTGATGGGGGTAAAATACATTAGCCGGCGCAGGTTGACTACATGTCAAAATTCCAAGTTGAAAAATGGATATGCGCACCCTCCTAATAAGGTGTTTTAGCCCCCAGATAACCTGACACACCTATACATGGGTGGTATCGCTGTACTCAAGAGATGTTGCTGAACACATATTGGGGTGTTCTTTGGCAGTAACACCTAAAAGATGCTGATAATCCATGCCTAAATTACAATGTGTGTGAAAAATAATACAAAAAAATGACTACCTAATTGTTTGACAGAGACTGGTGGTAGAATTAGTGCAAAAATTCAGAGAAACGGCTATGTTTCACTGAGGGTTAATCCAGCCTCTGGTGGCTGTCTCATTGACAGCCGCTAGAGGAGATTCCGCGATTCTCACTGTGAAAATCACTGTGACGTCATCTTCCGGCTCCGGTATCAGTGCGGTGCGCGAGGGAGCTGAAGAGGAAGCACTCAGGGGAGAGTGCTCCCTCGCGCACCGGCCACCCAGACAGCCAGCCCGCCCGCTGGGGTCAGCAGGGCCAGCCTTGGGGGGTCCTGAAGTGGCTGGCTCCTGGGCCCCCCAGGAGAAGAGGCTGGCCCTGTGGGTACATACCGGGTCGCAGGGGCGACCGGGCCCCCTGGTGGGCCGGGCCCGGTCGCAGTCGCGACCCCTGTGACCTTGGTATGTACGCCACTGCCTATGGTGTCTACTTTTAAAAAATATATGGTTTGATGGGGTAAATTATATTGTCCAGCTTCAAAAAATGTCCCAAATGGGACATAGGTGCATGATGACTTACTGTGAAAATTGCAAGTTGGAAAACTGGAATGCGCACCCTCCAAATAAGGTGTTTTAGCCTCCAGAGAACCCAACATACCTATACATGGGTGGTATCCCTGTACTCAGGAGATGATGCTGAACACATATTGGGGTGTTCTTTGGCAGTAACCCTTAAAGGTCTCAGTACATATATTCTTAAATTACTATGTGTTTCAAAAAATCACCAATTATTATTATTTTTATTTATTTGGCATAGATTGGTGGTAAAATGGTTGCAGGAAAAGATTCAAAATACCCCAGGTTTAATACCTTAGGCTGTCTTCTTTTAAAAAACATATACATGTGAAGGGTTATTCGGGGATTCCTGACAGATATCAGTGTTACAATGTAACTTGCGTTAATTTTGAAAAAAATTGGTTTGGAAATAGCAAAGTGCTACTTGTGCCCTATAGCTTTCCAAAAAAAACTAAGAACATGCTAACATTGGGCATTTCGAAACTCAGGACAAAATTTTGAAACTATTTAGCACAGATGTTTTTTTGGCAGTTGTAGATGCATAACAGATTTTGGGGGTCAAAGTTCAAAAAGTGTGTTTTTTTTCATTTTTTTCATCATATTTTATAATTTTTTTATAGTAAATTATATGATATGATGAAAATAATGATATCTTTAGAAATACCATTTAATGGCGAGAAAGACAGTATATAATATGTGTGGGTACAGTAAATGAGTAAGAGTAAAATTACAGCTAAACACGAACACCACAGAAATGTAAAAAGAGGCTTGGTCCCAACGGCAAGAATTTTGAAAAACAGCCTGGTCACTAACGGGTTAAAAAGAAGATTTTTAGAACATAAAAACAATAGGAAAAAGTTATTAACACACTCAGTGCTGGTACATTGCAATAAATGTCCTAAATTTAATTTTAACACGTTTAGTTGTGTGGGAATAGAGATGGTGTCATTGGATTTAAAAGGGAGTGATCTCACTATGAAGTTAAAACGGAAATATGGTTATTGGATTCATACCTTAAAAACCATGCAACCTGAGGGATTAAAAGTAGACTTTGACATGGTATGTTTTTTATATATTTTTTTATAAAAAAAATTTGTATGATTCTTGATTAATGATGCCACCAGATAGGAGTGGTGTGTTAATCACTATTCTAATGATTAATTTTTTATTTATTATCAATGCAGTTTGATATATACAAATTTGGGGTAATATTTAATTTATTCATACTCTCTGGAGTAGGAGAGGTTCACCCACTGGAAGCTGGATCCTGGTCTTGGGTCCAGGGTGGGTGGAGGATGGTAAGATCCCAACCAAGCTGTGGTGGTTTGTGGGGTGTACAGTGCTATGGTGTCTGGTAGAGTGCTTGGAACTCTCGGTAAGCACTAGGAACATCGATTGACAGAGGCACCTGGTCGTGGTTGCAGGTGGTCCATCACACATTTATTTACAAATTTTTATACATTATATATTATTATTTTTCAGTATTATATTTCCTTCTCCTCGATCTTTATGATGAGACATTCCCAACTTATTTTGATGTGTATTTTTAGCTATATATATATATATATTTAGGCTTTGTATGTATATAGATCATTTGAAAGATAATGTGATTTGATTTTTATATACATTTTATATACTTTCTAATATTAGCCTCTTTTGTGTTTTTTTTGTTTGTTTGTTTTTTACATATCTTTTTGTTTCACGGTCTATCCCGTTTTTTCACATAAGAAAGCTCAATGAATTATACATGATCAATATCAGGTTAGAATGCAAACTAAAACCATGTGGAACACATCACATGGTTTGAATAAAAAGCGGACATACATCACAGATTCCTTGAACTGATAATGAGGCTTAAATCCCACTGAAACGCAAGAAATTAAGATTGTTAGCAGGTGTTTTTGAGAAATGTCCCTCATCTGATTGGCTGATGGAACTCTGAGGTGGTACGATACACATTTAATAAATGGATGCAGCAAGTACAGACCACAAGGAAGCTGTGAAGTCCTTGATAAATTCCCCAGCAGGATGGATCCCATAGGGTTAGGAGAGGCATCTTTATTAGTTTGTATTTTAATATCCTGGCTTACTTTGAAATCATCTTCACTGTTCCTGCACATTGGATTCTTCCATCTGGAATGTGTGAAGTGTTTTTATTCATGAGCTCGTTATTCTCTCTTATCTTGTGTGTGCAATTTGTAATAAATATTGTTTATACTTTTACTTAGTTTTGCACTATGTATTTGTCTCTCCTCTTTTATTTATAAAAATATATGAATGTGGAGTACAGAAAAGAAGGTGCTGCAGCATTTTCATTTGTTATACACCTGCTATCAACTCTTAATTTGTGAGTGCATAATAGTCACTATTCCCTTTTAAGATGTTTTACAGTATTACACTATTTGTGTTTTTTTTGTATTTTATTGTAGATTGTATTTTTTTGTGTATATGTCATTGGAGATTGAGAGGAGTCTATTCACCTTCTACATTGTGGCAAAAAGGTAATTTTTCCTTTTTAAAAAAATATGTCCATTGACAATTTTTATTTGGGGTCACACATGTTATGTTAAAAGTTTAAAGTTCTGTGGAGCAGAACAGACATATGACCAAAATTTGACCCTGCTCCTCTTCCTCTTTCAAGTATTTTTTAAACTTTACATTTGGCACAGTGTGTTTAATCTAGAATTTCTTATCTTCTGCTCTGTTAATTTCCTACTGGAGCCTTTCAATAAACAGATCGTTCTTTGTGTGATTAAAGTTAACTTAACAGAGCAGAAGATTTCTTCTAAAGTAAAGACTCTGATAAAACCACTTCTTCAGGCAGAGAATTCCACATCCTTATAGTTTGTACTGTAAAAAAACCTTGTCTTAGATTAAATCTCTTTTCTTCCAGTCTAAATGCGTGACCTTGTGTCCTATGTATAACCCTATTTATGAATAGATTTCTAGATAACGATTTGGACTGAATATATTTGTATAATGTTATCATATCCCCTCTGAGGTGCTGTTTTTCCAAACTAAAGAGATTTAAATTTTTTTAACCTGTCTTCCTAGCTAAAACGTTCCATTCCTTTTATCAATTTTGTAGCTCGTCTCGGCAATTTTTCTAGTGCCATGATATCCTTCTTTAGAGCAGTTGCCCAAAATTGCACAGCTTATTCAATTTGTGGTCTTATAAGTGATATAGAAAGTTGCAAAATTATATTTTCATCCTGACAATTTATGCTCCTATTTATCCATGACAAAACCCTACTGGCCTTAGCAACTGCAGATTGGCATTGCATATTTCTGCCTAATTTGTTGTCTATAACAATTCCCAAATCCTTCTTGTGTGTTGTTATCCCTAATTCACTACCATTTAGGGTGTAAGTTTCTTGTGCATTCTTGAACTCGAAGTGCTTTACTTTGCATTTCTCTACATTAAATTTAATCTGCAAATTTTTAGTGCCCAGTCCCCTAATCTATCTAAATCCCTCTGCAGCAAAACAATATCCTGCTCACATTGTATTACTTTACAAAGTTTTGTGTCATCTGCAAACACTAAAACATGGCTTTCAATGTCTATTTCAAGATCATTTATAAATATGTTAAAAAGAAGCGGTCCCAAAATATTGAAAAAGGTCTGTGAATGACAAATTGCAATAGTTATCAAATATTCAGATATGATGATTAAGATCTGGATAAGGATTGTTTCTGTGGAAAAATAGATGAATAGAGTGTAGTGATGTCCCGAACGGTTCGCTGGCGAATAGTTCCAGGCGAACATCGCTTGTACGCGTTCGCCACGGATGGCGAACATATGCGCTGTTCGGTCCGCCCCCTGTTCGTCATCATTGAGTAAACTTTGACCCTGTACCTCACAGTCAGCAGACACATTCCAGCCAATCAGCAGCAGACCCTCCCTCCCAGACCCTCACACCTCCTGGACAGCATCCATTTTACATTCATTGTGAAGCTGCATTCTTAGTGAGAGGAGGGACAGTGTAGCTGCTGCTGATTTGATAGGGAAATTGATAGCTAGGCTAGTGTATTCAGTGTCCACTACAGTCCTGAAGGACTCATCTGATCTCTGCTGTAAGGACAGCACCCCAAAAGCCCTTTTTAGGGCTAGAACATCAGTCTGCTTTTTTTTTTCTGTGTAATGTAATTGCAGTTGCCTGCCTGCCAGCCTGTGTGTCAGGCTCACAGCATATACTGTGCCCACTTGCCCAGTGCCACCACTCACTCACTGGTGTCCCAATAGCTTGCATTTAAAAAAAACAAAAACTTTTTGGACTGTAATATAATAGCAGTCAGTTTCCTTCACGAGTGTGCGTTTCAGGGCCTGCCCAGTGCCACCACTCACTCACTGGTGTCCCAATAGCTTGCATTTAAAAAAAACAAAACTTTTTGGACTGTAATATAATAGCAGTCTGTTTCCTTCACATTTAAAAAAATAAAATAAAAATTTGACTGTAATAGATTGAATAGCAGTTAGTTGTCTGCCAGCGTGTGTGTCAGGCTCACAGCATATACTGTGCCCACTTGCCCAGTGCCACCACTCATATCCGGAGTCACAATAGCTTGCATTTAACATAAACAAAACTTTTTGGACTGTAATATAATAGCAGTCAGTTTCCTTCACGCGTGTGCGTTTCAGGGCCTGCCAGGGCACAGTGTCACACCAGTGCAACTCATATCTGGTGTAACAGTAGTGTACATTTAAAAAAAAAAAAATTACTATTTTGACTGTAATAGATTGAATAGCAGTTAGTTTTCTGCCACCGTGTGTGTCAGGCTCACAGCGTATACTTTGCCCACTTGTCCAGTGCCACCACTCATCCGGTGGCACATTAGATTGCACACGCAGTGCCCCAAATTTGAAGTAGGAGGACCGACCAAGCATCTTTTTCCATCTCCCGGTTCCTAAAATCGATGCCATATACACGTCCCCTGATAGGGGATGTAACAGGGATTAAACTGATAAGAATAGTACTACTTAACACACCACTCCTATCTGGTGGCACATTAGATTGCACGCGCAGTGCCCCAAATTTGAAGAAGGAGGACCGACCAAGCATCTTTTTCCATCTCCCGGTTCCTAAAATCGATGCCATATACACGTCCCCTGATAGGGGACGTAACAGGGATTAAACTGATAAGAATAGTACTACTTAACACACCACTCCTATCTGGTGGCACATTAGACTGCACGCGCAGTGCCCCAAATTTGAAGAAGGAAGACCGACCAAGCATCTTTTTCCATCTCCCGGTTCCTAAAATCGATGCCATATACACGTCCCCTGATGGGGGACGTAACAGGAATTAAACTGATAAGAATAGTACTACTTAACACACCACTCCTATCTGGTGGCACATTAGATTGCACGCGCAGTGCCCAAATTTGAAGTAGGAGGACCGACCAAGCATCTTTTTCCATCTCCCGGTTCCTAAAATCGATGCCATATATACGTCCCCTGATAGGGGACGTAACAGGGATTAAACTGAAGTACTACTTAACACACCTTATAATAATGCAGAGAGAGGCAACGCAGAGAGAGGAGTCTGAAGAAGAGGAGTCAGAGGAGGAAGGTGGCTTTGAGGAGGTGGAAGACCAAACACAGCAGGCGTCCCAGGGGGCTTGTTGTCACCTTTTGGGGACCCTTGGTGTTGTACGTGGCTGGGTGGAGGAAGAGACCTTCAATGACATCAGTGAGGACAAGGAACGGGACATGGCTAGCTTGGTATCCAACCTTGTGCAAATGGGGAGTTTGCGGTTGTGCAAATGGACTGTTTGCGGTTGTTTGCGGTGCGTTAAATGGGGAGTTTGGTCTGTCACTGTGAAGCAGGCGTAATCCTTACACTACCTGATCGATACAACATCATACCTGATGTTTTAAAGCACGTTATTCCAAACAATTTTGGAATGTTAGGTGATTTATGCCCTTTATGGATTAAAACCAGACTCTGCATCAACTATGTAATTTTCCATGGGAGTTTTGCCATGGATCCTCCTCCGGTATGCCACAGTCCAGGTGTTAGTCCCCTTGAAACAACTTTTCCAATACTATTGTGGCCAGAAAGAGTCCCTGTGGGTTTTAAAATCCGCCTGCCTTTTGAAGTCTATGGCGGTTCGCCCGGTTCGTGAACATTTGCGGAAGTTCGTGTTCGCCATTCGCGAACCGAAAATTTTATGTTCGCTACATCACTAATAGAGTGATTTTTATGATACATAATTTGAAAGAAATAAAATTGACAGATTCATTTTTAAATTTTATGTTGTAATGAAAAGAGAGATAAGTTGAGACACAAAGTAGGGAAGCCTACACCCAGTGTTAGTATGGTTAATTAAAGAAGAGATACGATTAAGATGATCAACTGCATGTAGGTCTAGCTAGGGGGATAAGGGCTGAAAAAAGCTTGACGTATCATCCTTGAGCAAAATATTATGACAAATGCAGGATGGGAGCCAGATTAACAAGTACAGATGATAAAGTGGAAAAAGAAGATAGGTGGTTCTTAACATGATCAAATAGTTTTATATATAAAAGGTTCTAGTGAGAGAATAGTGGCATACTTATTAGTGCCATAATAAAAAAACACAAATAAAACAAGCATGACTTACAGTTGTGCTGAAAAGTTTGCATACCCTTGGAGAATTGGTAATATATGTACCATTTTGAAAGAAAACATTAGTGAGCAGGCAAAACACATTTCTTTTATTTATTATGGAATTAATTTTCAACTGTAGGTTAATACAGAATAGCACAATCATAAAACAAAACATGACAAAAAAAAAAAAATGAAATGACCCCTGTTCAAAGTCTGCATGCCCTTAGTTCTTAATACTGTGTATTCCCCTTTCGCATGAATGATAGCATGCAGTCTTTTGTAATAGTTGCCCATTTGTCTTGGCAAAATGCCTCTAAGTCATGCAAAGTCTGTGGTTGTCTTGCGTGAATCACACATTTAAGATCTCCCCAGAGTGGCTTGATGATATTAAGGTCAGGAGACTGTTATGGCCACTCCAGAACCTTCACTGTTTTCTGCTGTAGCCACTGGAGGGTGAACTTGGCTTTGTGCTTAGGGTCATTGACATGCTGCAAAGTCACCCCATGCACATCCTTCGTGCACAAGAATGCAAATTGTCTGCCAATATTTTCTGATAAAATGCTGCATTCATCTTGCCATCAATTTTCACAAGATTCTCTGTGCCTTAAGAGCTCACCAGTGGTCTCATCACTACAAATTACAATGTGTCAGAAGCTGTGCGGAGTGTCAAGGTGTTGTCGGGCATATTATAACCAGGCTTTTTTGTGGCATTGGTATTGTTGCATTGTCCTCCTTGAAACAACCACACCCTCTTTTTCCAGAACAGCCTGTATTTCTCATGAGGCTACCTGTGGGTCTTTCTTTGTATCCCGAACAATTCTTCTGGCAGCTGTGGTGGAAATCTTTCTTGATCTACCTGACCTTGGCTTGGCATTAAGAGATACCCAAACTTTCCACTTCTTAATAAGTGATTAAACAGTACTGACTGGCATTTTTTAAGGCTTTTGATATCTGTTTAAATCCTTTTCCATGTTTATAAAGTTCCATTGCCTTGTTATGCAGGTCTTTTGACAGTTCTTTTTTGACAGCTCTTTTCTGCGTTCTATGGCTCAGTATCTAGCCTGCTCAGTGAATCGACGTGAGATCTAACAAACCCATTGATTATTTATACACAGACACTAGTTGCAATTTTAAAAGCCACAGGTGTAGGAAATGAACCTTTATTTGCCATTTTTTAACCAGTGTGTGTCACCTTGTGTGTCTGAACCAAGCCAATAATCACAGTTTATTAACCCCTTAAGGACACATGACATGTGTGACATGTCATCCCCTTTATTCCAGAAGTTTGGTCTTTAAGGGGTTAAAAAGAAAGACGGAATACCGCACTCTTGCTGAGATCCTGGTGCTACCAGACCTGGGGTTGGCTGTCACCACCGGAATAGTTGAAAAAGTTGTGGCTGCAGTTTTGTAGCAGACTTTATTGGAAAAAGTGCTCAAAGAGATCTTTCTCAAGTTGGACCACAACTTTTTCAACTGTAACAAGGTCAAACATTCAAGGGTATGTAAACTTTTGTTCAGGGCCATTTGGGTGATTTTGATACATGGTATTTCTGACACACTTCCAAATTAAAATATGCAAAATGGTCACATACCTTTCTACCAAATTTTAATTAGCATACTAACTAATGTTTCTGATGGTTTAATCTTACTCTTTAACTACATATTTGTTTTAAGTCACCTGTTTTATGTATTGCCATTGCTACTCAATGGATGATATTGTCTTTTTTTTATGTAACACTTTTATGTAGAAGAAGTGTATAGAAACATAGAATGTGACGGCAGATAAGAAACATTCGGCCCATCTAGTCTGCCCAATTTTTTATAGGAATGGATATGGGGTAGGGAGTTTTTTTTTTACTGCACTCCTAACAGCTGTTGACATTTTTAGAGGCAAAAGATGTTTTTCAGCTGCTTATACCAATATTTAGATTTGAAAATAAGGGAGGCTTCAAAATTCTAGGGCTGTATTGTAAATTCGGCGCAAACACTATTCAAACCAAAATGTTCCAGAGGCTTTCGATCTAAAATGGCTATTTACACAGAAACCCCATTCAAAATGTATTCCCAATATATACAACAAGTAACTATGTTATTAATAAACACATTTATAACACACTGTGAGATTCATTTTAATGACATTGGAAAATATACATATATATTCTGTCTTTTAACAACCATATTTTTTTTTTTTTTTTGCAATCAGTGAAAATAGATAGAACACAACTTAAAAAGAGATTGTTTTCAGTTTTTACATTTTTGTCCTGAGAAAGGATGAATACATTAACAAATATCTATCGCTATTGGGCTTGTCATTCTGATATAAAAAGAAGGGGAGATACAACGCCAACTCCAAAGGCAGCAGAATAAGGTCTGTTACTTGGATACCCTAATAACCCAAGAGGAACAAGGAAAAAATAAGAAATACTAGATAATCATATACAGATATATACACACACACACACACAATATTATATATAAAATATTGAGCTATAATAAAAAGTTCCAGCAGAAAAAGTATTTTTTGGAGATAAGAACCCTTTGAAGGTAGTGCTTTTTTGGAGGTCAGTCTGTTATCCTCCTTAGTGTTCAAGTAGACAAAACTTTAGTGCAGATGAGGAATCCCGTTGTTGGTGTCTCATATGACATAAAGCACAAAAGAAACCACCAATAGTGTAATCCAGTATATACAATGTTTTTGGTAAAATTAAGATAACATATACTCACAAGGGGAAAGCTTCTATTTAGCTCTTAGATAGGGCTGGGAGCATTACAATCCCAGCTCAAGGATAAATCTGGTGCTGTCCTCATCACAATGTAAATGGCATATAAAAGGAATAAAACGAGATCTAGTGCTCACTGTTTCAAACAATAGTACTTTTTGAAAAATATATAAAATCTACTCACAATTTCAAGAGCACCTTTTGCTCAATGATATCAGCTTGGGTGGTATGATCCCCACCAAGGATATATGTAGGTAGATGTGGAGGTTCTTTTAGATTAAAAAAGAAAATGCAGGATAAAAAATACATAAAAAACAAACACAAAATTTTTAGGGTAAAAACAATGTTTACTGCAATATACCACACAAAATAAAAAGATTAAAAAAGTCCTTCTATATAATCAGAAAGCGTTTCACCCATAGGCTCTCTCAAGTGATAAAAACACTACTAAGGAGGATAACAGACAGACCTCCAAAAAAGCACTACCTTCAAAAGGTTCTTATCTCCCAAAAAAACAACTTTTTCTGCTTGGACTCTTTAGTATTGGTTTATCTCAATATTTTTATATATAATATTGTGTGTGTATACATATCTGTATAAGATTAACTAGTATTTCTTATTTGGCGCAGTCTTTTTTTTCTGTATTTTTTCCTTGTCATTCTGATATATTTAAAGTTTTTCTACTTTGTCTATCCCTGTAAGGAGATGTAATTCTGGCATTCATATCTAGCTGTCATATATAGACAATGTTTTAATTGGGAGTTTTAAAGTCCTCTTATTTTATTTTCTGCATCCTTGCTCTTTACAAAGAAGAAAAATATGTTCAAAAAACATACAATATAAATATTACAAAATATACAGTTAATACATTTACATTTGTAGACATATTTATTAAAATATTACAAGGATGAATTCAGAAATGCTGGCAATAATTACAATTTGACTTTCTACATTTTTCTCTGAACCAACATTGCAGTCTATTCATTAAACATAATGTACAGTGAGTAAAAAAATTATTTGATCCCCATCTGATTTGTAATGTTTACCCACTGCCAAATAAATCATCAGTAATAATTATTATAATTTTAATGGTAGGAATATTTTAAAAGTGAGAGACAGAATAACACAAAAAAAAAAAAATCCAGAAAAACACATGTCAAAAAAGTTATAAATTGATTTGCATGTCAATGAGTGAAATAAGTATTTGATAACTTATCAATCAGCACGATTTCTGGCTCCCAGGTGTCTTTTATACAGGTAAAAAGTTGAGATTAGGAGCATTCTCTTAAAGGGAGTGCTCCTAATCTCAGCTCATTACCTGTATAAAAAAACACGTGTCCACAGAAGCAATCAATCAGATTCCAAACTCTCCACCATGGCCAAGGCCAATGAGCTGTCCAAGGATGTCAAAGACAAGATTTTAGACCTAAACAAGGCTGGAATGGGCTACAAGACCATCGCTAAGCAGCTCGGTGAAAAGGTGACAACAGTTGGTGCAATTATTCGCAAATGGAAGAAACACAATAACTGTCAGTCTCCCTTGGTCTGATGCTCCTTGCAAGATCTCACCTTGTGGAGTTTCAATGATCATGAGAATGGTGAGGAATCATCCCAGAACTACACAGGAGGATCTTGTTAATGATCTCAAGGCAGCTGGGACCATAGTCACCAAGAAAACAATTGGTAGGACACTACGCAGTGAAGGACTGAAATCGTGCAGCGCCTGCATGGTCCCCCTGCTCAAGAAAGCACATGTACAGGCCTGTCTGAAGTTTGCCAATGAACATCTGAATGATTTAGAAGAGAACTGGGTGAAAGTGTTGTGGTCAGATGAGACCAAAATAGAGCTGGTTGGCATCAACTCAACTCGCATATTTGAAGGAGGAGGAATGCTGCCTATGACCCCAAGAACACCATCCCCAAATATGAAGGTAGAAACATTATGCTTTGGGGGTGTTTTTCTCCTAAGGAGACAACTGCACTTCATCAAAGTGACGATTGATTGGGGTCATGTATTGTCAAATCTTGGGTGAGAACCTCCTTGGCATTGCCAAGAAATTGAAAATGGGTCGCTGGACAAAGTTAGCATTTTTTTTTTTTTTGCATTTTTATTTTTTTTTACCTGTGATTTCATCGTCGTGATAAGTTTTACTTTTTAAAACACATATATTTGTGTTCAGAGAAGTCTCCTGAGTATAACAATGCCCCCTATGTAAAGGGTTTATGGTGATTTAGAAAGTTACAGGGTCAAACATAAGATTTGCCAGTTTCTGTTTTTGTAAATTGCTTTTTGTGGTCAAAGTTTAAGCATACTGGCTCTATGAATGATCACTGTGCATATAGACAATGGCGAAATATATGCACAAAACAGCCAAAATTGGCCAAGGCCCAATATTTCTATGAAAATCTGAACAATAACATCTCAAACCCTAGAAATTCCAGCATGACAATGACCCAAAACACACAGCCAAGGCAGCAAAGGAGTGGCTCAATAAGAAGCACATTAAGGTTCTGGAGTGGCAAAGCCAGTCTCCAGACCTTAATCCCATAGAAATTTGTGGAGGGAGCTGAAGGTTTGAGTTGCCAAACGTCAGCCTCGAAACATTAATGACTTGGAGAGGATCTGCAAAGAGGAGTGAGACAAAATCCCTCCTGAGATGTGTGCAAATCTCATGGCCAACTACAAGAAATATCTGACCTCTGTGATTGTCAACAAGGGTTTTACCACCAAGTACTAAGTCGAAGGGGTAAAATACTTATTTCACTCATTGACATGCAAATCAATTCATAACTTTTTTTACGTGTTTTTCTGGATTTTTTTTTTATTCTGTCTCACTGTTAAAATACACCTACTATTAAAATTATAGACTGATGATTTCTCTGTCAGTGGGCAAATGTTCAAAATCAGCAGGGGATCAAATCCTTCTTTTCCCTCACTCATATGACTAAGTTACAAATATGTAAATATTACCAAGTTATACTACTAAATATTATATGTTCAATATAATGTTTAAAATGTGCAACTATTGATATTAATAAATATTGATATGCTTGTGCAAGCTTTTCAAATGATTTTACATTTTGCAAGAAACTTTTAAAAATGATTTTTTCAACATGTTAATATCTCAATAAATGTTTGATATATAAAATATATGTGTATCAATATATCAAAATAAATCAAAAGATTGTAAAATATAAATATTTTTCATAATATTAAATTATTTGAAAAGCTTATCAAACAATTTAAAAAAGTGTTTCTAGCCCACCTGACTCCCCTCCCAATGAGTATTTTATAAAGATAACATCTTTATTAAATACTCCGTGACATTGTTGAAATTTTACTGAGATTGCAGTACATTCAAAGGATGTACTGCTTCTCAGTATATTCCCTACACAAAACTTGACAAAATGCAAAGCTACTGCTGCCACGTTTTTGTCATATTCCCTAGGCATCACTAGTGATGACTGTAGGCAAAAAGGTATTGTCTATGGAGCATAATGCATTCTCGCAGGATCCTCTATAAACCTCAGTGTTGGATACCACCTAACTCCAGCATCCACTGAATCGCCAGTGACGTAACCACAGGTCCTGGAAAAGGGGGCAGCTCCACCCAAGTTAATGGTAGGTCATGCCTGGCTACGTGTCAACAGTGGCGTACCAACCACAGTTGCAGGACACATTAAAAGGAGGGGAAGAGAGGGAGGAATAAAACATGAAGGGGAGGGTGGAGAGCGAGAGGGTATGGTACCCATGGAAGGGAGAGGGAGAGAGGGAAGAATGGGACACATGGATCGGCTGTGAGGGAGGAAGGTATTGGAAACATGGAGGGGTTGATAGGGGAGGGAATCGGAAACATGGAGGGGCTTTGGAGTCGCGGTAATGAGACACATGGGGGGCCAGGGCGTGAGATAAAACACCGGGGGGAATGAGCCACATGGGAGGGGTGATCACAGGGCAATTTTCGCACCAGGGCCTGGTGGATTCTAGTTACGCCTCTGCCTGTTTATCATGCAGGCCAGCCCACTGAGGGCAGACCCTGCAAGGAGTACGGTTTCAGTGTTCCCTAATCATAGTACATTATGATTTTGTGGAGAGTTCCCTATCATCCCCAAAAGCAGGACCCCAAAATCAGGACTGTCCTGTGGAATTAGGGATGGTTGGAAGTCATTGTGTTGTACTCTTTTGCATGTGTGAGAGCACAAGTATGACATGGGCTCCTGTTAATATAGCACCAAAAGCTGACTAGAGCCTGGAGGAAAACCAGGTTTAAGTAAGTAAAACTAACCAGCCCCTGCACTTACAGCCACCAGACACCAAGTGGAGCAGGCATTGTAGGGGATATTATCCAAGTATGCAAAGACCACAGACATTGACAGAGCCACTTTATACAAAGGCCACAGAGTTATTCACTATACAGAGAATTGTTGGGAATTGTCCACTGAATTACATATTTTATGCCAAAACTGCTAAGATGGAAACATAAATGCATTTTTCCAGTTCAGTAATTTTGTCCTAAAAATTGCAATTGACTAGTCAATTCTGAAAAATTTTCCAGTTTAAATACCAGATATATATATTTTAAATCAGAAAATCTTTCCACAGATGTGTCGGTTATATAACATTTAGGAGTACAATAAGACATCAGATTTACCATAACAAACTTATTCTATTTCTCTTTGGGGAAGATCTTCTGTCTTGTACCATATATTGTATGCTTCCAATTTATAAAATGTTGTATGCAATGAAATCATAATTTTAGAATCGTGTCTCATTTCCCACCTACAAAAATAAGAAACAATCATGTATTAAAATATTGCAATCCAGTCCTGGCAAACTACAGATCTCCCATGTATGCTGCAACAGTAATGTCTTGTATTATACACATATTGGTCCTAGCCAGGCAGCTATGCTGTATTTCCATGGGTGTTATATTCACAAAGAAATTATGTTAAGACATTATTTGGTAGACATTCCAGAAAAAAATTAAATGTTCTAAGTTAGTATACAGACTAGTCATCACAGCTTCAATTAAATGTTATGCTATGTTTTAAAAGTAATGCAGCAGATTGAAAAAATATTAGGCTCTTTAGCCAATCAGTGGTGAACTAATAGCATGGGCGCCATCAGTGGCATAGGCCTCAGAGGACCTTAAAGACACACTCCAGGCACCCAGACCACTTCTGCCCATTGGAGTGGTCTGGGTGCCAACTCCCACCACCCTTAATCCTGTAAGTATAATTATTGCAGTTTTTAGAAACTGCAATAATTACCTTGCAGGGTTAAGCCCTCCTCTAGTGGCTGTCTATCATCTCTTTTATATTAAGTGCACATATAATTTTGTTCAGGAGAAACAGGGTTTTCAATTCATATCAAATATTTATATATGAAACATAATTTAATATGAATAAAATCTAAAAAAGTATAAGAAATTAAGAAAATGTGATTTTATGTTGATTTGGTAAGTTACAGGGTCAAACATAAGATTTGCCAATTTTTGTATTTGTAAATTGCTATTTGCCAGATGTTGCCTTTGAGACAGTATAGCAGCCCAGAAATGAAAATTAACCCCACCATGACATACTATTTGAAAATGTTGACAACCTAGGGTATTCAAAATGGGGTATGTACAGTCTTTTGTAGAAGCCACTTAGCCACAAACGTTTGACAAATTTAGCGTTCATATTTGTTTTTTGCATTTTTTAAACAAAAATTGCACTTTTACTGGGGATATTATCGTCGTGATAAGTTTTATTGTTTTGAAACACTAATATTTGTGTTCAGCTAAGTCTCACAAGTATAACAATACCCCCATGTACAGGTTTTATGGTGTTTTGGAACATTACAGGATCAATATAGGGCTTGCCCTAATTAGTTTGAAGATTGGTTTGCTGGATCTATGTTGCCTTTTGAGACCATATTGTAGCTTAGGAATGTGAATTAAGCTCATCATGGCATACTATTTTCAAATGTAGAATACACAGAGTATTCAAAATGGGGTATTTCCAGTCTTTTGTAGTGGCCACTTAGTCACAAACGCTGGACAAAGTTAGCATTTTTATTTTTTTTTGCATTTTTATTTTTTTTTACCTGTGATTTCATCGTCGTGATAAGTTTTACTTTTTAAAACACATATATTTGTGTTCAGAGAAGTCTCCTGAGTATAACAATGCCCCCTATGTAAAGGGTTTATGGTGATTTAGAAAGTTACAGGGTCAAACATAAGATTTGCCAGTTTCTGTTTTTGTAAATTGCTTTTTGTGGTCAAAGTTTAAGCATACTGGCTCTATGAATGATCACTGTGCATATAGACAATGGCGAAATATATGCACAAAACAGACAAAATTGGCCAAGGCCCAATATTTCTATGAAAATCTGAACAATAACATCTCAAACCCTAGAAATTTTTGGAAAGTCATCAAACTACAAACTCCCCCAATCCACTCCCAACCCTCCACTGTCAAAGTGGATAACCAAACCCTGCAACTTCCCTTAGATGTAGCAAATGACTTTAGCAATTATTTTGTCGGATGCTCTACTGCCCTGATTGCCATGCTAATAAATGACACGCATTCTGAAACTACAAATGTGGATCAGGTCCCACTAAATTTGCAAAGGCCCAATATAGACAGATTCATTTTTAGACCTGTACCTGTAAGTGTCATTAAAAAACATCTTAATAATCTAAAAATGAAAAACCAGTCTGGATCTGATCAAATCCCAGCAATGCTGTTGAAGCTCAGTGCGCCGGCAATTGCTAAACCCGTCGCAACTCTAATTGACGAATCCTTGGTGTCTGGATACATACCCAAACTTTGGAAGACTGTGAGAGTAGTGCCTATCCATAAAAGTGGTGACACTACTTTGGTTTCTAACCATCGCCCAATGTCATTGTTCCCGGTATTGTCAAAAATCAAAAACGTGTCCATACACAACTATGTGAGTACTACCAACAATCAAACTATCTAACCCCTGATCAATCGGGCTTTCGCCAGAATCACTCCACTACATCTGCCCTCTTAAAAGTTTGCAATGACATCCAAACTGGCATGGAACAAGGAGACCTAACTGGAGCTATTTTCTTTGATTTTGAAAAGGACTTTGACACAGTAGACCACGACATTCTACTGCACAATTCAAAAACTCTGGTATTGGTGATCATTCGCTAACCTGGTTTCGATTGTATGTATCGGATCGCTCGCAATATGTGTCCATTTCTGACAGCAACTCCCTCCCTCTTCCAGTCACGTGTGGTGTTCCCCGAGGTTCCATTCTCGGCCACCTACTACTTACATTATTTACAAATGATCTGCCTAATGTCTGCAAATCCTCAAATGTTCACATGTACACAGATGACATAGTAATCTATGTGAGCAAATCCAATCTACCGCAGCTTGAGGCTGTGCTCCAAGACCAGTTTACAGAGGTAGAAAAGTGGATTGCAAAAAACAAACTCTTCCTGAACACTGACAAAACTGTCACAATGATCTTTGGAACAGTACCTAAATTACACAAATTACACAATTCCCACCTATCAATCAAAACAAATTCAAATGGCACACTGACCACAGTCCCCTCTTTCAAATACTTGGGTATGATGTTAGACCAAAATCTATCTTTTGGCCTGCACATAGAAAAGCTTGCATCTAAACTTTATCCAAAACTAGGTGCCCTGTACAGAAACAAATCCTGCCTAAGCCCTACAGTAAAGGAAAAGATTGTACAGCAAATGCTGATGCCAATCATTGATTATGGGGATGTAGTATATACATCTGCATCGCAATCCCACATGAATAAACTCAACACATTGTATAACTCATTCTGCCGATTTGTGCTACAATGTAATTACAGGACTCCCCATTGTGACATGCTAAAAGAACTAAACTGGCTGTCGCTGGAAGCCAGACACACCCTTCATCTTTCGAGCCTTGTGTTTAAGAGCTTTTCTGGGAAACTCCCACCCTACCTGAACAAAATGCTTTCCCCAGCTGTTCCCACTTCCAATAACCTCTGATCCAGTACCAACACTTTACTTAGTCTACCTCAATACAAAAATAAAGCAGCCCGATCCTCCTTCTCCTACAGAGTGCTGCAATTGTGGAACAACCTCCCGCACAAATTAAAATCTTCCCTAAGCCTAAAGTCCTTTAAGAGATCCCTCTCTACATATTTCAAAACAGAATGCACCTGTCATGGTTGATTATATATTTCCTACCTGTTAAAATTTTTATTTATTGTGTATTATTATTGTTTTTGTATTTTATTGTACCCTAATGTAACAATGCAATGATTTGTGGACCCAGGACATACTTGAAAACAAGAGAAATCTCAATGTATCTTTCCTGGTAAAATATTTTATAAATAAATAAAAATAAATAAATAAATTTGGCTATGTTGCCTTTGAGATGGTATGGCAGCCCAGAAATGAAAATTAACCCCACCATGACATACCATTTGAAAAACGTAGACAGCCCACGGTATTCAAAATGGGGTATATCCAGTCTTTTGTAGAAGCCACTTAGCCACAAACGCTTGCCAAAGTTAGTGTTCATATTTGGTTTTTTTGCATTTTTTTACACAAAAACTGAACTTTTACTGGTGATATCATCGTCATGATAAGTTTTTCTATTTTGACACACTAATATTTGTGTTTGGCGAAGTCTCCTAAGTATAACAATAACCCCATGTACAGGTTTTGTGGTGTTTTGGAAAGTCATAGGGTCAATATAGGGCTACAATCAGATAGAGGGCTACAATCTCTGCTGAGCTTTGTGCTTGGCTCTACTCCGCTATTCTACTCCTAAGGCTATAGCAGCCTACCTTGAGCAAGCTTTAAGCATTTCGCAACCTCCTGCTCATGCAGATTTTGATTCAGACAATTCACATATATCAGAGCAAGAGGAAGCCCCACTCAAGCGCACTTGGAAAGGGGACAGCACGTCAGCGAGCAAAGGTCAAGCACCAGCTAAATCTGTCAAGTTATCTTTAACACCGTCTGTGTTACAAGATTTAGACCCTCTAGAGGGTACTATTTCACCCTAGAATCTCCAGGTTCTGGACAAATATTATGCCGACTACTCGGATGAGGATCTCACGGTGAGTATGTCCCAAGATTCCTCTTTATCCGAATACGTAAAAGAGTCTTTTATTGTTACACAGCCTACTCAGTCAAAAAATTACTCTGACAAGATAAAAAATCCAGACCAGTCTACCAATACACTTCTGGATGCATCTGGCAACCCCTTTTTTGATCCATGTATTATTCGGCACCCACGCTCTGCCGAGTGGGTGCCACCAGAATATATCAATAATTTCTGCAAAATGTGGCTCCGCAAACCATTAGAAAAAGAAAGAGCCAAATTACGAGCTGAATGTCCCCAGCCCACCATACCGGGTAAAGTGGCCTTAACTCCTGAATTCGACTGGCTATTGGTCACATTCCTAGCTAAATAACAAGGTATTGAACAAGGTCTCAAATTGGCACATGATAGACTCTTGGATATTGCTGGGCCATTGATACAGATTTTTATATTGGCTGACGAAGCTCTTATGAGCGGTGAATTAGACCCACTTATGGTGTGTGAGTGGGCTCAAAGGGTGCTATGCATCCTAGGTAATGCCAGTGTGGCCATCTCTACAGAGAGATGCAAAGCCGTGTTATACAAAATAGACGCCAAATTGGTCAACATCAGCAATAAAGAATTAGGTCCAGATGCAAATGGTCTGTTATTTGGTGATAGTTTCATAAGAGACCTGAACAAGCATGTCTCAGTGTTCACCTCCCTGAACAGAGCACAATCCTCCCTAGGCAGGGTATTCCGCACATAATCGTTTTTCAGAGCTGGTCGCTTTCGAGGCCATGCCACCAGCAGAGCCGTCTTCACAGGCTACAGGACTCGACCAAACGACAACTGGAACATGGGCTTTACCCGCCCTTATCACCAACAGCTGTTCCCAAATAGAGGGTCCTTCCGAGGAAGTATACTTTACTGTGCTGGTCGCTTAAAAACATTGTCTTTTTCTCCAGTTCCATTGGCTACAAGACATTTGGCAGTTCATCTGCCTTGCCTTCGGCCTTTGTTCCACCCCTTGGTGTTTCACTAGGTTGATGAAACTAGTTATGGCTCTGCTCCGATCACAAGGAATTCGGTCCATCATTTACTTGGATGATATTCTAATCATGGCTCAAGATCCACAGACTCTTTGTCACCAGGTGGAAGTGACCTCTGCACTACTCCAAAATCTAGGATTTCTCATACATTTTCAAAAATCCACTCTAGAACCCTCACAAACAGTGCAATTTCCTGGATTTCTACATTCATCCAAGATCAGAGCCATAAAAAAGGACGTTCTGAAACTATTGTCCTCACAACAGATCCACCTATGAGATCTCACACACATGATTGGTCTCCTCTCAGCTTCCATACAAGCCATCTTTCTGCGACCACTATAGCAATGCAACGCTTGAAGACTTTTTACCTACATCGGACCACCTCAGACGACCAACTAATTTTATTAACACACGAAGTACGTTGGAACTTTATTGGTGTTGGACACCTGGAACAGGAAGGCCATTTTTGTATCCCAACCAGATTTTATCCTGCTCTGAAATTTCAACTGAAGGCCTTTGGTCCCCTGCAGAACAAGCACTCTATATCAACTGTTTGGAACTTATCGAAGAATCTGTCTATTTAGGCAGAATACCTTCCAGGTCATGACAATCTAGTCGCGGACTGGTTCTCCCGACATTGAATCCACAGTTCTTCAACAGCATTCATGTATTACGTGGACCACTCAGCCTGGATCTCTTCATGTCTCGTCTGAATCATCAGACGGACGCCAATTTCAGTTGGCTACCAGATCCACTCTCACTGGCGGTAGGTGCATTTCTCCAAATCTGGCTGATGTCAGGGGCGTATACCTTTCCACCCTTCTCCATGATCTCACATACTCTTCACCTTCTATAAGTTCAAGGTGTCCAGATAATTCTAATAACGCTATTATGGCAAGCACAATTGTGGTTCCCAACCCTCCTGGAGATGTCATTGGACCCTCCCTCTGCTGTTAGCTCGTCCTCGGGATCTACTCCGGAATCCAGAAGCCGAATTTCATCCATCTATGGCTCATAGCCTGGACCATTTCAGGGAATCCTGGCGCAGAAATTTTGAACAACTCAATCACTCTTATGGGACTCATGGGCCCCCGGGACTCCATGAGCTTACACCTCCGCTTGGCAGATTTGGGTCCGTTGGTGTGTGGGAGCGAATACTGATCCCGGTTTCAGCATCTCTCACTCACATTTTGAATTTTCTATCATATCGCTCTACCAATGTCTTCAGACCTGCTATTTCTGCTGCTCCTGCCCCAGTTGATAGCTATGGGCAAACACCCATCTATTTGCAGGCTTTTACAAGGCATTTGTCTTGTCAGACCCCCTGCTGCTAGATATTCCACGTTTTGGGATGTTGCCTAGGTTTTTTCCTTTTTGGAAGCTTGGCCCCTAATAACGCGCTCTCCTTGTGCCAGATTTATGCTAAGGTGGCACTACTTCTCTGCTTAGTGTCCTTTTGTTGCATTTCAGACATTCAAGCTTTTGATGTACACGCAGTTATCTTTGCCCGTGATGGGGTACACTTTACCATTAGGAGACGTACTAAAGTTGGTTCATCGAACCTTATGTTCGTGGATACATCTCTCTTACGACCCCACTCAGAGCACCCTTGGGTTTTCTATTTGTATTGTATGTCCGACCTAACAAACCAGTCTCCTGACCAACTATTGCCCATTGGATTAGGTGGCTAATCACTCTAGCAGGGGCTGACGCCTCTTTTGGTGCCCATTCAGTCAGAGGTGCACCTGCATCTTCTGCCTTGCGCGCAGGAGGCTCTCGGACTGGCATCTTATCCTCTGCAGATTGGTCTAGAGAAACTACTTTCCGGACCTTCTATTTCAGACCTGTGTCCCATGCTTCTCTAGCAATGATTCCCCGGCTTTAAAACAGCAAATATGAAGCCTCCTGTCTTGCCATAATATTAGGGATTATTCTAGCTTAGTGACCGAACAATCTAAATTTTATTAAAGACAGGACGCAAATATTTCCCCTCCCTTCTGCTTCTCGCACCTAATGTATTTTTTTCTGAACTATTTTAACACATATGTTTTACAGATTCCAGTTTGTCCTTTTGCATTATAAGACATTTATGATGCAAGGCCTTATATTGTTACCTATTTCCAGCCTTGCCTGTTTAAATCTTTTTGATTTCTACATATATTAGAACATTAGCTATGTTATACTAACCAATCAGAATTTTATATCTTACCTACGAGCTAGGGCATTATATTGTTTTTTTTTCTTGTACCAATAAACCATACTTTCACGATGTCTTTTTCTTTTCCACTTCACTACATGGATCCCTCTTCGGTTCATAGTTTGCCTGATTGACTATGCTACTGCACTTGTCTGTTTTCTTTTATCGTTTACATGGTTGACTCTACTGTAATTCAGAAGCATCAAGAAAGAGGATTTGGGAGGAGCCTGATTGCAAACATACTACTGCCATGCTCTCTGATTGGTTGATTTTTATTTATTCATGGTTTCTGTTCTGCTGGAGGTTTCGGTAAAGAAAGATTAGCAAATATTCGTCTCCTGTCTTTAATAAAATTTTGATTATTCGGTCACTAAGTCAGAAAAATCCCTAATTACCAATGAAATAAAATAAAAGCAAATATTAATTGCAATACAAAATGTAATTTGTATGCTACAGTGCCCATGTGGAAAACAATACATAGGGAGGACATGTAGAAAACTTAAAGAGAGAATTTTAGAACATTAAAACAATATCAGAAAAAAATCTAAAAAACATTAAGTACCCATACACTGCAATAGTTACAGGAAGTTTAATTTGCAAGATTTCTTCTTCATGGGTATTGAACATATTAATCCCCATATGAGAGAAAGTAATAGAACCAAAAAACCCTCACAATTGGAAACCTTTTGAAAAAATAAGTTAAAAACACTACAGCCCTGTGGACTAGACGTGGATATAGATTGATGGTGTTTCTTGGAGGATTAATGTATTTGCACTTTTGTCAAAGCCAATATAAAACTGCACTTTTCCCATTTGTTAGTAAAATTTTAGTGTTTTAATAATAAAAACTTTTATATCTGTGATGAATTGTTCCATCACATAATTAAATATGGTAATCTTTTTTATGTATCCTATTTCTTTTTTTTTTTTAAATGTATCTAAAATGTATTTTTAAATATATAATATTTTGGTATCTTTAATAGCAGGATTTGCATTTCAGTCCCCACTTGGGACTTTCATCAATGAAACACCAATCCTAATTTTTAAAGATACTTCAATAAACATTTGAAATTTTAACAATTCCATGAGTGCCAGCCTCCTCTTACATTTTTTTTATCAAGTTTTATTCATTATTGTTTATTATTTAATTGTTTTTTATTAATATATTTATTTTTCATTACTTCTCCATATTTACATTTATATTTATTTATTCTTCATTCTTCATTTTTTATTTATTATTGTTTAATTTTTCATCTATATTTCATTATTAGTTTGCATTTTTATAATTATTTTATATATTTCATTATATTTTTTTTATTCTTTATTTATCTTTCATTTTTTATTTTATTCAATTTTTTTCATTTTTACATTTCATTCTTATCTTTATGTTATACATTATTTCACATTTTATTTTGTATTTTCTTTAATATTTCCTTATTGTATTTTTACTGTATTTCTATATATATTCTATTTTTACATGTCCTTTTTAAGTACTTGTATATCACTTAATAGTGCAATACAGTTTTTTAACTTCCCATTTCTATCCCTTGTCCAAATTTCCAACACACATAGCAAAAGAACAAGCACTAAGCTATACACTTCTGGGATTACGGCCGTGGAACGCACGGTGGAACACATAACGTTATTGGACGTCTTACATGATGTCATCGCACCTGGAAGACGTCGGAAAAAATGAAAATTAACAGCTGCAAAGATTAAGGACTATTAATAAACAATTAAGGGGACATGAAAGGACTGAGGAACAGAGGGAATATTTATTCAGGTTGTAACCTAACTGTGTAAAGTTCCTTAGGAAGCCCTCAACACAGACAAAACACGTAGGATGCCTAGTGATGACTTTGAATTATTACATCCACTATTTTAAACTTATAAGTAAAAAAATAATTTTATCTACTCACTCTATTTGCACTACAATTTTATTTTCTCTTCTGAGTACCTGATCTTCAGCTAACTTATGGTGATCTGAAAACATCTAGAAGACTAAATCCTTTGAGGGTGTCACATCCGCACATAAAATGTGGTTAATGGCATTCACCATCCTGACAGGAAAAGTTGTGCCGAGCAGCATTACCGTCCTGACAGGAAAAGTTGTGCCGAGCAGCAATCATGCACATGGAAACCTGATAATTGCTTTTGGAATCAAAGGCCAGTTATGGCCAATCAGATCCACAGGAGGGTTTGTGCAATCATGCACATGGAAACCTAGTAATTGCTTTTGTGGTCAAAGGCCAGGTACAGCCAATCAGATCCACAGTAGGGGTATTTAAACCCGATTCTCCTTTTGCTCATTGCCCTGTCGTGGTTTCATCCTGATAATTATCCAAGAGTGCATTTCTGATCTTGATTTTCTAGTATTTGACTTTGGCTTTGTTTTGACTTCCCTGAATTCTGGTATCCTTGACTTTTGGCTTTCCCTCATTTTTGTGTCTGATTCTATGTTCCTGACCTCGGCAAGTATTTTGACTATTCTTGGATACGTTAAGTCCGACCATTCTAAGGTCCGGTTATACATTATCCTTAGTCCTAGGTGTGACACAGTTCTGCATGCTGGATCAACTTGTAATCTTGACAGAGGGGAACTATTTAGAAGGCATGCTTACTCCATTGAAATTGTAAGTGACCAATTGGGATTGTACTATTTGGCACATTATCCACACAGTTATACACTATGTTGTTTTGCTTTCTGTTGGTTTAGCAGATACTCCTCTATTTTGTTATACATATATTGTGGAATACAAGAGGAAGTCTTCGGGGTACCTTTGAAGCTTCTCCTGGTACAGGAAAGTTCTCTTCTGTTACTATTTGATTTGCACTTTGGTTTGTGAACACAAAATATTTTTGGCAATTGCACATTTTTGATTGTTTACTTGATTTCTCCAGAGTTTTGGGAAATCAGCATCATAAAAGTTCACTATAAGTAGATTATCTCAGAGTTTAAGGTAGAGGAATTACTTACTGAATAATTTTTGATAGTTCCATTTGTCATTTCATTTGAAAATACCATATTACCCGCTTCCTGTGAACAAAGAAAAAAAATATAAGAGCAAAATAAGTAATAAAAAAATAGCAAACCTCAAAATGTGTGTTTCTGCAGCAAGGATGTACCACTTGTTTTTGTTAGTATGTTTACAAAGTTTATTTAATATAGTAAAAGTAAAAAGGTACACAATAGAGTGATATATTATATGAAAGGTAAAATAAAGTGACAAAAACCATAACTTTTAGCTGTGGACATACAGATCTTCAAAGTGCATATAATTTTTTAAACTAGTAAGTCATCAGCCGTTAAAGTGAGACTTGCCTGTCAACCAATCAGTGCATTTTCATGAGAATTCGAAGTGTGGGAAAGCATTTATAAAGAAAAAAAATGAACCACAGTGTTAAGAGAAACTACTGTAGTAAAGAGGTTGTCCACCAAGTAATTAAATTGCCTAACCCTAATTTGAACCCTAATTTTAAATATAATTACCAATAAAACCATGCTCCACCAGTAGGCTTGGCTTCACTGATTACCTATAGTAAAGCATCACTTTATTAAATATTCTTAAAATAAATCAAATATACAAGTGTCATAGTTATTATGTGTATTGTCCATCTGAAATCAGACACTGGGATATCTCTGGCAATAAGCAGTTTTGGACTATATTTCTGACTGGATTAAGTTATAGAATCTAAATAATATTGAATGATCAGGCGACTTTTTGGCACTCCAGATCTTTGGATATCTCCCAGAATGCTCTTACAGACAAATGTGTATATTAGCTCTAACTATATCTGATTCTAATAAACTCTGTACTGATAACTTTGAGAGTAAGATAATGGAAATGCTATAATCATTTAGAACCCCAACCTGCCAACCATGGGTAAGGGGCATGGAGAAGCCAAACTAGATACCGCTAAAATTATTATTTTGATCTACAGCAGGTCCTTTCCTTTTATATTATTATTAGATCACTAACCCACCACCAATGGATAGGTTCCCTCAGGTCTATAATTGTTAGAGTCCCCACTTTGTAGGAATAATATTTTCTGGCATAATATGTCTGACAACCTGCTGCAAATGGGTAGAGGCTGGGGTAGGTACATTAGGTCCCTCCAGTTATATTATAATATTGGCAGTGGGTGAGGGCTGGAGGAATACTATGTTCTCTGGTATGAATTCAAATGAACTTTAGGATGTCTCCCCGTATTATTTTATTAAATAGCCCTGACCAGCTTGCCAAGGTGGGATCTGGGGATAGACAGGGATCAGTCTACCCCCCATTATATAGTTTAAATTACCACACCCGATGCCCATGGGCGTCCCCTCCTTGTTATTTCTAGAGCCTTTTAAGGGATTGGGCAGCAATAGCTTCCCAGTTTCTAGTTTAAAATATTTATTAGTTACAAATAGGTGGGGGCAGAAGAATGTTTTAAAACTTACCTTACAGCAATATGGTGGCCTTACTGACCCCATAGACCTTTTTATTTATTTATTTATTTTTGTAGCTTTTGTTAATGTGGCGGCTGGCTAGCAAGCAGCCACATAATTATCTCTCAATTTGCCAACAAGTTGCCCACTGGCAGTGCTAGCTAATAGTTCAGATTTTTTTTTTTAATTTGGCCCCGGAATTTCAGCATCTGGCATTCAAATTTTAAGCATTCAGGTCTAGATTTCAAACCATTGATTGGGCTATGTCGGTCCAAACCTAATTCCGGCCTGTTCAGAGCCTAAATTGCAAAATCTACACATTGATAAATATGAACAATGTCTGGATTTTGCAGTCCAAATGGCTCCGTATGCAACCGGATAGTTTTGTCACATTCTGTACAGTGCCACTTGGACCTTGTGTAAGTTTGAGACCCTTGACCTGTCATCCAAGTTAATATATACCTGGTAAAGACATTACAGTTCTTCAGTTAGACCTGCTCTAGAAAATATAAAAAAAGACAATACATTTTTAAATAATAAATATGAAAAATAATTATTACAAATGTTCCATATTTCTCTAAACTGTTATAATCTCTTATTATGAAAGCATCTGTTTTCAAAAAATAATTACATAATTATAAATTAAAGTAGTAGTAGGTTCATCATATATATAATAATTACCATAACTTGGTCATTTTGTAACAATTTTTGCAAGCCGTTCAAGTCTATTGTGTGTAAGACAGCATCATGAACCGTGAGAAAAAACATGGACATTTTAATGTCATCATCAAAAAATTTACTCTTGTTTAACTTCTCCAAAACACCAACTGAAGAAACAAAAATAAAAAATAAAAACCAATAAGAACATTAGTGGATGTACATAAACGCTTTCAATCTGCATATTAGACTTAAAGACTAATAATTTCCTGTACATTACGTTTGTTAAGGTAAGACATACTGAATAAAAAAGAAAAAAAAAAGAAAATGAAGTAGCAATAATATTAAGCCTACAAGATATCTCCACTGGCAGATGACTATCCCAAAATCAAATTTTATACCAATGCTGGGCAAAGGGATTATTCTGGACTTATTTTTACAAATTCTCTTTATATCATAACAACCAAGTATGTTGGTTGGTCCACTCTGAACTCAATGAATGGTTCAATTTCAACTTTGAGTAACCTTTCAATCACACCAGTTAATAATAGCGAATGTTATAAGGACTCTCAAAGCAACTAAACCCCCACTGCTTACGGTAATGGTTTAGCTGCATAGAGTCCCCTGACACTGTACTCCATTTAACTACTATATTGTTTCAGAATGGTATAAACCCATCTTCTCCATAGCCAAATTAGCCATAAGGTTAAAGTTCATTAGGGGTGGTCCCTTGGTCCCAGGATGAACTTGGCTTTTACCAAACCTTTCTTAACCTCTTCACTACCAAGCACTTTTTTTTTGTTTAATATGTTATTTAAATATTAGCATAACATTTATATGAAGCACAGAATGCATAGTTTTCACAGAAGCACATGGTAAAAAAGAAATAATGAGTAACGATTACTGTTCAAACAAACATAGAAATTAAAATGATACCAATCCAATACACACATTTGTTATTTTACATTCATGCAATATAGGCATATTATATCTAAACACACTGTTCATGTTTATAAACAATTTTCAGACTTGTCAGTGTGGTACCTTAGGGGTTGAGGAGGATGTATATCTATGTGTGAATTGGTTGATTCAGTAACCAAGAGGGTCTGATATTTTTTATGTTTTTTTCTAAAGGCTCAGCACTGAATATACCAAAAGGTGCTCTCTAGGATATTTCTGCAATTTGCTAGATTAAATGTCCATAATAAGGTTTACTAAGGCCTCTGTCTAGCTGTTTATGCTCTGCAGTATCACAATTGCCAATAATGTAGTCAGCACTGCCACCTGTGGTGGAATGAAGGAATTTCATATAAATATGTAGTTATAACATATTTATACCTAACAGAAGAATATTGTATCCACATCTTACTACTGTGTTACGGTCTGCATATTAGTATGGAATAAAGCACTCGAAGTGTGTTATTATGGGGGGTTTAATTAGGTGTCTAGATCAGTGGTTTTTAATCATGTTATCAATCAGTGCTTTTGTTTTAATTCACCAGTCTCCCATTTCTTTTTGGACTCACTCTTTATGTATAATTCTGTCAGTACATTGTAATACAAGAGAATTATCTCATCAGTTGGGGAGTTCTCAGAAGTGCTACCCTAATTATTTACCAAATAGGCTCTATCCAAATAGTCTATTGATATAACGTTCAATCCAACAATAGGGTTTTTTTTTTGTTATAATTGAGTGTTTTTAGAATTATATAGCTTCTTGATCCAAGAAAGAATTGACTTCCATTCTTGGGTCAAGATGTAAGACTGAACTTGATGGAAACGGGTCTCTTTTCAGCCTATGTAACTATGTAATATACTTACTGTCAGCACTAGCAAAGCACACATGTACTCCAACATTCAGGAATTCCTTCACAATCTGAAATTGACATTAAAGATTTATTTGAAGCACTTTTAATTCTGTGTAATGTATAAATGTTCTGCACATTTTAGCTCAAGAAATAAGGACAGCACATCATGCCCTCGCCAGAATCATTTGTTATATGGAAACTTTTTTTGTGTTTGTATGTATCATATATGGGTGCAATCTACGAGTAAGCAGTGTCCATTGAAAGGTTACAAGCAGTGTTAATTTTGTTGACTAACAATTGTAGTCACATTTTAGTCAACTAACAGTTTTGAGAATTAGTGGACAAAAACTAGACTAAAACTAAAACAATTCAGATGATTAAAATACGACTAAAACTATAATAGCATTTTGGTCAAAAGACTATGACTAAAAGTAAATTGAAATTTGCCACCAAAATTAACACTGGTTACAAGTAATTAATTGTGAAGGACTGACTTTCAACAATGAGCACCCTGTGACTCCCTAACCTTTTCCCATTCTATACTGCACTCCTT
This sequence comes from Pelobates cultripes, assembly GCA_933207985.1. Lineage (NCBI taxonomy): Eukaryota > Metazoa > Chordata > Amphibia > Anura > Pelobatidae > Pelobates > Pelobates cultripes. Next base: position 176,153,556 of record OW240914.1, read on the forward strand.
ATTTGTTTTCCTTTTTTCTACTTCCCCTTTTTCATGCAAATCACTCGTTGAGGTTGTAGTTCTTACTATTTATATTTCTTTTCAAAAGCTGCCCCTTTTGCAAAGACCAATCACCAGGATCATTTTCCCCACTTCCAATACATAGATCAATATACTAATATTAATAATTCATATGTTAACTTGTATATAAGCAGGAGGAGCACTTTCTTGTTACTGCTAACATCAAAGCCATAAGATAATTCATTCTCCTTATAGATAAATTAGCACATGGTGTTTACCTTTTTCCATAAAATGAGGGACTAGTACATGATCTAAATCTATGTAAACACCTTTTCTTTTCTACAGTGCTTATGGGAATTGCATGTATCCTTCTTACTGAGATAAAAAATGTAGATCATATTCTACTTCTCTTATCCTAAGGTCAAAAACAAGTGCATATTTCTTGACCCTTTTTTTTTTTGGTTAATCAACTAATCAAGATCTGAAACCTTAATATATCATTATTTTGCATCCCTGAGTGGTAAAGATAATGTCTAAGATATGTTTATTTGTGCATATCATGTGGATATAAATAATTGCAGCTGTGTGTTCATCTAAAAGAAGTTAAATATATAACTGTAGCGGAGTAGCAGCATAATCCACGGTATCTCCGCTGGTAGTCAGGATAAAGCAGGTAAAACACAGGCAGCGTAATAATAAACCCTCTTCCCCAAGGACTAGACGACACATAGTCTGGGATTCAACTGTAAACTGTCATTTTATTCCACGGTCACAGTATTTATGCAAGACCCCATGCAAGGGGTTTCCTGAATGACATTGCAGGGGTTTTACTACAAAGGACTGTGGGGGGAACTGAGGCTGCACGGCTGTTTCCCAGCATGCCTTGCTGTACAGGAGAGATAATTGTGCAAGAATGTACTGTTAATCACATTATCTCTCCGTACAGCAAAATATACAGTTTTACATAAAAAAAAAAACATAACTGATATAATATTCAGACGAATGCAACACACTGCATATAAAATGAGCATAGCAACAGTTAAATAAATATTCACCCTAAGTGTCCAGAAGTGGCTAGGTGTGCCACAATAACCAATAGAAGTATTGAAAAGTTGGCTGTCAAATGATAAATAATAATAGTGAATCTATGTAAGACAATTTTTGGCTTCTAAATAGGTTCATCGTCATGTCAATTATGCCTGCCTTCAAGTGGGAGCTCTTCTATAGGGGCACTTGGGACTGCGCTCCAACAGTTCTATGTAAGGAAAAAATATTTGAAGTAGTTTGGAAACACTAAGATTCTGGAGGGAATGTTGGTAAGCCCCCAAAAAATGTGTTTCCTCTCCCCTCATTGATATCTGTTTGGAGAGACTTACTTGAGAGCCATTGCCGGTCCCAAGCCCGGATGAAAAAGGAGGAGGGATGGGTGTGGGGCTAGCAACCTCACCCTGGAAAAACCTCAACCGCTACAGAAACGCCAAAAAGAGAAACAGAGACTAATTTCCTGGAAGATGGAGGACCTTTGACAATTTGGGGATGCATGACGATAGGTGGTAAAAGCCAAAAGGAAGCCACCAAGCCAATTACTCTTCTTTCGACCAGGAGAACCCATATCAGCACATGGAATGTTAGGACCATGTATGAGACAGGCAAGATAAAGCAGGTAGCTGCCGAGATGGAGAAGAACAACCTGATCATACTGGGCATCAGCAAAACCAGATGGACACAAGCAGGACAGAGGAGACTGATGACAGGAGAGTTGTTGCTGTACTCCGGGCAGAAAGAGAGTGACGCACCCCACACGCAGGGAGTAGGCTTTATGTTGTCCAAGCAAGTACAAAGGGCACTGATTGGATGGGAGGCAGATGGCCCCAGAATCATCACAACATCCTTCAGAATCAAGCAGAAGAAGGTTAAGTTCAACGTCATCCAGAGTTATGATCCAACCAATGATTCTGATGAAGAAGACAAGGACGAGTTTTACAATAGACTGCAGAAAATCGTAGAGACACTCCGAGCCACAGACATCATCATCCCTATGGAAGATGTCAACGCCAAAACAACTCAGTATATGAACAAGTCATGGGGATACAGGGGCGGGAGCGATGAATGATAAAGGGGAGAGATTTGCGGAATTGTGTGCCCTCAACAACCTGGTCATTGGAGGTAGCATTTTTCCTCACAAATGGATCCACAAAAACCACTGGGTATAGTGTGACAGAGAACCAGATTGACCACATCTGCATTAGCAAGAAGTTTAGACGATCCCTGCAGGACGTTAGAGTAAGAAGAGGAGCAGATGTTCTTCCCCTCAATAGCCCTAGTGATTGCCTGAAAGCTGGTTAAGCAAGGGAGTTTGCTCATATATATAAATAGTATTAAAAAATCCAGGAAAGCCCAGAGGTGACAAGGGGAGGGGGACATTTCTGACACACAGCACTGTGCTGCATGTCACTAACAGTTGTATTTCTTTCCAACAGACATAAGGAACTGCACTCAATCACATCAATCTGAGTCAGGGTGCAACTAAACCAGGACCAAGCACCAGGTTCCAGTGGCAATGACAAAGACCGTAAAGTCGAAACGTTGCTTGGGCTTCAATAAATTTGCCATTCTGAACCTTGGAGTGCCTGAAGTACTAACAGTTTTAAAAACATCTACTGCACATACTCACCATCTTCATTAAAGTGCTCAGTCAACTGAGACCTGAGACACTCATGTTGTGGCTAGTTGAAAAGCTGTGAAGATTCAAACCGCAGGACTGGGGCTGTGACTCTGATGACTGATTTGATTCCAGTATATTTTAATAAGTTATGATTGTTGATTTTGTAATTAATTTTAGCTACTTTTTAGCTCCATATTAACACTGCAGATTCATTATATTGCCAGATGCAAATGTAATAAGGAGACTGTCAGTATCCTGCTGCTTTAACACTGTTTATACAGAGCTAATAGTGAGTCAGGAGTAGCTGACATGGTTGGAGTCTATTCTATCAGTATCTTTATGCTTTAACCATGTGCAACAGAGTGCACTGAGAGCTAATGGAGTAACTGACAGGTTTAATAACAGCAGCAATATTTATTAGGCAACCAAAGTTATAATAGCACGAGTACTACTGAAGATGAGATCATGTAAGGGAGAGATAAGTGAGGTCTAGGAAGCTAGAGAGAGAGCTAAAGCATTTTACAGATCATTTAGATATCTCTGTATTGCAACTCTGTTAGTAGTTCAGGCACTCCAAGGTTCAGAATGGCAAATTTATTGAAGCTGGCATCGTGTTAGTGGGTGGAACCAGACGCGTAGCGGTGCCAGCTCCACTCTCTCCGGCTGACGCATGCAAGCGACTCATCCCATCCTCCGTATAGTTGAAGGGGCAGCCCCACAGTGGGAGGAGGATAGGAAGGTGGTGGCCATGTGGTGGTTGGCAGATGTGACAAGCCGAATTATAACTTAACACACCCCCATCAATTGCCATGGAACCACCAATGAAGATAGGGGGAAACAATGATGGATTTTCAGCCAACCAATAAGATTTGATGTGAAAGGGATAAGGCTCTTGCCAGCCAATAATATCTGATCTACCACATGTGCATCCAGATAATTAAAGGGGTAGTTAGCCTGAACCACTCCAATTTGTTGATCAGATCACATTTGACCAGCTGTTAGTCAGTCTCAGGAAACTGCCATCTTTATGCTATATGCCAATATATATAGGCTCCGTTACATGTGAGTGGTCCGTGTAATGGATCACCTGGCACCCCGACTGGGTACCTCCGTTGAAGGATGCTCCTAGCACTTCCTGAGGACTCCAAGCACTGAAGCAGACACCACAACCACCGAACCGGAGAAGCATACGAATGCTCTCAAGCATATGAATGCTGTAAACAGCTGAACAGGAAAAGCATACAATCAGCTTACACTCCTGGCAATTAGCATACAATCCAATTCCCCCAATAACGAGACGACACTTCGTTTTGAGGTCAAGCAGAACTGACTGTACTGGCACATACAGCCTCTTTTATTCACAATCCACAAACATAGTACTGTTTTGAAATACAACCAATCAATCCGTACAATACACGCAGACACTCCCACACAAAATCCTCCCCTCTGCCTGTAATATGATTACTGAACACAATGGGTAATATAATTATCACAGGCAGAGAAATACAGTTTTTACAAAATATTAATAACTTCAAAAATATACATGCCATTCACATAAAACATACATTTTCAGAATCAGCATGCTTGAAATATACACATACTCAAAAATCAGGGCAATCGGTTCAGGGGTTAAAAAGTTAAGGAAAAGTCCTATTTGACCAAATGAAGCATGGTTTTTCCGCCCAAAACCAGTTCCACAGGGTCTTCTATCCTGGAGATAATTGGGAAGTAATCCAATTATCTCCAAGGACAGAGGCAAAACTCCATTAGCCACATGGTAGCAAAATACAATAAAATACATAAAAATATATAACTGTGCAGCTATTGCATAAAACAGGTACATTCAAGATATCCCCAGATAGCTTAGCTCTGAGCACAAATTATTACTGAATGGCACTCAGATCACATACATACAGTTCAATTGCCATGGAGCCAAAGTCTTTCACATAGTCTTTCTTTATAGAAATGGTCTCCATTGCATAGCTATCTGGGGTAACACTGCTGGGAAAGTACCGAATGACCCGGCTTTCGGGTCTTTGCAGGGGAAAATCCGGCATTTCAACATGGGGCCATAGTCACAGGGCAGGAGGCTGGCAATCAGTCTTCTCCAATGCCAAGTGGCGAGGTCGGTTTTGCCACAGTCTGAATTTACATTATTTAATTGTTGAAATATTTTTACCATCTGCACAATACTTGTATTCTTTTGTTTTTCATGTATTGAATATTTTACTGTAGACAACTGTTATAAATGGGGTAAGTCATTCCTCTTATCCTTGCACTTTAGCGCTCCCCTATAGCTGCAAGTGTATCCCACATAAGAATGTAGAGCTGCTATTTTCTATATGTAAAGCACTTTTTTTGATATAACACACTTGCCTCGTTGAGGAGTTTTGTTCTGGTTACATAATCCATCACAGTGTCCCTGGCTGTGTGTGGTAGTTATGAGTATCTCTTACAGCGCTGTATGTTATTTCGCTGTATTTTACCCAGCTCAGTCTGTTGTATAGATATCTTTGTATTGTTCTCAGCTCTATGTATTTTACAGATATCTGTATGTTTTGCCCAGCTTGTATTATATGAGCATTTCTGTATTCTGCTCAGCTCTTGTTATTTTATGAGTTTCTCTTTACTGTATAGGGAGGAGAACACAAAACATCATCAAGCCACCACTGCTTGCTTCCTACTTTTTATGCAATGGACTGTAAGACCTATATAAACCCCTAGGACTGATCTCCCATGATTAACGTGCAAATTGAGCAATGGTAAACAAATTAATGGTAACAGTAACTTAACACCATCAAATCCTGCATAGGAGATATATAGATGCTGATTTGCATATTGCTGCGTGACATTCTTAGTAATGCAGATATAGAACATTCTCCAACTTTTGGTGTTTTTTTTGTTTGGACACATAAGAATAGTTTTGACACTACAATATGTACACTGGAGATATTTTATAGATGGATATGATGGGCTTATGTCTTATTTTGGGGTATTTTAGCAGTTTGAATGTTCAAATAACCCCTTTTGATAAAGCAGATACCCCAGGGTGTCTCATATGGCGTATATTGTGCCTTAACTTGTCAACATTTTTTCACCAATTTATGTCAATGTTTGTGGTGAGGGAAAAAAATTGAATTTTTACATACATGTTGCATATTTCTTACACTTGATATATCAGTGATCTATTGGTAGGGAAGTGGTTAATTTTATTAAAGCAGGGGAAAGGGGGTGTGAGATTTAACTTGATTTAATTTTTTTCCACAGGGTGAAGAGGATCAACACTGATCTGTATCCCAGCACTTCACACCGACCGCAAAAGCACAGGGAGGCAGATCAGGAGTCCCTGCAACACATGTGCTCGCTCTGACAGCCTGTCAAAGTGATCACAGCTGCAGGGACAGAGAAATTGGGTGCTACCAGTCTACGTCAAATACCAAGGCAGACCGGAGGAGCGTTAACTCACTGGTCACCGCGATCTGGGGTTAATAGGTCCATCATGCGTCCTTAAGGGCTTCCCCAGCATGACGGCGTCCTTAAGGGGTTAAATACTCATATCCAAAGGATTTTGTATCTGTATATACATCTGAAGATATATTGACTGAAGTATTAATTAAAAAATTTCAGAGAAACATTATAAAAAATATGTAAGTCATGTTGTTTGGACCTTAAATTTGAAATTCACTATTAATTAATTTTGATCTCCTGATAATTGGCACTTTAGTGATAAACATTGTAGATATTAAACCTTGTTTGCCTGGTGCTGCTTTCAGACCAGTTGTTAATAGCAAAGAGTTTTAACAACACCTTTTGTATTGCTTCAACATTGATGTGGCATGGGTTTTTATATAGTGCTAATTGATAGGAAGCACCTATATATATAAAATGTATTTTAAGAAATATAAATGTATTAGGGAAAAATACTTACACCTTTAAGAACCTTCATCCCAGACATATCGATGAATGATACAGATCCAAAATCAAGAATTAGACTGTGGATTTCAACTTTGGGTACATTAATGACATCTGGAAGATCTGCATTCCAATCTATGTCAACGGGCAAATCTGATGTGTTTATTGGCTGGTCAAGCTCTTCTAATCTATTATTGTCCAATTCTTCATTATCAGAGTCTTTGTAGTCATATGAAGTGCAGATTAAACCTTTCTGGAAAAAAAAAAAACATATTTCAATACAAAAATATCTTGAAATGATTTTTATTTGGTATACATCAATGCACTAGAAAAGTACATGACATTTTTTGTATGATTTCATTTAGTTTCATATTATTTTGTTATGATGTAACTGCTCCACTAGTAGCTTGGTATATACATGAACTGGTTTTGTTTTGCACTACAATCAAAATAGTTTTAAATACAAAGAGAGATTTAATTTGGAAAGAAAAGATCAATGGCCATGTTTTTGTAAACCCCCTTAATGAGAAATTAAGAGACTATAGCATTAGAAAATTAAATTTCTATGCCTGAAAGACAAAATATTTTTGATTAATTTAAAATAATTTGTTAGGATTATTATTTTCTGTTAAAGTTTTTGTTGGTATTTTATTGTCATGTTAAAATTAAAATTGTATTTATTTTTAGAGAAAACCCATCTCTTCAGGAAAGCTTATGGCCTCCCAGAGTAACCTCTACCTCACATACCTGTCCTTTGCTCTCTCCTAAAGGCAGCACTCTACTCTCTCCTCCAGCTCTGCCTCACTCCCACCTTGTTTGATTGCTATCTCCTGTCCTATTGTGTTTTATACCTCACTTCCTCTAGACTGTAAGCACGTTTGAGCAGGTTCCTTTTCATCCCATTTTTTCTGAAATTTTTTGTAATTGTCTCATTTATTGTTAAATCTCCCCCTTCTATAATATTGTAAAGTACTACGGAATTTGTTGGCGCTATATAAATACCAATAATAACAATAGTAATAATAAAATGTGGTATCCTGGAGGTTAATAAATATGTTATCAGGACCTTGCTCCAACACTTACCTATCTCACACTCCCATGCCGCATCTCTCTCGCACTCCACGAGGACGCTGTATCGGAAGCACAACCACCCAGACAGCTCAACCCACCCACCTTGTCTTTATTCAGCCACATATACCTCCCCCTCCCTGTTTGGTTTTGATTTTTTATTTGTGTGATCTATCTATTAAAAGTTACATTTCATTCTATTATTGACCTCAGACAGAATATTTATTTTCTGTTTTCTATCTAGCTAATTATCCCTGTTGTCACGTAGGACATGCACAGAACTATTGGCATAAACGGTTGGTTAATTTATTGAAGCAACGCGAATGTGCCTTAAAAGCCAACGTGCGTGCCTCTAAAATACAAAATTAAGGGGGACGCAGCAACATGTCGTGACTCTGTAGAACCATATTATTGATAACAGTTGCGGATCCCAACACCAAGAGCTTTATAAGATAAAAAAAAGCTGAAAGACAAATTAATATATAAGATAAATGGGCAGCTTCACATGTTCCCATAGGTTCGTGAGCAGTAGTAGATCCCAAAGCAAGATGCCAGATAACAGTATAATCAAGTCAGGATTCACGAACATTTGCTATTCCACAAGTTACGCAATAGGGCGTTAAAAAAAAAGGTTACCAAAGCAGAAGTCCGTTCTTGCCTGTGTGTCCACACTTCCAGCAAAGGTTCCCATCAAGCTTTAGTGTAATGTGGCCTCCCCACCTCCCAAACATGTGATCATGACAGCCCACCCAGGCGCCACTGAGCTAGCCTGTTAGCACCAGCGATACCTGAGCTGTAGAGTAGCAGACCCAGGGCAGAACCCAGGCCCAGGAGTCCGGAAGCAACACCAGCCCAGCATGTAGTTTCTCCCTTGTCAAGAAGTGCCTCCAGGGAACAGACTCAGAAGGGGACATTGGCGTTCATTGATTTGAGTGTCACAAATAATACTCCCAGGGTCCAACCGACTCCTGTTCTCCATCTCAATAGGTAAAACACAGCCCCCAAAGCAAGAGTATTAATCTCCGCCGAGCCTCTCATGTTTGTGGATCTATGCGGCAATATCACTCCTCCGACCTCTGGGGTGTTGCTAGGCCCGTGACCACGGCCAGAGATCTGGTAGCGTGGTAGGGTGCAAAATTCAATTTTGTACCATGGTGCAAGGTAGGCCCATGACTCGTAGAAACTCTGGGACATCCTCTGGCATCTTGATCATGGCCCACAAGTCTCCCAATCTAGCATAGAGGCTGAAAGGATACCCCCACCGATAATCCATTCTGCAGTCTCTCAGCAGTGATGTGACCAGCCATAGAGCTCGGCGGGCATCCAACATGAGTGGGGAATGGTCTTGAGTTAATGGTTCACAGCCGCATTCCAGAATTTCCATGCCTGACGTTCCCTTACCTAGAGGTGTTCTTCCTGGGTGGTCTCAGACAGGCCACAGATCCAAATATTATTGCGCCGACCCCTACCTCCGACCCCTACCTCCGAAGTTCCCAGGACTGTCGGAGTGGGGGTTGTCTCCATGTGGTGCGAGGTGGCAAGTCCTGCCAGATACGCCGAGGTCGACAAATAGCCATCCATCTTACCCGGTTGGGTCGGTGCCTCTGGGTGTCTTGTTGAATATGGGGTACTTGGCTTCATTGTGCAACCCATCCAGGATCAGGTACACTGCAAACAGCAGCATTTGTTAAGAACAGGTCAGCAGGAGCAAAATGCTTAAGCTACCATCTTGTCCGTGTGTTAAGCCACGCCCCCTGTTTTTTATCTCTACATTTATCTTTTTCAGTTACACCTGAAAAGAATCCTTATATGGTACATATGTTTTTTTATGCATGTGCTTTTCAGTGATTCACTGTTTATTCACACAGTATCAATATTTATTCACTGGCATTTTTGACACATATTGCGCTGTCCACTTTTTTCTGTATATCTTAGAATCATCTGTTGGTATCAAATTACCAAAGTTTGTGCATATTAACCCTCCTTTACCATGTGTGTCTTTTAAACCCTCTTAGCGTTAATGTTTGTGTTTTTTAAACTCCCCTCTTCCCTCTTCCATTCTGTGCCTCTTATGCCCCTTAACCTTTGTGTATCTTTGTGTATCTTGTGTACGGACGGTTTAACCTCACCTCCTCTTAACGTTTTGAGTCTCTAATCCCCCAAACCTTTGTGTCTTTTGCTTCCCTTTACCTACTCATACTGTAGTGTGGCCTTATGGGATCATCATTATCCTCTGTCTGGTCATATAGTCCTACATGGCCACACTACAAAAAATTACTGGTGGGAGGGGTTGCTCCCTGCATGCTCCCCTTTTGTATAATACTGGTAACACAGATGCCTGGTTTTCGACCGGCAACTTTATTTACTGTACAAGAGTATTGTGCCCATATATTTGCATTATCTCGGTATTTTCAGATTTTACATGCCAGAGCTGGATAGTTTACCAATTTAGTTACATTTTACCTTCTACTCTATATAATAAAATGCATCTTTGCTCTTGCAAGCTTATTTTTCTGGCCCTTTTAAAAGTGAAATGGAAAAAGAGGATTAAGGATTCTTTGTACGTCCTTTGGTTTTTCAAAGAATTAATGAACACGTTCTTTGTTTAAAATAAATATTGTGCTTAGTAATCTTTTACAGTACTTGATAGTAAAAGAGTAATTTACAATTTAATCAATCTAAGATTCACTTACTGATGTCAGCTTTAGCTCTCCTTTTTTCAACAGCTTCTTGATTTTCCTTAGTGCCTTATTACGCTTACGCAGAACCCACAATGGATTGAAACCAGCCTTTAAAAAGTAAATACAGATAAATAAATATTCGTATAATTATATTTATATGTGTGTATGTAAATGTATGTGTGTATATAATGCAAGTACTTACTGCATTTATAAGTTTCTCTTTGAAGAATTCAACATTAGCAAAAAAGATTGGCGCAGGACATCTGAAAATCCTCACTCCTTTTGGTTCATACATCTATATGTAGTGAATACAGATAGTAAAAACTATACATATAGTCAAATGATGATGTTATATATTCACAAATATTTTCAGAATCCAACTTACATCATTGTAATCCTTTTTATTTCTATAGATGTCTGTTCTCTGGATATTTGCAATCACTGCAAATTTGGGGCTATAACAAAAGAGATAGTGTCCTTGATGTCATTTTTAAACATCTCTGAAATGAGTTAGCAGTAAACATATAACAATCCTGACTGGTTAATCTCTCTCCTTTTCTTGAGTGTATTATTTTATTCCCTTAATATATACATAAAATCCTGATTTAAAATATTATTATAATAATAATTTCTTATGCTGAAATTGTGCACCTTATATACATTGTGTAGGAATAAACTATAGACTACAAGCTGGATTCTCTGAGTAAGATGAGGGTTTATTCTTCTTACTGAATGACAATTTTCCTGTAGACTTTAATTGAGGAATTGCTATTGAGTAAGCAGAGGAAACTTTTAATCTGTTAAAGGTTTTAAAGAGGGATTGAACTATTTATTAAAATAACTGATTGTAGAACCTAACTTGCCTTATGGTCTTTTGAGAAAGCCGTATTTAAAAGTGAAACGTGTTAGTATTTATTGTATTGCTTTTACCTTAATATTTATTTTAAAGAGATAACAACTCAGTTTATTTTAATAATACCCCTGGACCTTCCCTGATTTTCATTTGGAGCTGGCAAACCTATATTTTGGTGGGGAACATTCCAACTGAGCCATGTGGACTGACCAAAACCTATATTTTGCTCCAATATTTTATTATTGTTTATTGATAATAGGGTGAGCTATATTTTTTATTTTTGTTTCTACCTATATATACACATCACAATATCTTCTACCAGATAACAAGATGCGTAAGTGGGGATTGTAACCCTTTTTGCTGCTTTCTTGGAGCCATTAGGAGGCTCCACACACTGAGTGTATTTCCACATTTTTCTACCTAATACCAAAACATACAACACCTGATTGGGATTTGTTTTCTGTTTATTTTGCATGCTCCTTGGAGAACTTGCCATTGGATCAAACAGCACACAAGATATCTCCAGGCAGGATTGTACCACCCAGGTGAATTAAGGAATAGCGAATTCCAGCTCTAAACACTGTACGTGCATTTTTTTTTCTCTTTTACCCAGTTGCACCAGAGATACTGCACTATATTTTGTATTCTCTTTTATTTCATTATATATTTTTATCATCATGTGAGAATTCCCTCCCCTACACAAATTTCCTACACAGTGTTTAGTAAGATGTTTTATTTTTACATTTACCATGTGATATAATACACTAATAATCAAATTTATACTTACAACTGTACTCGAAATACCACTGTTAAAAGTTCAATGCCTACACCAACTGCAAGACCAAGATCCAGTCCAAGAATTACTGAGGCAATAAATGTCAATATCCATACAAGCTGTGAGTGAATAGAGATGCATCTTAAATTGATTCATAACAGTATGAATTCATCATTGAATAAAAATTAAAAAAAAGTATATTCTTCTCCAAAAGGAAAATGTACTGAGGTTACACTAAACTGTTCTCAATAGCTCTCGATAACCAGCTACCACAAAAAAGTAACTATCCAAAAAAGTAGTTATCTATATAACTATCAATAGGATAGAATTCTCCCAGAACCTTCACCTAGCAAGCTGCAGTTAGGGGTATATCTGTTAAATGATAGGTAGCCAATGGCCATTCAACAGTTAATACCTCGTCACTTGAACAGGAGTATAGAAAATTAATTATTGTTGTGTTAAAGTGCATTTATTAGGCCTGGGTTTCCTTCACAGGTCACCTGGAGTTTTTATATATTTTGACACCCTTTTTGTATGTCTGTGTTTTCTCATACATCTGTCTTAATGTGCATTTATATGTGTTAGTATATCTATTAATAAATGCTTTTATTTTTAGCCCGATCATATGTACATGGCATTTGTATAACTCCTTCTATTGATATTTTAGTTCTGAATATTTATGTAAATCCAGCAAGCGAACTGTCTGTTCTGTTTGAGAGCAAACTGGACAGCATGGGACATTGAGGGGAGATGAAGAGGGAATGGCATCAGATGCTGTCTTGCTACGAAGGGGGAAAGCCAAACCCAGAACCCATCACACCTTGCCCCATGGTATGTGGATTCCAGATGACAAGTGGAGAAAACCTGGAATAGGTTTTGCAACAGGACAATGGTTGATTGGGGGTGGGGAGGGGGATTTAATGAGTAGGAAATTGGACTTTTTTATTTTGATTTTGATTTATCAACAAGTTGATCCAGAGTCCCTGATGAAGACGCACTAAGGATGACAAAATGTGTAGGGTGGGTAGACACAGTGTTTTGGACACTCTGTGATGATGATACATTTTAATATGCTATTGTTTTAATTGTAAAAATTAAGTGCACATGGTAATCTTTAACGCTGCTTGTCATTTTTGCATTATTGTATTGTTCTTTGTTTTATTTAAAGTTACATTACAAGCCTCACTGTTTGAAGATAACAGTCTTCTACTTTAAGGTGGATGTTTGCTGCATTGTTGCCATCTCAAGTTCCTCATTGTTTATGCTGATTATAATTACCTTATACTGCTTGTGCATAAATTATCTAAACCCTCCATTTATGGTGCTGTACTATTATGTTTTGCTGTGTGTTTTTTAGGATTGTCTGTATCTTGTTTGATTTTTTTCCTGACAGTGGGGAAGGTCCTAGAAGAAACCTTCCTATTTATTTTGAGTATTTTTATAAGGTTTATTTTTCACTTAGGTACACAGGTCCGATTTCTGCTATTTACTTACCATTCACACTGCTGAGTTTTTGTTTTTTTTTAACTATTTGCCCACTGGATCGTATCAATGTCAGCATGTAACATATCAAGATTTTAATAGATTCAGCAGCTAGATGCATGGGAATGTGTTTTGCAAATTTTACTTAAGTTGGATTTGTTTTGAATGAATTGATTTAAAATTTGGTGTTTCATAAATATGAGAATTTAATCTTTTATATAGGACTGGGGAAAACACTGGGAAGGGGGCGGGGCCAGACAAGGGGGTGTTATGTTGTCACCAATGACAAAAGCATACCCCCTCCAAAGTTAGCACGTTGGTTCAATGCTCTTTCAGGGCACCCCATGTTGAAGAGCTCTTACATGAGTAAAAACACCCTGCATTTGTTCTACACTGCACAAATAAGTTTGTATACAGGGCATCTAGTGTGTGCATATTGGATCCAGAGTGTGTATAGTGGATGTAGCGTGGATGTCAGGAATGCAGTGTGTGTAGGTGATGTAGTGTGTGATTGGCAAATGTGAATTACTGATATTAAACCAGTTAGTACCGAATAATTAAGGCACATTCAGTTAAAATAATTGCAACTAAATTTGATGTCAGTAAATAAAAGAATTACAAATTGAATTACTCGTTGGTTATTTTAAACTAATTTTAAATAGCAGGACCAAATTCGAGCCTCTGTGAATAATCAATAATATATAATATATATATTATAATAATATAATCATAATAAATTGTGACTTGAGGACAAGTAAAATGTAAATTTGTACAGCTAAGAGATCAATTTATCTATGTTCTCAGATTAGTTGTTCTTCCCTAAATTTAACATTCATGCTTAAATATTAATATCTTATTTTGACAGAACCACACACAGGCATTTACCAAAGAGTGTTGACTCTCTTTTAACAAAATTGTTTATATCATAATTAAATGTTATTGTACTTACACAATCATATTTATCTCTCTTGAACAACACAGGAATTTCATTAAATTTCTTTAGCATTCCTTTTAAATTTATAATAATTATCGCTGCAAGGACAGCCTGAAATAAAAAAAAATATTAATAAATAAAGTAAAGCTCATTCACTAAAATATGCATATATTAATGATTAGGTGTGTGTGAGTATAGCAAAGAAGGATTAAGATCCCAGAGGGCCTTAGGCAGGTTACCAATTTGGCACCCCCCCACCACACCCTTCTTTATTCTTTACATAGGAATAGTAAGTGGAACCAAGTAAATTCCCCTTATCTAACCCCTAGGCCCCTTATGATTAATTCTGCGGTATACAACGCTAGACATTAAATTTTACTGTTAGTAAGAAATATCTGGGATTAAATCAGATTAACATGATACAAATGAAAACCTTCCTGTGTGTCAGTTAGAACTACAAAGTCAGTTACTTATAGAGAAATGGATAAAACTGGGGTACACTGTTTATTATCTGTAGCTCCATTTACTGATCTAACACAGGTATCTCTGGAAGGTCAACTAATTTCATGGGTGTAATCTTTACCTTATATCTTAGTTTGTATTGTATAATGAAAACACGTACCTGGGAACATGATGATAACATGTGCCTTGTAACTACTGTAACTACCTGGCACATGTTATCATCCTATTATATATATTTATTTAAAATACTTAATCAGCAATAGTATGATTTTAAAGAGAATGCACTTCAGGATAGCATTATTTATTAGAAATGAAGAGCAGCAATGGCTCTTATGGTCCAGTTTAATTTTTTTCCATGTCCTTTGGTATACTAAGGTTAATATAAGGAAATATCTTGCTTGTGGGGGTGCTCATATGCATGACTGGTTCTAGGGTAGCAGAAAGAGTAAATTCATTAACGTGTGTGTACATATACATATATATGTATGAGAAGACTGATATAAAACAAATCAAAAAGTAAATGAGTGACCGTGAATTTAAATTCAAATTTCAAGTAGTTAAAGTACCTTTGGCAATGGCTCCAGCAGGTATCCAATAGCTAACGTCACTATCAAAACAAGTGTAGCTGATATGATCCCAGCAACCTTTGGTAAAAAAAATAAAGATACATTTGACAATACAGAATAAAGGAATATACTACTCAACTCATAGATGGCCTACATATGAGAGAACTAAGTTTTCAATGGACAGTATCATTTTAGACATTTTAACAGTTTACAAAACCAACATATATTTGCAACATCCAACATCATCCTTATAGTATTGAAAAGGTAATTGAAGCACCATAAACACTACCATTGTAGTGGTTACGGAATTATTATGATGCAGGTCGAATATTTTGCTCACAGATCTAACCCCTTAAGGACAGAGCTTCAAAAGCTTGTCTTTCACTTAATGACAACAGCATTTTTTTCATTTTTTGTTGTTTGCGTTCAACTGCAATTTGCATTTTACTAATTTATTGCACCGACACATATTATATACAGTTTTCTAAAAGACAGAAAGGGCTTTAATTTGATGTAACATATATATATATATATATATATATATATATATATATATATATATATATATATATATATATATATATATATATATATATATGCTTATTTATTATAAAAAAAAAATACAGAAAAATGCAAATAAATAAAAAAAAAATTGTGTTTTTTTACAGTTTTTGCAATAATAATTTATGCACAATTAGTGCAGGTTAAGGAAAGTAATTAAAAATAAATTCATTTAGTTGTTCCTATTTACAGAATATATAAAGTGTCTGGGATTTTATGGTTTTTTTTTTTTGGTAGTTACAGGTCACAAAGCACAAGGAGTAAACTAAACCTTTAATGTGGAGCGATTTTAGAATTTGGTATGTTTGTCTTGTAAGCTTAATAGCCATAAAAGAAAACAAAATTGCCACACAAAAGTATATATTTATATAAAGTAGACATCACAGGCTATTTACCTAAGGTTGTTTTGACACTTTCTACGTAGCCATTTCACCGCCAACCTCTGCTAAATATTGGAGTAAAATTGTGTGTTTTTTGGTTTTTGGCACTCAAACTTATAACAAAGAAATTCTCATGTATATTTTGTAAAGTTGGTGTGTGCTATTCCTGTACAAAGTTTTATTTTGTGTTCAGTTACATCTGCTGAGTAAAACGACACACCCATTGTATGTCTTTGGCACTATTTCTTGAAGCTACAGTGCCATATAGGAGACCTGTCCTTTTCAGTATTCACAGAAGAATTTTGAGAGACGGATTTAATGAGCCTTAGTTTCCATTTGGGGTATTATAACAGTTTGACTGTTCAAAACAAACCCACAAAGGCCTACCATTTGTAAAAGTAGACACCCCAGGGTATCTCATAAGGTGCATATTGTGCCTTAACATGCCCCCATTTTTTCACCAATATATGCCAAAGTATGTGGTAATAATAATTTTGTGCATTTTTTACAAACGGATTGCATTTTTGCTGGGCATTTTGTATATTTCATTTGTGCCACCAAGTTCAAACCCCCCAAATTATGCTCAGCTAAGTCTTCTGAGTAAAAAGACACCCCCATGAATGTCTTTGGCACTATTTCGTGAAGTTACAGTGCCATATAGGAGACCAAGCCATATCAGTTTTTACCAAACTTTGAATTTTGACGCTGGGCCTATGTGCAATTTCCAAGCATCTTTGCAGGTTTTAAATTAAAACTACCACACAAAGGCCTACCATTTCTTAAAGTAGACACCCCAGGGTATTTCAAAAGGTATATTTTGAACCTTAGCGTGGGATCGCTAGCTTGTACCAGGTGTAGTGGTAATGAGCGTTTTTAAATGTATTTTTTTACTTTTTGAAACTTTTTTACTTTTAAAAACTAGTTTTTAAACTTTTGTTTTGCTTAAAACTTTTTTACAGATTTAACATTTTTCTAAGCTTTTTTTTTTTACCGTTAACCCCTAACTAGCAGTAAGCAGCACTAACGGTAAATTCCCAATTTTCCCATAACTCCCACCCACCCCAGCTAGCAAAATATTTAGTTATAAATAAATTAAATAAATTGAACCCCTGAGGGTTAAAAAATAAATAAAAGTTAATCCTCAGGGGTTAAAAAAATTAGATCACAGTATAATTTGTATTTTGATCACTGTAGGCAGTGATCGACTGGCAGGGAAGGGGTTAATTTTTATTTGGACTGGGTAAAGGGTTTTTTTTTTTTTTTTACTTAAACAATGTTAAAACTTTTTTAAGCTTAATTTTTAACTTTTTAAAGTTTATTTTAAAACTTTTAACGTTAACCCCTAGTTACCCTAAGGCCAAATCCCCCAATTCCCCACTAACTTCTACCAACCCCAGCTAGCTAAATATATAATTTGAAAATTTGTAAATGAATTAACTAATTTTAACCCATGAGGGTTAAAAAAAAAAAATTAACTCTCAGGGATTCAAAAATAAATAAATCAGATGACAGTAAAATGTAATCCCTGCCAATTGATCACTGTAGTCAGTGATTAATTGGCAGGGAAGGGGTTAATTTTTTATTAAAATGGGTAAAGGGGGGTGGGATTTTAAATTAACTTTATTTATTTTTTTCAACAGGGGGCAGGATCATCACTGATCCATCTCCCTGCACTTCACACAGAACCAGGAAGTGCAGGGAGGCGGAAGGTGAGTATACTAAGCACATGTGCTCGCTCTGACATGCTGTCAGAGTGAGCACATGTGCTGGGCAGCAATATCGGGTGCTCCCGATCTGCCTCTAGTATAGAGGCAGACCGGAGCACCATTAACCCCGCGATCGCCGCAATAGCAGCGATCCGGGTTAATTTTACTGTGTGACGGATGAGGTCCGTCACTCGTCGCTAAGGGTTTCCCCTGAATGACGGACCTCGTCCATCACTCGGCGTTAAGGGGTTAAAGCTGTTTGATCAAAATAGAAATCACCTACAGCTTGGCCATTGCATGTCATATTGAAAATGCAAACGTTTTACTTACACATTAGAAATATCAATATTGGATATATTTAGAAAGCATTAATTGTTGGAACCATCTGTTGTTGCCTCAGCCATAACATAAGCATTTATCAGGAACATTCATAATATTACATTTGTTCCAGTATATAGACTAAATTATTTGCATATCTTATTCTTTTGTTTAGTGTTATAACTAACAATAAATCTTGGAATGAGGAAACATGCTTTTGGTTAGATTGTGTTAGACATCCTTTGTGTAATGTAGAATTATGAATATCGGTTGGGTGACAAAATGGTAGTACAATGGATTTGCAAACAAAACAAATGCAAACAAAATTTTGCATTTGTTTTTTTCACATTTTGCAGACCAGCATATTCTGCAACAGCTAATTCCACTTTTACAGTGTTAAAGTACTGTTGTTGTTGTTGTTATGGTGTGAGCTGTGCCCTGGTGACCAATTATTGTTAATAATAAACAGAAAACAAAAGCAGCATGACAATTACTGGCTATCCTCTAACATCAACCATCTTTTTTTTCCTATCTCTATATTGACCAGGCCCAGGAGATACAGCTTACATGACCTAGCAGAGCACTTGTCCATCATGCCAAACTAAGCTGCTTATTTGCCCTCTCCACAAAAAAAAAAACAAAAACAAAAAAACCTCTTCTCCTTTCAATCCCATTTTTTTGTGCTAGAAACATCTCTCCAAATCATGTTCATTCATTGCGAAACTTTGCATGGGGTGCTCAGCTTGTCCCTTTAAGTATATATGCTGTATTTATTTTGATACCTGAGTTTTGCCTCCTGTGCTTTCTTGTACTGATGATCTTGATAAAGACGTGCTAGCTGCAAATCCTTTAAATGAGCCACACATTATGTTGCTAAGTCCAAATGCTATTAATTCCTGTAGACAACAAATATGTGAGACATTTGAATTATGTTTTCATATGTATAATGCATTTTGTATTAATCTATTATCAGTTCAGCTAGCCAAAGATGGTTTACAAACACATGCCTTAAGTATATGATTTTAATCACAGGGAATTGTAAAGGAAATCTACTTTTCACAATCTACTAGTAAACAAATTACTATTTGGTTGTTTTAAGAAAGTATTTACCTGGTTGCCATTTACACTATAATTATGCTTGATTGAATAAACTTTAGCAACTGAAAATGCCACCGCAAAACCAACAATTGCAATGGAGAAAGAGTTAGCAATTGTTGCTTGGAAAACTGAAATACTTGGTGCCACAGGAGGTTGAAATCTGTAAAGAAGAACAGCATTGTATATCAATAGGGTTATTTCAAACAGTGATCACCAAGCCTCTAAACATTAGAGGCAGGCCCTTACTATGAATGTAATTATTTTGTTCTCAATAATCATGATTTTCTTTTCTCAAAGCCATAGTAACAGTCTATAATATAGAATTAGCTTGGTTTTGTGAAATAATATTTTGGAACAAGATTGTTAAAGGGACATAGGTACCCAAACCACATCATCTAAATGATGCTGAAGATAAAAGCTAACTACATGTAAACCTGTATTGACGAAAGTCCCGAGCGGGTCGTTATTTTTAAACTTTTTCAATAAATTAAAGTTTTAAAAACTGGAGAGCAGCCTTCCTTATTGGATCTTTTGTCTTTTGGAGCTCTGGTATTGCGCCCGGCATTGGAATACCTAAAAGCGTGAGTGCAGGGGATTTTTTATATATATATATATATATATAGACTCCAAAGTGGCAACGGCTGCTCTCCGGTTTTAGAAAAAGTTTTATTGAATCATAATAAAAGCAATGACCGACGTTTCAGTCCCAGCTCGGGACTTTCCTCAGGGTCCAACAAAACAGAATAACAAATACCATAAATACAAATCCTAAATATATACCTATACAATTAAAATTGAAACTCACCCAGGTGTGCTACTGCCATCACCACCGGGATCGCCGAACTTCCGGATATGGGCGCGCACCCGCGCGCTCACTCCTCCCACACCACGTGCTGACGTAATACGTCCAATCACCATGGAGACATGTATACAAAGTCCTCAACACCGTGGCAACTAAATGTTGATTAAAGAGATCGTGATAATAAATAGTGCTTGAGTGAACAATGTTGTGAACATGTGAATAATAGGACATTATTAAGAAGGGGTGTATAAACACCCAAGTTGCCAATATATAGTTGTGGCGTTAACAATATATAAACTTGAAAGTGCATAGTTAGTATTAAATAACCTATTAAAGTGACATCAGTGTAAAGTGCATTATAATATGCTATCATATAATAAAGTGCTATGAAACCTCAAATGCATGGTATGCCCACTACATCAATGTTATTTAAAAAAGACTAATAGCATATGACACATACTAAAAAAAGGGAAACATATAAAATTAATACATCCTATGTTCTAATACTAAACACCAACTATATATTATACTTGTAATATTAAAAACAACAATTGGTAACAAGCTGTCAAATAAAGGCATTGTATGGAATATTTTCGTTAAGTCCCATGGGAGATACTGTATTTAATTGATATATCCAGAAAGCTTCTCTTTGAAGGAGCATTTTACTCCTATTGCCACCTCTACGAGGAAGAGGGATGTGGTCTATACCCACAAATTTAAGGCATGTCAATGAATGGTTTTTGTCCAAAAAATGTTGAGCCACCGGTTTGTCCGAATGTCCGTCCCTGTACGCCAATCTAATACTTGAACGGTAGCCTCTAATGCGCTCACAGAGTTGTGTCTCCGTCTTGCCCACATAATACAATCCACACGGGCACATCAATTTATATACCACAAACATTGTTTTGCAAGTGATAGTGTGTCTGATATCGTAGACTTTGTTAGTGTGTGGGTGGCTGAATTTCTTTGCCGGTATCATATGTCCACAAGTTACACACCCCAGACACCGAATACACCCTCGTATGTGTAACTTGTGGACATATGATACCGGCAAAGAAATTCAGCCACCCACACACTAACAAAGTCTACGATATCAGACACACTATCACTTGCAAAACAATGTTTGTGGTATATAAATTGATGTGCCCGTGTGGATTGTATTATGTGGGCAAGACGGAGACACAACTCTGTGAGCGCATTAGAGGCTACCGTTCAAGTATTAGATTGGCGTACAGGGACGGACATTCGGACAAACCGGTGGCTCAACATTTTTTGGACAAAAACCATTCATTGACATGCCTTAAATTTGTGGGTATAGACCACATCCCTCTTCCTCGTAGAGGTGGCAATAGGAGTAAAATGCTCCTTCAAAGAGAAGCTTTCTGGATATATCAATTAAATACAGTATCTCCCATGGGACTTAACGAAAATATTCCATACAATGCCTTTATTTGACAGCTTGTTACCAATTGTTGTTTTTAATATTACAAGTATAATATATAGTTGGTGTTTAGTATTAGAACATAGGATGTATTAATTTTATATGTTTCCCTTTTTTTAGTATGTGTCATATGCTATTAGTCTTTTTTAAATAACATTGATGTAGTGGGCATACCATGCATTTGAGGTTTCATAGCACTTTATTATATGATAGCATATTATAATGCACTTTACACTGATGTCACTTTAATAGGTTATTTAATACTAACTATGCACTTTCAAGTTTATATATTGTTAACGCCACAACTATATATTGGCAACTTGGGTGTTTATACACCCCTTCTTAATAATGTCCTATTATTCACATGTTCACAACATTGTTCACTCAAGCACTATTTATTATCACGATCTCTTTAATCAACATTTAGTTGCCACGGTGTTGAGGACTTTGTATACATGTCTCCATGGTGATTGGACGTATTACGTCAGCACGTGGTGTGGGAGGAGTGAGCGCGCGGGTGCGCGCCCATATCCGGAAGTTCGGCGATCCCGGTGGTGATGGCAGTATCACACCTGGGTGAGTTTCAATTTTAATTGTATAGGTATATATTTAGGATTTGTATTTATGGTATTTGTTATTCTGTTTTGTTGGACCCTGAGGAAAGTCCCGAGCTGGGACTGAAACGTCGGTCATTGCTTTTATTATGATTCAATAAAACTTTTTCTAAAACCGGAGAGCAGCCGTTGCCACTTTGGAGTCTGTGTTACGTGGAGCCCTGGTGTTTGCGCCTGGCGGTGGGATTTTGGACGTGAGTGCAGGGGATTTTTGTATTTCATATATATATATATATATATATATATATATATATATATATAAAAGCTATTCCTGTGGTTTGATATGTATGTGAACAGGTTGTCAATCCAAAGAAAGATATGGAGTCAAGAAGGACTTTCCGTTTTGTGCCATAATTGGAAATGGCTATTATTGGGTTGTTGTTGCCACAAACGAAATTACAACATGTATTTGAGTATGAGTATGTTTTGTGCTTACCCTTTTTGGATTGCTCCAACAATATTCACTTTGAACCTCTCTTTGAAATTAAATGCATAAGACACACCTGCTGCAATGATAGTCTGTAAAAAGAAACAATTTTGGATTATTTCTACAGACAAACACAGATTTGATATATAGAACATTTTTTTCCCCCAATGGGCAGTTTTGACTTGTACCTAAAGTGTACCGAAAACGCACTTTTGTGCAGTAAGTTTTATACACTGTATTTGTTCTATATCTGAGAAAAAATGAATAAGACCAAAAATATCTAAATTAATGAAAGGGTGAATGAGTGCAGATTATCAACAAGTGAAGACTATCACTAACACGGTTTTAATTGGTGATAATCTGCACTATTATTGTTTTCTCATTTATTTTTGTGAAGCCATTCTTTCCCTTTTAATAAGCAATATTATTCAACAATAGTGATGTCCCGAACTGTTCGCTGAACAGTTTGCCGCGGACTCATCATTGAGTAAACTTTGACCCTGTACCTCACAGTCAGCAGACACATTCCAGCCAATCAGCAGCAGACCCTCCCTCCCAGACCCTCCCACCTCCTGGACATCTCACTAAGAATGCAGCTTCACAATGGATGCTGTCCAGGAGGTGGGAGGGTATGGGAGGGAGGGTCTGCTGCTGATTGGCTGGAATGTGTCTGCTGACTGTGAGGTACAGGGTCAAAGTTTACTCAATGATGAGTCCGCAGCGAACCGTTCGCGAACCATTCGGCGAACAGTTCGGGACATCACTATTCAACAACCTGTATAGGTATTTGTTTATTTAGTACTATTCTCAGGGGGCTAAATAGAACTTACTATTGTTTAAGCACATTATTAATTGGTAAAACACTTTACATTTGATTGCACATTACATGCACGTTAATATTTATATTGTGGATATGAATGCATATTTGTGCACATTTTTATTATTGTTGTGAAGACAATAAACACAAATGGCAGTACACACGCATAAATTACATCAAAGATATTCACAGATAACATGATTTTCATGAGACCCAGGGAGACCCAGACTATAGTTGAGTCATAGATAAGGCAGGAGATTGAGCACGTCTCCCACTCAGCATCAGATAGCAGACTTCAGGAGGCATCGAGCCCAGTAATGCACCCGTTAAAACTGGTCACTTGGTCCAAGGCTTGCCAAGACACACTCCTCTTGATGTAAAGTGATTAAAACTTCAAGATTTCTAAATTTCTCAATTTGGGCCGAAAATCCCAGCTAAGGTGAGGAGCTCCCTCAACCCACATCCTGTTTGTTTGACAGTCAGGCCCCAACTCATATCCCAATTTTTAAGCACCCTATCTATTCCTATATATATATATTGGGTGCTTTAATGTGTTCAAATTGATGTGAGCTGCTAAAGTATACAATTTATAAAAGTTATCGTAAATACTAGGTTAGACACTTAAGCTCTATTTTTTACCAACAGATTTAGTAAAATCAAATTTAGCATAAAAAGCCTTACTTACTTTAACCTTTAATTCACCCCTCCATCTATGGTGTCAATGTAATATTGTTGGATAAGCTTTCCATATGATTCAATATTTTTAATAAACATTTGAAACTTTTTTTAACATATTAATAGAGCAGAACATATACCTTATATAAAAAGTATAATAATATTTCAGAAAATATTAAACTATTACAAAATTTAAATATTGTTCATACTATTAAATCATTTGGAAAACGTATCTAACAAAAAATAAATTGAGGCCTACATCTCTGGGCAGTCTCTGCATTGCTCACAGTTTACAAATATTTCTGCATTTTAGCAGGGAAGGGAGATTGGTGAGAAGGCAAAGAGTACTTTGGAAACATTGCAGGGCTTATATGCGAGCTATAGAAGTGTCCTGTAATTCCATGTGTTATACAGGCAGCTTAACTTCCAATATGTATTTTTTTTTTTTTTTTTATGGCATTTTGGGGACATTGCATTCCCAAAACTACTAATCGGTTCCTTAGTTGATGTTAATAAAAGTTGCGCAGAACAATTGTAATTTGTTTTTCCAACTGCTAGATCAAATAAGTGGAGCTACAGCTATGGATTGAACTATATATAACATAAGCTAATGTTCAGCAAAGGTTTACAATAAAATAAAAAAAGAATATCTCTTTAGTTTATCCCCCAGTGACTATAAAGAATAATTCCTTATTGTTAGATGCTCTTTCTGATTTAGGGGGTTGTTTGGTGCTACAGCTTACATATGTAATTGCAGCAGCTTTACAAATATTAACAGTGATAATCTTTAGATTTTTTTTCTTGATTTTCTATATATTGCACAGAAAACAAATTGACGTCACGTCCAACCTAGAGTTTTCCTTTGATGCCATGCACATTTGAATTGGTACTTGCAGAAAATGTAACGACATTGATCTACAATTTTGATAGGATGCCCATTTTACAGATTCAGTCCTCCTCCTACACGCTAGCAGTTTATGCATACAATGTTATCTTAGGCACCCTTTCACATCATTGCCTCATTTATTTATTCTTATTGATGGAAAATTCATTTCTATGGTTGTAAAGTCAATAATGACAAATAGCACACATATCTCCCCATGTTCCTTCACAATCTTCTTAAGGACGGAGGCAATTGTACAAGTTCTGACCAGAACAAAAGCAAAGCAAAACCTATAATTTGTGCTATAGGTTTGTTCAACCATAATTTAACTCTTTCCTATTAAGTGTTTATATATGAAACAATTTAATACGAATAAAAATGTAAAAAAAAAAAAAATAGTGAGGCATTAATAAAGTTTGTTATTTTCAAAGTTGTGTGTGGCATTTTAACTGTGAATGTCATAATACTGTTAGCATTTACTGCAATAGAATACACATATTTGTGTTCCGTGATGTCTCAAGAGTACAACAGTACCCCCATGTACAGGATTTATGAGGGTTTGGAAAAATACAGGGTCAAATATAGGGCTTGCACATTAAATTCCCTGGACGATATGCCTGGGTTTTCAGGCAGTTCACTCAATGTATAATTAATAAAAATCACATAATTATGTCAAAATAATACATAAATATACACATAGAATTAAATTATACATATAGTTAGGTCTGGAAATATTTGGACATTGACACAATTTTAATTTCTGCACTTGCACTTTGTCTTGGTAAAAGCCCATGGGGACTGCAACTTGAATATGTGCGAAATAAAAACATTAATTATTTACTTAAAGGACCACTCTAGGCACCCAGACCACTTCAGCTTAATGAAGTGGTCTGGGTGCCAGGTCCAGCTAGGGTTAACCCATTTTTTCATAAACATAGCAGTTTCAGAGAAACTGCTATGTTTATGAATGGGTTAAACCTTCCCCTATTTCCTCTAGTGGCTGTCTCATTGACAGCCACTAGAGGCGCTTGCGTGCTTCTCACTGTGATTTTCACAGTGAGAGCACGCCAGCATCCATAGGAAAGCATTGTGAATGCTTTCCTATGTGACCGGCTGAATGCGCGCTGGAAAAAGGTAAGTTTTAACCCCTTTCCCCCTTCCAGAGCCGGGCAGGAGTGGGACCCTGAGGGTGGGGGCACCCTCAGGGCACTATAGTGCCAGGAAAACGAGTATGTTTTCCTGGCACTATAGTGGTCCTTTAACCAGACGAGTGCACTCGTCTTGATTTATTATATCATGGCTGGAGTCGGCACCAAGGCAATTACAAGATCTAGGAACCTGAGTGCTGGGAACATGGATTTGTATAATATATATATATATATATATATATATATATATATATATTTATATTTATATATTAGAGGGTCTGTCTGACATCCCAGGCAGTGAGTCTTTAAATCACGCTAATCCTAGTCATGTGATCACGGTATCAAACAAGACTAAGTTGGGCACGGGGCTGCCTGGGCTGTCAGGAAGTCCCATCTGCAATCGCTGTGGACCCCTGATTGCTGGGGAGTGCCGTGTCGCCATACAGCGTTAAAGCCCTCCTTTCGTAGGATGGCATAGCACACCCTTCACCAGGATGGGATTAAAACACAGGACATAGCCCTGACATTGGTACTACAGATACCAAACTCTTACATATTAATGGCATGCTGATAAAGGACATAAACACATAGTGAAGTGTATACTTCATCCTGTGTGCCAGGTAGTGACAGGCAAGTAACAGATTGCCGGTAAAAAGTAATGATACAGTTGAAACAAGATTTTTTTTTTTCAGAAAAATGTATAGGGAGACTGCCGGTAACTCTCTCTTGCTACTTGTGAAATTTGGTATTTGATCAGTAGTCACTACTTTCTAAAAGCAAGGAATTATGGAAAGTAGTGGCTAAACTATGTATGTATGCTATGCACCATTTTCCCCCTGTGTTCATCTCTAACAGCCTTTCACACTGTTGTTTTTTTTGAAAAAATTTATAAAAAGCATTTGAACAGAAAGTAGTGGCTGGTTGGTAATAAGTAGCAAAAAAGTTGTAATTGAATCCACCATGTATTGTGAGATTGAAGCTATTTTCTTGATAGGGTACCTTTTAACACATATATTTTAGTTTTTTTATATGTTTATGTTATATATACCAACATATATAAACAATATAGCACAGTGATTGACATTAACTTAATTTCCCAGGCTGTTTAGCTCGCCTTCAGGACATAAGGGTACTGCAGTTCATTCGCATAAATTCATCAATCGTGTTTTTGAATTTCAGGTGTTTACATAACTAATTATTTCAACACTTAAAATATAGTATCATATAGACTTTGAAAATGCCCAACCCAGATTCTGAACTAATATTGTGTTACAATCTACATTGATAATAGTAATATAATTTTTAGACTATGCGTACATATTAACTGAATTATTATGCAGAGTCAAAATATCTTATACTATTTATGGAATATCTAAATAGGGAAGTTCAATCAAGTGTGTTTTAATATGTTGTGTCATGTATAGCACCACTATATTATTTTCTGGAACACTCTAATTCCCATACCTCACAACTGTACCTAATTAAGATGGACAGTTCCTATTTTGAACCCAAATCCCTCTTTTCTATTCTAATGTCCATTTTGTTTCAATCTCCATAATGTTAGTGTGTCTGAGTGTATTCCAGAGCTCCACCACAATGATAGTAAGAGTAACTACAATAAATGTGTTTAGAAACCATTATGTGTAAATATGGCACATTGTTCTTGTTCTAAATTACATTTTTGTTGCCTAAATTGTTGTTAGCAAGTCACCTCAAATTTCTCAGAATAGTTCGGCTCCTGGTCGCACACCCAGTCCCACCTCTAAAATTAAAGTGTCACTCTTTGTCTATTTAAAATGTTGGAGAAATGAATTCCTAAAGAAAAATGCAGAATTTATGCATGTTGTACATACCTGATAACAGAAGATTTCTTAGGAAAAATAGTTAGAGGAAAAGTGTATAGACTATGCTGAGTACGTTTTCAATCAGTCTCTCACATACAAGAGCAGAGATAAAGTACCCCATTATAAATGACGGTAATAAAGGCATACCTACTTGGCAGAGTAAAAGGCAGGCCTAGTTGGCATTAAGCACAATTTAGAGCTAATTATGATGTAGTCCTTTAAAGATCCATCAATATACTTAAAGAGGCTTAGTCACTAAAGAGATCCGTCAATTCCAAGCCATATAATTGCTTGTTTAAGCATCAAAGATGTCCCCGTCAAACTCTTCTGGCCCCAAGACCTAGTCAACTATTTTTTCATTGGTTCTGGTCCTACTGAGGCCTGTCTCTGTGCCGCCATCTTAAAGAATCTGAAATGGAAATTATTTATTCTGTCCTCTCCTGGGCATGCACTTGAAATTATGTGCATGCCCAGGGGATACTTCAGCTGCCATAGACTTCAGCCTTGACATTTTTGCAATTGCGCAAGCGTGAACAAGGAGGATTGGTAATGTGTTGCTTCAGGAAGTGACCTGCCATGGGAGGGAATTCAGTACCAATGACAAAGGCCAATGACAAAGTTGACAAATGATGTGGAGCTTATCTAAAGCTCTACCATTTGTCATCTTTGGCCAACAACTTTAAGGTTCTACATAAAGAAAAGTATTACTAATTTTTCATTATGTATAACTTTTAAAAATACATAATAACAAAACAACAACAACAAAAAAAACAGCTATGTGAGTGGAGTTTGGTGACATGACTACGTAAGTTAAAAAAAAAGTTACAGACCTGCTTTAAAAATCAGCCAGAAGGGAGAAACAAAACATTACTTTTAATGAATGTGAAAAATGTAAAGTAGAAAAAAATACAAAAATAAATATGTTTTTTTTATTGCCTTTCAGTCACCAACACCAACAACCAAAAAAACAAAATAAAAGGGGCAGGGAGTGGGAAATTGAAAAGCCATTCAGTTGTTTCTGCCCCAGGACAATGAATTTGCATTCCTTCAGTCCTTGACATAGGGAGCAAACTTCCAGAGTGACAACACAGTACCTGCAGAAGTACTGGAAATGACGAGGTATAACAATATAAAGGAATGGAAAATGATGAAAGTAGTAGGGACAGTGAGTGGACAATTATTATTATTATGATATTTATATAGCGCCATCAAATACCGCAGCACTTTACAATGGGAGGACGAACAGACATGTAGTTGTAACCAGACAAGTTGGACACACAGGAACAGAGCGGTTGAGGGCCCTGCTCAATGAGCTTACATGCTAGAGGGAGTGGGGTAAAATAACACAAAAAGGTAAGGATAGTAGATGAATTGATGAATATTTGTGGCCAGACTATACTTGGGGTGTTAGGTGTGAATTTGTGTTTAAGAATATTACGCTCTATGTGGCGTATATGAGGGTGACTGACATGGTGACTGTGACAGGTTTACAGAGTTGGTGTAGGGGGGAGTATGACAAGATGAGTTACAGGGTAACTGCATGTGTTTGGAGTCAGTGTGGGATGCAAGTGTCTTAGGGTGACTGTGTTTAACAGATTAATGTGGGGGTTAGTCTGACAATGTAACTGTGTGTAAGGGGGTGATGTGACAGGGTGTGTGACAATGTCACTGTGTGTTTGGGGGGATAATGTGACAGGGTAAATGTGTGTGCATTGTTGGTGGGGAGTCTATACAGTGATGGAAAAAAGTATTTGATCCACTGCTAATTTTGAATGTTTAACCACGGACAGTGAAATAATCAGTCTATAATTTTAATGGTAGGTGTAGTTTAACAGTGAGAGATAGAATAACAACATTAGAATCCAAAAAAACGCATGTCAAAAAAGTTATAAATTGATTTGCATGTCAATGAGTGAAATAAGTATTTGACCCCTTTGACTTGTTGGCAATCACAGATGTCAGGCATTTCTTGTAGTTGGCCACGAGGTTTGCACACATCTCAGGAGGGATTTTGTCCCACTGCTCTTTGCAGATCCTCTCCAAGTCATTAAGGTTTTGAGGCTGACATTTAGCACCTCAAACCTTCAGCTCCCTCCACAGATTTTCTATGGGATTAAGGTCTGGAGACTGTCTAGGCCACTCCAAGACCCTAATGTGCTTCTTCTTGAACCACTCCTTTGTTGCCTTCACTGTGTGTTTTGGGTCATTGTCATGCTGGAATACCCATCCACGACCCATTTTCAATGCCTTGGCGTCCCTTTGATGCAGTGCAGTTGTCCTGTCTCCTTAGCAGAAAAACGCCCAAAGCATAATGCTTCCATCTCCATGTTTGACGGTGGGGATGGTGTTCTTGGGGTCATAGGCAGCATTCCTTCTCCTTCAAACACGGTGAGTTGAGTTGATGCCAAATAGCTTTATTTTGGTCTCATCTGACCACAGCATGTTCACCCAGTTGTCCTCTAAATCATTCACATGTTCATTGGCAAACTGCAGTCGGGCCTGTACTTGTGCTTTCTTGCGGGTGCTGCAGGATTTTAGTACTCCACGGACTGTTACCAATTGTTTTCTCGGTGACTATGGTCCCATCTGCCTTGAGATCATTAACAAGATACTCCAGTGTAGTTCTGGGCTGATTCCTCACCATTCTCATGATCATTGAAACTCTACGACGTGAGATCTTGCATGGAGCAGCAGACTGAGAGAGATTGACAGTTATTTTGTGTTTCTTCCATTTGCGAATAATCGCACCAACTGTTCTCACCTTCTCATCAATCTGCTTGGTCTTGTAGCCCATTCCAGCCTTGTGTAGGTCTACAATCTTGTTCCTGACATCTCTGGACAGCCCTTTGTCTTGGCCATGCTGGAGAGTTTGGAATCTAATTGATTGATTGCTTCTGCTGACGTGTCTTTTATACAGGTAACGAGCTGAGATTAGGAGCACTCCCTTTAATCTTAGCGCATTACCTGAATAAAAGACACTTGGGAGAAAGAAATCTTGCTGATTGATAGGGGATCAAATGCTTATTTCACTCATTGACATGTAAATCAATTTATAACTTTTTTGACATGCGTTTTTCTGGATTGTTTTTTGTTATTCTGTCTCTCACTGTTAAAAAACACCTAACATTAAAATTACAGACTGATCATTTCTTTGTCAGTGGACAAACGTTCAAAAATCAGCAGGGGATCAAATACTTTTTCCCTCACTATATGTTTTGCCCGGCCTCCCTACACATTGCAGAGACAGGTAGTCTTGCGGGCTGCCACTAGGATGTGCACCCTTGACTAGGTGAATACCACTTCTAGTCTCTGACCAAAAGGCAGCATTTGCAGAGAGTTGCTCCTATGCGGAGGAGCAGTATTTCCAAGCTGTAGATCTCCCCACTGGAAGATGCAGCACTGGGTAGCTAGAATGGTAGCACTGGCTTGGCAGCTATTGCAAACACAATTTGTTTGCAATAAACAAATTTAATTTGCACCGATAAAATTATGTATACATGATTGCAGAGTATGGCTGCATACCCTGGCATAAAGGGGTTAAACTGTTCTGTTATTCCTAAAGTGAACATACAGTAGGCTATAAACAGAGATTTTGTTGAACCTTTTAGCTCTAACAGTTCTTGATAGCATATTACATATGTAACATGTATAACATAGAATATAAGTTAGAGTGATCAGTTCAAATGTATATAATGGTCAAAATGTATATGTCTCTACAGATATGGGCAAAAATATGACTTTAAAATTCTTTCAGAGGTACTTCTTTTAAAGGAGTTTTATAAAGCAAGTATAAGAATTATTTTGCCTTTTATTGCTACAAGACTACAAAAAAATTATAATTTATGTAGCCGTACAGAAAAATTTGAAGTATTTGATGACCAGGAGTTTGGAAACTCCTATAAATGTCTGACAAGACATTGTTTTCTAAAATATCAATCATTTATTGCTGCTCATATTCACATTACATAAAATGCAAGGTGCTAAAGCGGTACTCTTTTCATCTATTCCCTATTTATCATAATGCATAGTGCTTTTGTTTCTCTACCCATAGCAAATCAGTATCAATATACAAAATTAACTAAAGATTCACGTTTCTTCATGAGAACTACACGACTGTAGGTTTGTACTCACCTACTAGCAAGAGATAAAGTCTACAGACCCATTCAAAGGTAATTTAATATAAAACTGTTCTATTCTTTCCTTGTAACATGCATTAATATTTCAAATTAACACTTCCACTTAACAGCTCATCAAAACCTAATTAGTATGTAAGACTTAATAGGCACTGTTAATGCATAAATAGACAGGGGCTTGGTCTAAGAAAATTTGGGGTCTACATTTCTTTTAGCTTGGCTTTGACATTAAAGAGAAACTATAGTGCTAGGAAAACAAAGTTATTTTCCCAGTACTATAGCACCCTATAGTACCCCTCCCTCCCTCACTCCCCCTGCCACCACTACACCATGGCGCTGTAGGGGTTAAAAACTCCTTCATCACTTAGCTGATTCCAGTGCCAATGTCCTTCCTCTCTGGGTCGGGCTCCCCTATTAGGACTTTCCTCATAGAGCATGAGGACATCCAGTGTCAGTTAGGTGACCAGAAGTTGCCTAACCACCCTGAAG
The DNA here is from genome assembly GCA_933207985.1 of Pelobates cultripes. NCBI lineage: Eukaryota > Metazoa > Chordata > Amphibia > Anura > Pelobatidae > Pelobates > Pelobates cultripes. Next base: position 176,186,290 of record OW240914.1, read on the forward strand.
TCCCTCTAGTGGCTGTCTGGTAGACAGCCACTAGAGGTGGAGATAGCCCAACTGCAGTGACACTGCATACAGACGACTTCAATGAGCTAAAGTGATCTGGGTGTCTATAGAGTCCCTTTAAGTGCAAACATTTCCCTTCAGTACACAAAGGCTCAGTATTCTAAATCAAAGCAGAATAATAAAAAGGTAGAAACAATTAGATGTAGTTGTTCACCAGCCAGCAATGCTGTTGTGAAAAATATTCAAAACAATGCAGTGACAGAATGATGGTATTAACACATTCAGCATGTTCACTTATAGTTAGTTTAAACTAGACATGTGCAATTTGTTTTGTTCCAAATGTAAATTCAACTGAATTTTGGCAATTCAGACATTCAGATGCTTCCGAATGTCCGAATTGCCAAATTGCCGAGGTTCCAAAGTGCCGAATTTCAGAAGTGCCGAAGTGCTTCGGATTTCTGAAAAATGGCAAAACAATAGAGGGATGGAAAATTACGTGAATGATGACAGGAATTTAACCCCAAACCTACCCCTAACACTACCTCTTACTCTAACCTAAACCCTAACCCTAGATGTGTAAGTGGTTGTGGTGGTTAGGGTATAGTTAGGGTTTGGGTGTATGGTTAGGGGTGGAGTTAGGGGTAGGATTATGGTTAGGGGTAGGATTAGAGGAAGGGTTAGGGATAAAGTTAGGGGTAGGGGTAGAGTTTAGAGTTAGGGAATTGCCAAAGTCCCGAATTACCGAAGTCCCAGTTTGCCAAAGTCCTGAATTGCCAAAGTGCCCAACCGAAGTACCAAACTTCCGAACTTCTGAATTGCCAAATTCCTGAATTGACAAAGTCCGAATTTCGGAAATGCCGAATTCCCAAATTTCCGAATTGCTGAAGTCCTGAATTTCGGAAGTGCCAAACCAAACCCAAATTTTTGCCCATGCACACCCCTAGTTTATACTTCTATTTGCTAAAACTAAAAACTAAATAAACAATAAAAATGTTGCTTTGTTATAAATAGCATAATGACTTATTTAATATACCGCTCTTACCATTATTATTTCAATAGGGATCGGTACCGGTAGTTTTGACTTGAAGCGATCATTGATTTCTTTGAAAGCATAAACAAAAACCATGACAATAATTGCTATTATAAGGTCAGCAGGATTGGTTTTTGTTATCTGTGAAAAGATGCTCTCCAATGACTGAAAAACAGAAATAATTTTAACATATCAAATTAATCAGTCACACTGAAAAATCCTTGTTTTGCAAGATAGAAAACTGCTAATAAAAAAACAAAACCTAATTAGTAACGTTAGAAAAAGTGTGACATTTAATGTTTAAAGCATTTTTGGTGATACAGGTAAACATATAGCAACACTATTTATTGCGATGAATTTAAAATATTATCACAGAATAAACTTGCTTCTTGGGCACAGTTTGGTACGGTGTTCCATAATAGCCTGTAGTACTCTATTGTAATGTACCCTACATTGTCATCACAAACAGAACCAGTATACCTCTATACTATTTTCTCTATTAGTAAAATTACTTTCTAAAGGCAACATTTCCAACAGGTTTCGATGGAAATCAATTTAAAGGAACACTTCAAGCACCATAACAACTACAGCCTGTTGTGGTGGTTTTAGTGCCAGGAGTGTCGTGACTCCAGCCCACTGTAAGAAATTATATTTAGAGAACTTATGACATCAGTGTTTCTGTGTGAGCCAGTCATGAAAGTGATTAACAGTCAAATGTTGCACTGCACCTTTCCACTGGACCAGTCACAGAAAGTAAAGACTATCTAACATGTCTGCTGAGTTTATTCCTGTTTACCATCGATTTTGAAGAGCTGACAATGAAAATACAAATATCAGGACAGAATGATGAAATCTCCCTCTCAGATGTTTCAGTTGGACTTTACTTCAATGCCTATAATTTGAAATACACTTTCCAATTCTTCACATTTTGTGGTTTTAATGACCCTGCATTTGTTTTATTTACATAACAAGTTCATCATGAAGGATACTTAGAACATGGGTTTATTTAACTGCTTATATTGGCATACAATGTATAATAACACAAACCTGTTTTTTCTTTCTGCTTGCATACTTTATTTTCCCTTTTTAATAATTTTATAACTGCATAAATGTAAATTGAGAAGTAATATCTTATAAAGAAATAAAATATATACAGATGTGCCTTGTTGGTATTTATAAAAATGTAATTTATAAAAATGGCCACTTTGGCTATAAGAATTAGAAGATATTTGTGATATTTTTAGCTTATACAGTTACTATTACACAAACAAATCCCAATTAAGTTACACATGACACATAAGAACGTCTTGATTCACTATATGAAAAATCATATTTATTCAGTTTAAAATGAGAGAGTTAACAGCTATAAAATAATTGTGATACTTACATAAAACAAGGCTAGTGGTCCACTAAATGAAGGGATTTGAACTGCAAAAACATATTTTAACTGCGACACCACAACTTCAATAGCAGCAGCCGTTGTGAAACCATTGATTAAAGGTTCTGACAAATATATGACTATGAAGCCAACTCGCAGAAGACCCAAACCTAACTGGAAAAAATAAACAAACAAACAGATTTTAGATGTAAACCTTATGATATTGGTTATCTCTTTATGCATATAATAAAATACATTACAGAAGATAAGGTAGAAGTATATAAAGTGGGTATTAGAAGTGATCTAGCATGCATTTGCTTCAAAACAACAGTGGGGAGAGATCTTAAAGGGACACTATAGTCATCAAAATTGATAATCTCAGCCATGGAAGCATACCTAGCCGTGGTGTGACCAGCAGAGGTGAAAAGGTAAGTTTTAAACCTTTAATCTTCACAGAGAGGGGGCCGGGAAGCTAGACAGCAATTCCTGCACTATATTATAAGGAATACATGTTTGTATTCCTGGCAATATAGTGTTCCTTTAATGAATTTTTAGAATTATATGAGTGGTATAGAATAGGATCCTCAAACTGAACTTAATATACTGACCTGAATAAGCCCAACAAGGAATGTTAAAGATGCTGCCACAACTATTCTCTCATTGTTTAGTATTTCTTCTGCAGTTGCATTGACAACAGTAGAATTTCCATTACCTGTGTTGTCAGGGACAAGATTAGCCACGACTGATCCCACCATCAGACTCACGACAGGGAAAGGACCTACAGGAAAATTCATGACACAAAATAAGTCTGCATGCCCTTGTGCATATTTATGGGCAAGTTTTCTAAATTAAAATTGCTTTAATGCACTTCAAAAAGGTAACTGATATTTTTTCCCAGCAGCAGTAGAAAAACAGTTAAGCAAACAACTTACTATGTAGATGGTATTTGTAAGCACAGGTGTTTACCAACTAATTAGAGGTTTTCTCACTTTATTCTTTTTTTTTTTTTTTGGTTCTTGGAATACCAGCATTGAGACTGAAAGATCTGCAACGTTTTCAGTTGAGGTAATGCTGCTTAAAGAAACAATGGGTCCTAACTAGTGCTATAGTAGCACTAGATCTACCTGGAATATACTATACTACAAACAGGATTCAATGTTTCTACATAATTCTTTTAGGTTAGTGAAAATGAGCCAGAGAAAGCAGATGTGGTATTAAAACATTCTCAAAGGTTTACCATGTTCAGCCATGATGTGTCAGGATGCCAACAGGGGCTCTGGACACTCATGGACTAGAGCCACAGCAAATGAAATTCAGTAGGTTCTAAATAAAGCTATTAGTAGAAGGGGCATTGTGTGAGAGACATGGATGGGTAGCAGAAGGTGTACAGATGGGGACACTTCACACAAATGCACTCCATGTATTCACAAACTAATGCTCCACACAAATGCACCCTTGAGTTTATATAAAACAACACACTTACACTCCACATGCTCATACAATATATTCACAGACATTATATACATAGTCATATCATGAACAACTTCACACATTTATTCACATACAATGGTATTCCATGCCAGGAACATGCTACTTATCAAACTCAAAATGCTGTTCTGACGTGGAGATTAAATTATAGGCCCATATTGGAGCTCACAAGATGTAACTTTGGACCCTCATATAGAGATAGTTATTTAAGATAGGTTTTACAGAATAACCTAAAGTGATTGGTCTACTCTAAGTTTCACCTTAACATGAACCTGTCACTTAAAAATCATGTGGATGGCAAGATGCGTATGTGATCAGTCTATATAATGTGCTTACCTAAAAGTTCAATTCCTCCACAAATGGACTGCTGGAGTCCAGGTGTATTTATGGAAAGCATTGGGAGGCTATTGTGCATGTGCAGCAAAATACCATTCAGCGTTCTATGCCATTCAGCGTCTCCATCTCACTACCCCCTTATCTAAATCATGTAATTGGCATGCAACAGTTCCTGGAGTATGCGTCCCTTTGAGGCAGAACTATACTGATGGCCAGTGGCGGATCCAGGGGGGGGCAATGGGGCAATTGCCCCCCCCCCGAGAAATCCGACGGTCTCCCTCCCCTGCCAGCACATGCAGGCGCCAGCCCTGCAATGTGCCTGCGGACCGGAGGGGAAATCAGAGATCTCCCTCCCCGGGTCGCAGGCACTGTGCTGACAGCCGGCATGGGAGGGAGAGGGAGGACCCGGGAGCTCAGACTGCAGCTCCTCCGGGTCCTCCTCTCGCGAGATTTGGAGCATTGCCGCGGTTACCACGGCAACGCTCCAAATCTCACGAGAGTGAACTCTAGCCCTGGAGCGCGGGCTAGAGTTCACTCTCACCACTGGGACCACCAATGAATCCCCCACCGGACCACCAGGGAAATGCCCCCCCTCCTCCCCAGTAAAGGTAAGAAGGGAGGGGGGGCATAGAATATTTATTTATTTTAATTAAATTAAAAAATATTATATTATAAAAAAAAGCCACCCTACCCTGATCACACAAACATACATTGCCCCCAATACTGCCCCTCTTCACACAAACTGCCCCCATTCACACAAACTGCCCCCCATTCACACAAACCGCCCCCATACACACAAACTGCCCCCTACACACACACACACACACACACTGCCCCTCATACACACACACTGCCCCATACACATCACACACACTGCCCCTATAACACACACACTGCCCCCATCACCACACACACACACTGCCCCCATACACACACACATACTGCCCCCATACACACACACTGCCCCACATACATACACACTGCCCCATACACACACACACACTGCCCCCCCCCATACACACACACACTGCCCCATACACACACACTGCCCCTCATACACACACACACCTGCACCCCATACACACCACACTGCCCCCATACACACACACTGCCCCCCTATACACACACACACTGCCCCCATACACACACACTGCTCCCATACACACACACACTGCCCCCCATACTGCACCTCCCATACACACACACTGCCCCATACACACACACTGCCCCTACACACACACACACACTGGGCTGCCTGCTATACACACAACTGCCCGCCACACACGCACACTGCCCCTATACACACACACTGCCCCCATACACACACACACTGCTCCCATACACACACACTCACGCCTACACAGACAACTGCTCTACTGCACCCCCATACACACACACACTGCCCCCATACACACACACTGCCCCCATACACACACACACTGCCTGCCATACACCACAAACTGCCTGCCATACACGCCACACTGCCCCCTATACACACACACTGCCCCCCATACACACACACTGCCCCCCATACACAGACACACTGCCCCCACATACACACACTGCTCCCCCATACACACATACTGCCCGCCATACACACACACACTGCAATACTCACACACACTGCAACTGTTACACACATACACTGCATCCCTGACATACACTGCCAGCCTCACTCACACACTACAACCTTCACACACACACACACTGCACCCCTTACAGATTGCACCACTCACACACACCACTGCTCCTATACCCTACTACAGCCCCATTTCCCAGCAGATCTCAGGTAAGTTGTCAAACTACTGACTACTTACTGTGGGAGGGGGTCCCGGCACTATTGACACCATAACCACTACACTGAGCTGTAGTGGTTATTGTGTCTGGATTATTTCTTTAAATAATCTACAAGTGCCCCTCCCGAGATCAGGCTCTGGATCCGCCACTGCTGATGGCATATCACTAAGGTCAAAGAAAATAAAACTAATGTAACTCAATGGAGGCTTATCCATATGGGCAGCTGGGGCAGTGCCCCATCAGTTTTTAATTCAAGAATATATATATATTTATATATATATATTAAACTATATGTTCTCCACATATGACATCCATGGAGGATCAATAGTGCTGCAAACTTATTCAGAGGCTGCTGACTATTACCTTACCTCTTCCAGTTGCCAAATGGCCAAATGCCAATTGATGGAGCCTACTGTGAAACAGGTTCAGCTAAATCCCTGCCTAACCTGATCAGGGACATTATCCTTTGATGCATATGCTTCCAAGACAAATGTCAAATCATGCTTGCCCTGAGATGCAAAACACCACTGACGTCCAAAGGCTCATCTTTGTCCTTCTTCCAGGAACTCAAGCGGTCTACTCTCCTTCGGTGCAAAACAGTTAGGCTTGTTATCTCTAGACTGAGAGCTGCATAAGTGGCTTATAGGTGTGGGACGTCAGGAACCTTGGTGGCCGCTCACAGTGGAGATACACACATGCTCACCTTGGCAGAGAAGGCACCAACCTTCTTTGCATCTCTGTGACTATTGTACAAAAATGTACACTCAACTACAGTGGCATCCGTGGAAACATCATTCCATTAATCCCAAGAGACAGAGGCTCACAAGCTACAGCAACCTGACTACTATGGGAGACTATTACAGACAATTATTCTAAGCCAACCTGTAGTTCCGATTGGTACATTTGTTGTGTGAAATAATTTTTCCCTTTTTTCCCCTCTTTCTTCCTGGTCCTGACTGGCCACACTGACCTTCATATAATCTTCCATGCGAGACCAATTGGCATGTCCTTAACTTGCCTCTCCCTGCCACTTTGAACCCAGTATACCGGGGATAAGTGCTCATGTACACTCAACTATATGCTGCGCTACGTCTATCTCCCTATGTTATTTTTGCAAGCATATTTACTATCTCATATCTGGGGACTGCCCCCAATTCACTTTTTGTCTTTACTAACTTGGGGACAGGCTGGCAGTGGCTGCATGTAAAATTAAGTTTGTGTCCCCAGTCCCAGAAATGGTTGCAGGCAAGTCTATAACATTAGATGCCTGCCGCTGATCTGACTCTCTGCTCTCCTCAGCTGGCTCCATACTCTGCTGCCTAACTGTGGATCTAATTAAGGCAGGCACTGCTTTTCACATCAGTTGACTGCCTTAATAAGCGGAGTCAGGCAGTGCAGGTGGGAGCCAGCAAGTAAAGACACAATGATTCACTCTACCTCCCTCTGTAACTCAGGCAGGCACTGCTTGGACAGAGGTGCCTGCCACATAGCTCCTCCCGCTACCTCCCACCTGATTTACAGGCTAGGCAACACACAGACATGTCTACTACTAGGTCCCCCAGCTCCCCCATGCACACTAATGTAAAATCACAAATGTATTCAATAAAAGAAAACAATATCCTTACATATAATTTAGCTTGGTGCAGCATGTAAAAATAGTCTCTCTTACACACAGCACAAAACGTTTCAGCTTTAGAAAGCCTTCCTCAGGTGAATAAATTCCTTCCTTGTAATGTCCTTTTTTAAATATACCGAAATGGCACCAAAACACCCGCGGCACGTGTTTATTATTTTTAATATTTTGGACATGTTCTCTGTCACTGCAAGGGTGCATAATTCATTAAAGCACAATAGAATATTAATGTAATTTGTGTAGTGCATATATGAATTGACCACTTGGTAAATATCAGATGACAGAAGGGGTAGTGTGAATTTCATAGGAATGTGAAAGGGAGCAGATGGTTTACCATATGCATTGATCCTTTTCAAAAGATCTGTGGGGTGTGAGAAGTCACACATAAGTGGTCTGGAAGTCAGGTTTACATATAAACTAACTCTCTAATATGCCATATGTCTAAGTTCCCTCTTAGATAGGGGGCCCTTTGATATGTTAATGGACAATAACCCTGTTCCAGTATCATGTCCAAAAGAAGAAAAACATTAATATTTACCCACAGAGTAATAATTAAGCTATGTTACATTTGGAATATGACAAGCACCATCTTCTAAACAAGCCCAAATATGATTGGCATACCTTGACCATAGGGGAAGGGATTGTGATGTCCGCTATATTGGGTCACAAGTAAGAAGTGTGACATATCTATGGAATGGAAAAATAATAAATTCATAGATGCAAATATTATTTCCTTATGTAGCTACATACGAGAAGATAGAACCAAATGTTTCCATTTGGATTGATGTAGGTCTGGGCACAAGGGGGTGGTGACTTAGTGTCTCTATAGATAGGCCTTAACTCCACCTCTGGGTGAGGCATTGTAATCCACAGGGTATATCTATAATGAAACCGAAGGGTGCATTGTACTTGCTTGGGGCAGAAGTTTTACTTTGAAAACCTAAGTTAGTAAATGTTTAGGACTTTCTTTATGTTATCCCTTTTGTTTTTTGTTTTTTATCTGTTGTTGGTGTAAATAATTTTGATTGTCATATATATTTTTGTATGCACTGTGACTATTTTTTGCTTTTAAATTGTCTTGGTGGTGGCAGCGTTAAAATAGTAATATTTATATTATTATGCTTAAGTATGGGTGGTAAGTGGGATTTTATCATTATTTCCAGTCTAGTGCAGACAAATAGTGAACTTTAACCCTTTCACCACCACATCTACCTCACACACAGTCTTGAAGTAGGGTGCGTTTGTGACATTCTCCAATTCTGGTTTTTAGAGACCTTGTGGTTCTACCCATGCACTGTAGTCCACAATCACATACCAGGAGATAGATTACATTGTTAGTATCACAGGTAATAAATGAATATCATAAATCTCAGATTTTAATCAAGATCATATTGCTTTTATTGTTGGGGAATTCATCTTATTTTAAACCACAACTTTTAAAACCAAATAAGAGGTACAGCTATGGGGATCAAATTTGCACCAAGTTATACCAATCTGTTTATGGCAAATTCGGAGCAGTACTTTATCTATTCCAAGCATGACTGGGTGGCAAATTTGGTCCTATATTAGATATATATAGATATATTTTTCATGTAGAAAGGTAGCCATGCCTCTTTGAATTATTTCTTAACTTTGTTAAACTCCAATACGTGGGTATTAGACTTTTGCAGGAGGTGAGTACTAAGGAAGTACATTTTCTAGATTTAACATTTTTTATTTATTATTTTAATATTTTAAAAAGTGCACCCTTTTTAAAACTGTTGATGTGAACAGTTATATTGATTCAAATAGCTGTCATTTTACACCTTGGTTTAAGAATGTACATAATTTGTTAGTAGGAAGAAACTGCACAGTTAATATGTTTTTAGAGCATTCATTGTTTTTTTTAAAACAACTTTCCAATACAGGATAAAACCAAAATGAGTCGGTTTAATGAAATGGTAGAAAAGCAGAGGCATGAACTATTATCATATAATAAAAGAATTGAGAAACCTGGTAGCGAACAAGTTCTGTTTGTGTCTGATTTTAATTCTCAAAGCCAGGTTTTTTAAAAACATTCTTACTAAACATTAACACATTTTAAGACAGAATGAGGATCTGTGTAATTTTTTGGGTGAGAAACCAAATATTGTGTATTGGGGAGCTAAAAATTTTAAACAATTCTTAAAAAAAAAAAAGTTGTATTTCAAAAGAACATAAGGATATTGATCTAAACTAAAAGGTTTTCATTCATCTCAACTAAAAGGTTTTCATAATTGTGGCCTATGCCAAGCATGCAGGGAGATGACTATTAAGAACAAATAAAATAACAAAAGAGATCCCCCAGAGGAAGGATTCATAGCCGAAACATTGGAGTTTTTATTTCTCCTGCTTTTGGTCAGTATACCTTTTTAATGGGTGTTTGCATTTAGCACTTTATTATTACTGTGGTTTTGTTACTATTAATTGGATATGCACTATACTATGCACTTTTTTTCTGTCGAGATATTTTTATGTATTCTTTATGCATGAATAAACGCTTTTCTTATGTGCAAAACCTTGGTGTGCCTTGGGATCATCCTTATTTCTATAATTGTGGCCTATGCCAAGCATGCAGGGAGACGACTATTAAGAACAAAAAAAAAATTTTCCTCAAGAAGTACTGGAAAGACTTCTGTTATAGATTCATCTATTACCTGTGATACTAACAATGTAATCTGTGATGTGATTGTGGACTACAGTACATGGGCAGGACCATGAGGTCTATAAAAAACAGAAGTGGAGAACATGTATAAAATATTAAAAATACAATTTTAAATCCCTCACATTTTGCCCAAAAGCATGATGGAAATCCTAAAAGTTTGCAGTTTATAAGGATTCAAAATTTAAAAAAATCATGGGGGGGGGGACTTTTAAAAGAAATTTTATAAATCCGAGATGAGATGGATCTTTGAGCTTGAGATTCTTTCCCGAGGTCTCAATATAGACTTTGAGATTTATAATTAAATCTAATTGAACTACAAATAGCACTTTATATTTATGTATTATGTTAGTATTATACAAGAGTTAATTTTTTTGCATTGTTTTAAATTATACATACATTTAATGACATACGACAAGCAATAATTTGTCTATTGACATCATATTCCTTAATATAAGAGATGCAAATTAAAATAGCAAAAAACAAACAGAAAGAAAAAAAAACACAAAAACATATGAACAGACCTAAGTTTCCTGTGGAGAGAGGGAAAAGGGGGAGGTGGGTTTACCCATTCATGTCAGGTCATAAGATGAAAACCACAAGGGTAGAAGCTTACCGCCCGACGTCATGGACAAATATCTCTAACTTATAATTTCTCAACTTGTTCCAACCACTTTTTATACACATCATGTGCTGCTCTGCAGATGCCCATCTCAATTTTAATTTGATAAATTATTTGGATTTGTACCTCATGCCAGCAAGGGGCTGACACAATTTTCCAGCTTCTGGCAATCAACATCTGGGCAGCAAGAAACCAAGATGTGTATCACAATATTTGAAGGGGAAGCCAGATTTTCTTGAATGTTTAAGTGTAATAATAAAAGTCTGGCATGGAAATCAATATTTTTTTAAAGTAGAGTTTTAATTTTTGTGCGTATCATATTCCAAAACTGTTGGATAGGTAGTTATTTCTACCATATTTGCAGGAAATCTGCGCTATTAGGTAGGCATCTCCAGCATTTATCTGAGACGTTAATAGTTGCTCACAACTATTATACATTTTTAATTCTTGCTGCCACTTTTTTATCACAGGTAAGATAGGTTTGTCAGGTTCCCCCTTAATCAGGTCCATACAGCCTGCAACTATTCTATTCATTGTCATGCTCTTAATCATTTTTTCTAAATGTTTGAAAGGTCTATCCATATTAAATGAACTTGAACATAACCTTTTATTCTATAAAAAACAGAGAAAAGAACTGTCCCTAAAAGTGTAGAACATACAAATATGTGGGAGCTAATAGGATTCATTAAAAATCTCGAAGATACTGTATTAAATTACCAAACCACACAAAAATAAACAGAAACAGACACGAGCACCTAGCTGTGACCACCTGACGCAAAAGAGGTCCATTATAGTAGTCTCTGCAGAGAGCCCAAACATATAAAAAATAAATAGACATAGACATAACAGTGAAAAATATTTATACACTAAATGGGGAAAGGTAACTGCAACAAATTGTATCAAATGTATCAACATATTTGTCTAGTTCACTGAAACAATCACTCAGTGATAATTAACAACTGTGATTTTATTATTGACAGTTAATCTAACCCCAAAATATAGTTGTCACATGAATAAAATAAGGAGAGATAGAGTTAATAGAAACTAGCTGTAGCCCCTATATTGGTTTATTTTGCTCCAACCATAAGTGGCAACAAGTCTCAGTATGCTCGGCATAAATCACAATAAGTATCCATATACTCAAATCAATCAAATCCACCAGAGTATCTCCTGGCAGTAGGAGCAAATTAGCATGCTATATCTTAGGGCTAACTACAAAAACGAAATCTCAGATTATCACAGTGCCTAATAAATATATATATTAAATACATGGAAACTATTATCGGCAGTATTCAACATTGTTGCCGTGTTCCCCTTGATCCAATTTCAGATAGTAACGATGCCTAGCAAGATATTAAATAAAGGGAAACTGTTACCGGCAATATTTAGTGTCGGTGCAGTGTTTCCCCTCAAGTAATTCACACACTCAATGCTGAAACAAACCTGAGTGGGGCTATCTGGTAGGCGATCAAACAATTGTAGAGAATAGCTCAGATGTCCCTACCAGGGTCATAGATAAAAAAGTAGTAGAAATAGTGCCTTCATGGGCACCTAGTACAGGAAAGCAATGAGGAAATAGAAGATCCTAAGAGCTGAATGAACAGTCAAACAGTTCACAGTGGTGTACTGCTGGAGGTATTAGTTAACTGTGATAAAATTACCCTGATCGGTAACTGGTTAACCTATATAACAGACGGCTGTCGATCATCTAAATTCACATTCTACCCACTGGCTATTAAAACAAGCAGGCGGTAAATCCAAATCACCAAAAGATAAAGGGGGTATGGAGGAAAATAGGAAACCAAATTTAATGCCAATAGAGTGTCAATCCCCGACGCGTGTTTTTCCTAGATTAGAGGCTCATCAGGGGGAACCGACTCCCCGGTGTAACTAGGTTTCAATAGCACAGGAGTTATGTGAGAATACGGTGGCCATAATGGCTCAAAGTTAGCAAAAGCTCAATCCATGGGGACAATATAATAGTAACATTAGTATCAATATTTACATTTATAAGTATTTGCAGTCAGTTTGTCAAGTCTATAAAGTCAAGGCATTATAATGCTGACATGGTAAAGTCATCAAAAGCTCTTACAGGCATCATGTCATTCATAGATGCTGCTGGAATAAGCCGTGGAAATTAACACATATATAGTCAGCAAGGCTCAATTCCACTGAGTGGGGGACAATTATAATGTCTTTGAAGTGAATAAAATATTGAAAATAATTTTAATAAAAAAATATAAAACTGACGACCTGTATATTCAGATGGAGAATAAGTTACAACAGAACCTTAATAACTTTAGATATCATCTCAAGGTTAAGAAACACAATAAATTTCAAAGAGATTTTAAAGACTTTAAAAACTGGAAAATCTTTAGACAAACAAATAAGTACCCAAGACGTCAAAATAGCTATAGGGGCTCCTCATCTGGTGAAACTGACTGGTCAGACCAGGACCAACAGCCACAAATTAGATGTAGATCTCCACCTAAACGCGGTACCGACCGCACCAGAGATTCGCGTTCCCAACCTGGTAACAATAAAAGCATTCTAAAAAGATGAATTTAGATTTGTATTACCTAGCAAGAACCAACCATCGCAACATTCTACTGTTTGCCTAAGATACATAAGGGCACTCAGCCTCCTCCAGGTAGACCGATTGTGTCTGGGAACAATTTCCTTACAGAATCGCTTAGCAAATTTATTGATAAAATCCTGCATCCCATGGTAATTACATTACCGTCTTACATAAAGGACACCAAATCTACTCTCTTGACACTACAGGACATGACAGTACCATCCTACACAAAACTAGCAAGTTTGGACGTGGTGGCATTGTATACAAACATTTCCCATGAAATGGGACTTAGGGCATGCAGGTCTTTCCTAGACAATACATTATACAATGAGCTGCAGAAAAACTTTTTCCTAGCCACCCTGGAATTTATTTGAACACATAATTATTTCACGTTTAATGGTCGGTATTATTTATAGATCTCTGGCACCGCCGTGGGGATGGCCTGTGCACCCACCTATGCCAATTTGTTCTTGGCGTGGTGGGAGCAACATGTCGTCATGAAACCTAAATTTAGCTGCTTTCATGAGTACATCTTGAGTTGGCACAGATACATTGATGATGTGTTGCTCCTGTGGACAGGCTCTGTCCTCATGTTTGAGGATTTTGTAAAAAACCTCAATGATAATGACATCAACTTAAATTTGACACACTTAGTTGATGAACACGAATTGGTATTTCTTGACCTAAAAATCTTGCTGGAACAAGATGGAACTATCCAAACGGAATTGTTTAGAAAGGCCACTTTAACAAATAGCTTGCTTCACTGGGAAAGCCATCATCCCTATAAACTGAAGGCCTCCATTCCGTATAGCCAGTACCTGAGGGCAGGACGCAACTGTTCACAAGATCAGACTTTTTATAATTAATGCAAAATATTGAAATTACGTTTCAAGGAACTGGGATACCCCAACCGCGTCCTCAAAAACGCCTTTCATAGGGTATGTAATATGGACTCCAGCCTTCACTTCACTAGACCCAAATCTGAGTCTAAGGTTCCACGTTGCATTGCCACCTATGATCAAGGCTGGGGACCAATGTCCAAAATTCTGAAGAGGAACTTGCCAATTCTTTTACATAATCCAGTACTCCAGATGCTGTTACCAGAGTATCCACCTTTAACACCACGCAGACCAACTAATTTACAAGATTTACTTGTCCATAGCCAGCTGGTATCTCCTTCACCACCTAGTAATTGGCTGTCAAACACCAAGGGTACATATAAGTGCGGACATTGTAAGGCCTACCAATATATTCTGCCCTGCAAGTCAACCACGTTCACGCAAACCCACATTACTATAGACACCAACGCCCTAGTCAACTGCAGTTCTACACGAGTGATCTATCTGCGGGGTTGCGGGGTTCAATATATTGACAAAACCTACCAGCAGTTTAGATGCAGGATCTTGCAACATGTAATTTCCATTAACAATACTGTGACACCCACCCTGGTAGCGAGGCATATTCTGAATGTTCATGATGGTAAACATAAGAATCTTAAATTTCAGGTTATTGAAAAATTGGTGCCCAACCCAAGAAAAGGTTACTTCAACAAAAGCCTGCTAAGGAAAGAATCACAATGGATTTTTGCTTTTAAAACACTGACCCCCTTGGGTCTCAATGAATAATTTAATTATACACCATTGAATTTGTAACCAATATACAATTTAGGTACTTCTATGACTTTACTATTTTCCAATCAATTTGGCACTACATTGAGGTAGTTCTGTTATATTTCACTTTTGATTGTATTTTACTGTATATGATATCAACCTGATATCCTAGACAATAGCTACATAAAATCTTTAGTATTAAAGATAATCTATCAAACTGGGACATTTGTATCCTATGGCCACTACAGCCGAGAGCTGCAATCAAATTTTCAATATTTTATTCACTTCAAAGACATTAAAATTGTCCCCCACTCAGGGGAATTGAGCCTTATAGACTATATATGTGTTAATTTCCACGGCTTATTCCAGCAGCATCTATGAATGACATGACTCCTGTAAGAGCTTTTGAGGACTTTACCATGTCAACATTATACTGCTTTGACTTTATAGACAAACTGACTGTATATACTTATAAATGTAAATATTGATACTAATGTTACTATTATATTGTCCCCATGGATTGAGCGTTTGCTAACTTTGAGCCATTATGGCCACCGTATTCTCACATAACCCCTATGCTGACTGCGGACCAATCAGCTTCAGGGGCGGGCTATTGAAACCTAGTTACACCGGGGAGTCGGTTCCCCCTGATGAGCCTCTAATCTAGGCAAAACATGTGTCGGGGTTCGACACTCTATTGGCATTAAATTTGGTTTCCTATTTCCCACCATCCCCCCTTTATCTTTTGGCGATTTGGATTTATGCCAGCTTGTTTTAATAGCCAGTGGGTAGAATATGAATTTAGATGATCGACAGCCGTCTAAGTTATATAGGTTAACCAGTTACTGATCAGGGTAATTTTATCACAGTTAACTAATACCTCCAGCAGTACACCACTGTGAACTGTTTGACTGTTCATTCAGCTCTTAGGATCTTCTACTTCCTCATTGCTTTCCTGTACTAGGTGCCCATGAAGGCACTATTTCTACTACTTTTTTATCTATGACCCTGGTAGGGACATCTGAGCTATTCTCTACAATTGTTTGATCGCCTACCAGATAGCCCCACTCAGGTTTGTTTCAGCATTGAATGAGTGAATTGCTTGAAGGGAAACACGGCAACAACACTAAATATTGCCGGTAACAGTTTCCCTTTATTTAATATCTTGCTAGGCATCGTTACTATCTGAAATTGGATCAAGGGGAACATGGCAACGATATTGAATACTGCCGATAATAGTTTCCGTGTATTTAATATATATTTATTAGGCACTGTGATAGTCTGAGATTGAGTTTTTGTAGTCAGCCCTAAGATATAGCATGCTAATTTGCTCATACCGCCAAGAGATACTCGGGTGGATTTGATTGATTTGAGTATATGGATACTTATTGTGATTTATGCCGAGCATACTGAGACTTGTTGCCACTTATGGTTGGAGCAAAATAAACCAATATAGGGGCTACAGCTAGTTTCTATTAACTCTATTTCTCCTTATTTTATTCATGTGACAACTATATTTTGGGGTTAGATTAACTGTCAATAATAAAACCACAGTTGTTAATTATCACTGAGTGATTGTTTCAGTGAACTAGACAAATATGTTGATACATTTGATACAATTTGTTGCAGTTACCTTTCCCCATTTAGTGTATAAATATTTTTCACTGTTACGTCTATGTCTATTTATTTTTTATATGTTTGGGCTCTCTGCTGAGATTACTACAAAGGACCTCTTTTGAGTCAGGTGGTCACGGCTAGGTGCTCGTGTCTGTTTCTGTTTATTTTTGTGTGGTTTGGTAATTTAATAAAGTATCTTTGAGATTTTTAACGAACCCTATTAGCTCCCACGTATTTGCTTATGCTACACTTTTAGAGACAGTTCTTTTCTCTGTTTTTATATGTTTTACAATTTTTTAGGGTTACCCCTCATCTGTTCCCTTAGATTTTTGGACATCTATCATTTGGCCAACCCCCTCCTCTTTTTAACCTTTTATTTTCATACAGCTAAAGATTTCTTTATTGTGTAAGCCAAATTCCACACTTAAAGAAGGGAAACCTTTAACTCTGTCATTGTTGATTGGATTTTCAATTTTGGTAAGACCAGAATTTATCAAATTAGAAATATTTAACTCAGCAACATTAAACATGAATTGAATTAGAGGTATCTTTGAGATGATAAGTCCCTCTAACTTTTTCCCATGTGTTCAAAAGATTTTTTTAAAACATACTTTTTGAAGAGATCTTTATACGATATTTCTTTTTTGTCCTTTGTCTGACAAAATATTGACCCTAGCTCTTTAATAGCACGCTAGGTTTTGTCAAACACATTTCAATTTTGTACCAAGTTTCATCTTTGGCCTCATAGATTAGATTATAGATAATATGAGCTAACATACATTCTTTCCAGTAGTCTTTAGCAGGGGTACACCCAAACCTTCTTGATTGACTTTCAATGCTAAGTGACTAGCGCTTTGGGTTGGGGTGTTTGCCTATCAAGATACATTTGTTAAATGTAGACTGAGCCAAATTCAGCCAGCTAACGGGGAAACAGGGATCATGCAAAATAAATAGATCCGTTTTGGAAGAATTTCTCCCTCATCACAAGACTTTCCAAGATTTCCATTCTTTGTTTTTTTCTCTAGTATATTTTAATAGGGACATGAAATTAACCTCCATTAAGTTAGAGGGATCTCTCGTAATTTAAATTCCCAGATATCTAAAAGATTAAATGGAAAAGTCCAGCTGAAAATGATCAGATAGTACTTCTGTGTCTCAATAGATAGGTTAACCGTCAAAGCGGCAGATTTACTTATATTTTATTTGTATCCAGAGAGTATCGAGAACTTATTAATAATCTTTAAAAAATTTATCCATAGAAGAAATTTGGTCACAAAGGGTCAGAACTACGTCACCCGCGTGCATTGTGATTTTGACACTTTCTGTCAAAAACGGAAAACCTTTAAATTGATTATCTGTCCTAACTGCCATTGCCAGAGGTTCAATTACCATTAATTAGAGTATAGGGGAAAGTGTGCACCCCTAGTTCCATTCTTCAGTTCGAACCATTCTGATGAAAAGTCAGCTCCCAATACTCTTGCCATAGGGCAGGAATAGAAGGCCATTATAGATGATTATATTTCCTCTGAGACCAAATGTCTCTAGAACCTGACCAAGGAAATCCCACCTGACTCTGTCGAAAGCCTTCTCGGCATCCAGCGACAGAGTCAGAAGGGAGACCCTGCTATGGTGCACCATGTCCAATATTTCTATAAATCTTTTGATATTATGAACAGAAGATATACTTTGTATAAAGCCAACCTGTTCTTTGTGTATAGTGAATGGGATGATGTTATTTAGCCCATCTGCCAATATAGATTAATATATTTTCAGATCTACATTTAATAATGAAATAGGCCTGTATGTATCCTATGATTTATGGATTTTTGTCTTGTTTAAGTGTGGTTAAGATGTGGGCTTTTAACATTTCTCTGGGTATCTCTCCTGTTGATGTAATTTGCTTAAATACCTTGTAGTGCCTATTTGAGGTTATTTGCTAGGGGCCCAAAAAAAAAAAATGACTAAAGCCGTCCGGTCCAGGTGATTTGTTGGCCTTCAGTTTTCATATAGCTGTTCCTACTTCATTTACTTTCATTTCTTCATTACGATTAATCAGTTGTGTTGGAAAACTAATTGTTTTACCTATTCAATGCTTAGTAAATATTCCCCTAGACATACAAAGAGAGAGATATAGATATTATATATATATATATATATATATATATATATATAATGTTACAGGGTGTCAGTCTCATTTCCTGCTTTCTACCTCTGTATTTCTTATTACGTAGCTAAAGTATTACTGTATACAAAGCTTAGAAGACCAAATGGTCAATAGGCCTGATTATAATACAAGATACCCATGCTTTGAAAGGGTAAAACTTACATTTTTAACCCCTTAAGGACACATGACATAAATGACATGTCATGATTCCCTTTTATTCTAGAAGTTTGGTCCTTAAGGGGTTAAACATACAATATTTTTCTGTTTTCGTGTTCCTGCACCTGATACTAGCTTTCACTATCTTTTATAAACATCCTGCACGTGAAAAAAAAACAGCATTCTTTCTAGCACCTACAATTTTTAATTGGGCTCCTAAATCTAAATCTTGCATCAGTGAACAGGGGACTAACAGCCAGACCCGGACTGGCCACCGGGCACACCGGGCAAATGCCCGGTGGGCCGCGGTGGCCATGGGCCGAGGCCGGCAGGGGAGGTCACAGGATCTCCTCTGCCAGCCTCTGCAGGGCCAGCGCTATCAGAGTGCCAGCCCCGCTGTTTTCAATGACGGGCCGGTCATTGAAAACATTCTAACATGTATACACAGCACCCTCACACACATCACAATCACACACATCACACACAGCAATCTCATACACAAATCACCCACAGAACCCTCACACACACACACACACAGCACCCTCACACACAGCACCCCTCATATACACACTACACCCCTCACATACACACAGAAGCCCCCAACACACACATACACAATACTTCCAAACATATTTATATAATATACATATACACTACACTCCTAACATACGCACTCTGGATCCCCTATACACACACATTAGATTCCTTGTAAGCAAACAAATACTACACCCCTAAACACACACACTCTCTACAAACACTACATCACCTATACACACACACACACACACACACTATAGCCCGTATGCACACTCTTTCTACATCCCCTATACACACACATTCTCTACAGCCCCTAGCCACAAATGCATTACATTCCACCACAAACAACACCACTAAAACCGACCTTATTACACAGTACCACACCACAATCAGCTTACTCTAGACACACGTAATAGCACAAGCAGGCTCCAAACGCATGCACAATACTCTTTCCTAGCATTTTTGTCTCCTGGTATCCATTTATAGAGACACCAGAGACAAGTTGCAAGGAAACACAATGCAAGCATGTTATTAAATTTGCTTGCGCTGTGCAGAACAAATACAGGGCTTTTTTCTCATGCTAGAGCTCTTCGGCAGAGCTCTGCGCATGGTTTGCCCTGTAGCATTGAACCAACATGCTCACTTTGAGAGGGGGCATGTTTGTCATTAGTGATGACAAAACACACCCTCTCTGCCCCGCCCCCTTCTTAGGGGGCCGCTGTGATAAAAAAATGCCTGGGCTGAATTTTTTTCCCAGTCCGGCCCTGCTAACAGCATTACGAAATGTTATATGAAACTTTATACTTTTGGTTCTGAGACTCCCATGATTGGTCATTGTTTCCATTGATGTATAGACCCCTAGACAAACTGTTTTTTATATACACGATGTACTATGTATTAAACCTTTAAATTGCTTATTGATAATCCATCTAAAATGGTGTGACTTCGAGTATTCCCAGCAGCTGATTACACAGACAAAGGAAAGCAGCAACGTGTTAATGCAGAAGTCCGTGGCAGCGTATGGGTTTCTAGACCCTGTTGTGATTTCCAGCCTTACAAGTTGCTCCTCAGAAACTTTGGGAAAATTACATTTATTAAGAAAACTTGATATATCCACAGCTGACTGTCTCTCTGGTAGATTATATAGGGCCGAAAAAAATTCATGAAAAGCCTCCCCAATTTTTTTCTGGGTTAAGGAGACTATCATTGCCCTGAGTAATTGTGATAACCATATTTTTGCTCTTGTTTTTTAATCTTTTGGACAAAATTTGTCAGCTTTACTCCCTTTGTAATACCATGTTCTTTTAAATCATTCTAGGGTATAATTTGCTTTTGAATTATGATATTAATTATCTTATTCCTGACTTTCTTCACCCTTTCACTCACTTGCTTTGAGGGGCTACTCCTGTTTTCCCTCTCTATATTATGCAAATCTATATAGGAGTTCTTATAGATTCAAATTATTGCGTCATTTTTCTTGGCTTCCCAATTTTATTAGGTGACCTTCATTTATAGGCAAACCAGATCATTGTAAGTGGGATATCCTCAGAGTAGTTTTCTTTAAAAAAAAAAAAAATGAAAAAATTAAAAAAATAAAAAGCTCTGTCGCTTTTGCTTATTTTGTAAGATGTGCTCATTTAACCTCCAGTTGGATTTTGTTTTTGTGTCTAACCCCTTAAGGACGGAGCCAAATGTACACGTTGTGAACAAAACAAAACGTAAACAAGACCTGGCATTTGCGCTACATGTCTGTCCCACCGTAATTCACCTCTTTCATATTAAATGCACCCACCCTTATTATATATCATTTTATTCAGGGGAAACAGGGCTTTCATTTAATATCAAATATTTAGCTATGAAACATAATTTAATATGAAAAGAATGGGAGAAAATACGATTTTTGTTTAGTTCTATATGACATTTTAACTGTGAATGTCATAATACTGTTTGCTTTTACTGCAATAAAATACACATATTTGTATTCATCAAAGTCTCACGTGTAAAACAGTACCCCCTATGTACAGGTTTTATGGTGTTTTGGGAAGTTACAGGGTCAAATATAACACGTTACATTTGAAATTGAAATTCGCCAGATTGGTTACGTTGCCTTTGGGACTGTATAGTAGCCCAGGAATAAAATGTACACCCATAATGGCATACTATTTGCAATAGTAGACAACCCAAGGTATTGCAAATGGGGTATGTCCAGTCTTTTAGTAGTCATTTGGTCACAGACACTGGCCAAAGGTAGCGTTAATATTTGTTTGTGTGTGAAAAATGCAAAAAATTCCAATTTTGGCCAGTGTCTGTGACTAAGTGGCTACTAAAAAAGACTGGACATACCCCATTTGCAATAACTTGGGGGGTTGTCTACTATTGCAAATGGTATGCCATCATAGGGGTAATTTTTATTCTTGGGCTACCATAGGGTCTCAAAGGCAACGTAACCACTCTGGCGAATTTTAATGTAAAAAAAAATGAAACAAGCCTTATATTTGACGCTGTAACTTTTGAAAAAAACATAAAACCTGTACATGAGGGTTACTGTTGTACTCGGGAGACTTTGCTGAATACAAATATGTGTTTCAAAACAGTAAAAAGTATCACAGCAATAATATCGTCTGTATAAGTGCTGTTTGTGCATGTAAAATGGCGATATCATCGTTGTAATACATTTAACTGTTTTGAAACACTAATATTTGTGTTCAGCGAAGTCTCCCGAGTAGAACAGTATCCCCCATGTACATGTTTTATGGTGTCTTGGAAAGTTATAGGGTTAAATATAGTGCTAGCAAATTAAATTCCCTTTACTTTCAGCATGGGTTGTCAGGCAGGTCCCGCTAATTGTAATTAATTAAGATACCTAATTATGTAAAAATATTACATAAATGTATATGTAGAATTAATATAGAATTTTTTTAAAAAAAATTTAATTATATATAGTGATATATACGCATATATTTATGTATATAGATATATATTATTTCGTTCTACGTGTATTTTGATATATATATTAATATCACAATACAGTTAGAACGAAATGACACATCTATATATTTTTAAATTATTTTTAAAATTTTAAAACGTATTTACATATTTTTTATATTATATATAAATATACATATCAATAATTATATATATTTAATCAGTATCAGTCTACATGTAATATATATAAAAATATTTTTTTTTATTTTTTTTACCACACACACAGATTTAACTTTTTTTATATCAAGCCAGCAGGGGGACTACCCTTCATTACTGCTGGAGGCTAGATCTGCCTTGGGGGGACTCCCTAGGAGTCCCCCCAACCGCGATCGCCGGCGTAGGATAGCCGGCGACCGGGTAAGTTAAAAAAAAAAAAAAAGGCGTATTACGCCCTGTGGTGTTTAGAGCCGCTTAGAATGGGGCGTAATAGTACGCCCTCCGGTGTTAAGGGGTTAAGAAATGTATCATTAATAACAATTGCATTGTAATCTGACCATGGAATATTAGTAATCAGAACTTTTTAAAATCACCTTTGTCGTATCTCTCCGCTAGAATATAGTCTGTTCTAGAATATAGATTATGAGAGCATGAAAAACAGGAGTAGTCCCTTTCTTGGGGGTGCCAGACTCGCCACAAATCCAGGAGGTAATTATTCCTCAAAATTTTGTTAGAACATCTAGCAAGAGTTTCTTATTTTTTTAAATGTATTTTAAACATGTTTTTTTAAATATGTTTCTCTCCTAACTATATTGCTTATTTTATATATTATGCTGCTTTATTTGTGACTTTTTGCTAAATGGACGCTGGAGAATTTCGGCAGGAGAGTATGGGAGAACTATAACACTGCCAACCAATAGGTAAAAAAAGAATAAACCACAATATGGCCACTGGGACGTTTTCAGCAGAACCAGTAACTAGAGAGCACTGAAATGGCACCCGAGTTCTTAGACGACCTATGACCCGCATGGACGTCATAACCGGTGCAGGAAATGACGTGGCGCACCTGGACCTGTGTGCCACTAATGAATTCCGGCACAGACATTAAAGTATAGAAGGATCTAAATGATCATCATCTGGCATTGGAAATACTGGGGCACATCGGGGGGGCATGCCTCAAGTGTTTTGGCGTCATTTTTGGAAAAATTTGGGTACAAGGAAGGAATTTATGCACCCGAGGAAGGCTTTCTAAAGCTGAACTGCATTGTGCTTTGTCTAAGAGAGACTGTTTGTACATGCTGCACCAAGCTGAATTATTTGTATGGATTGTTTACTTTTATTGAATACATTTGAGATTTTATTCTAATTTGGTGCCTGTTCCCTTGTCATTCACGGAGGACTGAATACTGGGAGTGAAAGCAAAACATCTTCATCCTACCTAAGCCATCATACTTGAGCCAGTGAAACACAGGCTCAGGAAAATGTGAGTGGGATACTACAAAAACTATTTTCTATTTATTAATTAGTACAGACTATATTGCCCTATTGTGAGCATTTTAGCTTTCAGACTCACCAGAACATCCAGAAAATCCAAAACATTTTGGTATATGTTATTTTATCTTGCTCTTACATTTATTCACCTATGTAAATATGAATATCCATGTTTAAGTTGATTATTACCACTTATTAATGTAAGGCAAGCACCCAGTGTTTCAAGAGGTACTCGCCTTACTTATGTCTTAAAGCCCCCTAAAACCCTGAGCTCAGCACCACAGCCACATAGTAACATCCACAATTCTAACAGCAGGTGCCTGTCACTAAAGCTGCCTGGCTACTGGACAGACTGCTCATTTGATTGTTTTTGTTATATTTTTTTCAGTTATAACAATTTTTCCTAAGGAATCTCCTCAGGAGAGTATTTTATTACTTAAAATCTTGAATCTTTTTTTGCTAGAGAAATTCTATCTAGCATTTTAGGGTAAAATTATTTTTAAAAGTAATCTTTTGGCGACATCTTGTGGATAAATTCTATATTAAACTTGTCATTTGAATTTAGCCTCAAAATGACCAACTTATTTAAGAGGGGGAGATTTTATAATAAATTAGACAATTCCAAAAATGTTACAGGAACATTAGGTTGTTGAGGAGCCTACTCAAATCAGCTTACAATCTAGAGGAGGTGGGGTATAAAATACATTGGGACAGTGGATAGCAATCAAAGGAAGTGGGAGTGAAGTAGAGCTGGAGGAAAGTAGGGTGCTACTAGGAGAGAACAAGGGACAGGTATATGAGGTTGAGGTTACTCTGGGAGGCCATAAGCTTTCTTGAAGACAAGTTTTTAGGCACTTTTTAAATGATTAGAGACTAGGGGAACGACTGATGTTGTCTTGGATTGTGTATAAATTGTAGACCACCAAAGGATAAAAAGGGACAGGGGTCACGGTGTCAGAGGGAGAGAGATGTGTTTTGTTTAAAAACAATGTAGAGTCTTTAACTTCTAAGCAGTGCAGGGCTTAAGCATCCCCTGCAGATCCCCTGGATAGCATCCTCTGATAGACCCCAGTTAATAAGCTAAATTGTTTTGACTACTTACAATAGGGAGGGGGCTGGGGGGTACTGTAGCCACTGCATTTAGGTGTAGTGGTTATGTTCTTCAGAGTGTTCCTGCAAATTTTAGACAGCAATGTCTATATTAATAAATAAAAAAAGAAGATAGAGCACATAGAATTTACCAGCAGATATGTGTCTGGATGTTCCAAAGAAAAAATATACCACAGCAGGGAAAAATGCTGAATACAGTCCATATCCAGGGGATACGTTGGCTAAAAGGGCATATGCCAAACCTAAAGAAAAAAAAATAGAAAATACCAAATGTATTAGTGGTAAAGATGTGGAACAACTGTGAAACTATAGAATTTAAGACCATACACACATACTTATTTTTTCAGATAATCTCATTTGAGCAAGACCACAGCACCTCTTGCTTCTATTTGCAAAATTGTTTCTGAACTTGTTTATAAACAAGTTGGTTCCATTTGCAAATTTGTATTATTACTATTACATACTATTATATTTCAAGTCTTTTGGATCAACAGCAAAAAACAAATGTGATGTAGGCTGAACTTGATGGACGCAAGTCTCTTTTCAGCTATGTAACTATGTAAGTTAATAATCCAATTTTATTCATTGCTTGCCTATAATAATTTCATGGCATCTAAAAACCTAGAGAAATGTGTAGGTGTCCCTCAAACCGAATCCACCTGCAATGTTCATTAGGTATAATGAGTGGCATTTTTCAATCAATTTTCTAATGCCTGTACATTAACTCTCCAAGGAAATTATAGATTAAGGAAAAAGGAATTTAATCAACTGGGCTGAAACAATTACAACAAATACAGAACTCACCTTGCAGTACAGCCACAAGTCCTGTGGTTACTCCAGATATTAAATCACTGATAAGCCACTCTTTGATACGATAACTGGGTAGCCATGAGGCAATCGGGAAAAAAGTTAAAGCAATTCTCTTTGCTTTCTGTGATGAGCACCTGTAGGAAGACAGTTTTAAGTCAAAGGTTTCCTTTAAAATGTCCCCAGTACTTTAAGAAATTCCCTATTATTACTGAAACATGGGTAGACAATTTCCCCCAGAATAATTAAATATCAAGATTACCTGACAAGCTACAAATACACACCTACTTCTTAAAGGGTCATTCTAACATGAAAAATATACCTATTTACTTTTATTATTGTAATGTTCATAATATGGACCATGCCGCCTTTATTAAAAGTGCATATATAAAACATTATTCAATAATTAAACTCTCTGGTTTGACAGTGACTACTTCCACTGTTATAATGATTGCATTTTAGGATCACACATTGAACAGCATACATGTAACAAAGGAAAACAGACAACTGCCTAAAGATTTAATCACAATTGAATTGATATAATAGCAATATATGTGAATGAAAGAAAAGATTAACAGTTAGTTTATTGCTATTAACATAAACTTTATCAGGCTATTTAGAACATTTGTCTGTAAGCATAGCAGAACATTGCGATTACTCATCAAAAATAGCTTTTACGTCTGTTTAGCAAACATGACCTGGATATAAAACATGGTTTATTATGTTATTTATAACAATTTTTATGCTTCTATAACAAACTATTTTAAATTGTGCAAGCTACAATTGCAACACATCAGAATCATCATACAATATAAAGGAAATAAGAAATGTTTTCCTATTTTTGTTTTACAATGCACGGGATAAATGTCTCATGTTTCTGAGCAGGTCAGAGAGGAGACTTATGCCAGGGTTGACTTCAGGTACTTTATTTGTGCTCTTAGACACAGAATGAACAGGATATCCTATAATAGAAGTTATAGAAGAGAGAGAGAAAAAACAGAAATAAAGGGGCATAAGCAATTTGCCCTAAATCAGGGGTCCTCAAACTCCAGCCCTCCAGATGTTGCTGAACTACAACTCCTATGATTCCCATGATTCTCTTCTATTTTAACCTATACTTTTATTTATAGGTTTTCTTATTATTTACTTTCATTCCTGTTTTATAATCTATTTAGGGCAGGGGTCATCAAACTCCGGCCCCCCAGATGTTGCTGAACTACAACTCCCATGTTTCTCTGGCTATCTATGTAATTCAAAGAATCATGGGAAAATCAATTTGGAGTTCCATCTCTTATTGGGGGAACATGCTACAAGGGATTGCTATGCTCTGCATATTCCCTTGCTATAATCACTCCTAAGCTTTTTTAAGAGCTTGTTCCTGCTTCACTCTGAAGGAATAGAGTTTCGGCCTGCGGTGGTTGTCGTGTCTGCTAGAGTGCTTGGAGCCCTCAGGAAGCGCTAGGAGCATCCTTCAACGGAGGTACCCAGTCGGGGTGCCAGGTGATCCGTTACACCATCTAGTAAGCACTTTATATGAAAGTTCTGTATGGTTTGTACATCTTAACAGGGACGTCCAATCTTCGTCAGAAATTGAACGGCCTAACTCTCTTTCCCATCCTGATTTAAAGGAAAGTTTATCTGAATATATTGAGGATATTAGGGATTGGTAACATATCAAAAGGGATTAACGCCCTTTAGGCACATTTTTTAATAAATTAGAAAAAACAGTATCTGCCGCTGATCCTCTAAATAGCATTAAAGACACCAGACAATGCCAGATCCTAAGATATTTATAGAAATCACAGTGTGGAATATTATAACGTAACTGTAAGGAAGAAAATGGCAATATGGTGTTTCTTCTTAGGATATGATCAATGGTCTCCAGCCTGAAATATCTAAGTCAGGAATAATTGTTTCTAGAGTCTCTAATGGAGCATATTGTGAGATTGGTTGAAGTTGAGGTATCTTTCTTCGCTAATGAATCCATGTTTTGAAACCATAACTAGTAGTTGGCAATAAAGCTGGAAATTTGGGTAGCTTGAATGTTGACCATAAGAACAAAGATACCCTTCCCCTTTTCAGATAAGCATCTTCTATATCAACCCATGACACCGATTCTGGTTTTGAACAATACAACAAGGTTTGTGATATAGATGAAGCGGTACAATAATGAATTAGTTTTGGGATCCCCGTATATCCTTTTTGTCTAGATCTATATAACGTAGTTAAAGTAACTTTTATGAGCATGTATTAATTTGATTATTATCACTGGATATATTTTAACAAAGATGGGGGGAAGGGAAGGGCGATTGTTCTAAATAGATACAAAAACAAAAAAACCTGAGCAGTGGGTGGGGCCCTAAAGTAAAATAAAAGGTGGGGGGACCTATTATCCTCCCCCCTGGGCCCCACCCCTGAGTGGTGGGTGGGGGCCATAAATAGAAATGCTACCCCCTCCCAGGTGACTAGGGGTCCCCAATCCCCTAGTCATCCCTCCCAAAAGTGAGGGATAGTGAGGGGGGAACAATGACTAAGTACCTGTAAAAAAAAAAACAGAAAAACTTACCATTTGATGTCTTCTTTTTTCTAAAATCTTCTCTTTTCAGCCCCAGAAAAGGCCAAATAAAAAACAATATCCGTCGCACTTTTAAAAAAAAGAAACCAGAGCGCCAAAAAAATCCAATGGGAAAAAAACCCCACATGCTGAAAAAATAATACATCTTCACCCATGGAGGGCACCGTACAGACTGAGCTCCGCAGAGCGGGAGAAGGCTTATAAAGCCTTGCCCCACCCTGCAATTAGGCTCAGAGCACTCTGGTTGGTTGGTTTAAGCCATCCAATCAGAGTGCTCTGACAGGTAAATGAAGAGACTGACAGGTACATCTCTACATTTCCCTGTCACAGCACTCTGATTGGTTAGCTTGAAATCCAACCAATCAGAGTGCTCTGTGTCATTTTACACAGCGTGGGAAAGTTCTTTGGAATTTTCCCACGCTGTGTAATTTGACTGATAACAACACTCTGATTGGTTGATTGAATGTAACCAATTAGAGAGTTATGAGTCAAATTACACAGCGTGGGAAAATTATGGGATATTATGTTTTTTTATTTGGCCTTTTCTGGGGCTGAAAAAAGAAGATTTTAGAAAAAAGAAGACATCAAATGGTAAGTGAGCTTTATGGCTTTTTGGTAGTCTGTGAATCCTGTTGATTATAATCTCAGATTTTAATGTATCAGGAAGATTACAAGACATGTAAATTTTGAAAAAAAATTCTAAGTCTGCCACCAGAACTGCATCAGGTATGCCCCTGATCTTGATATTATAATGACATGAGCGGTCTGCCAATTTAATTTGCAAAGCCGCTACTTCGTCAGCTATTTTGGTATGATTGTCGATTAAGGTGTTAAGAGAGTCAGCAAATTCATCCATCTTATTTCTTATTTCTTATTCTGTTGGTTTGATCCCCTAGATCATTTATAGATTTAGTAATCTCACTAGTAAGTCATAATACTTAATCAAATCAACAGGTGGCTACACTATCCTAATGACAGTCTTATGGGGCGCTGCAGTCACTTTCTTATTCTCCTCATCTCTACAACCAAAATGTCGGCCAGTTTCCTCTGCACAAGAGATACAGCAATGCCGGACAATTGTAAGATTGAGCTTTCCCCTGTAGGTGGCTGTCTGCTCTGGTAAAAGAAGCATATTTTAAGAACCTTAATCTAAATCATAAAAGAGGACTCTTATCTTTGCACACTTACAAAGATAAGGTTCCTGCTTCTCATAATGTATACACTGTGCTGATTATACCCTTTTTTGTATGGACTGCATGAAGACTACCCTTGTTTGTATACTCTGCCTTCTGCCTTAAAAGAGGCACTACCAATGGTGCACTCTCCAAGGCTGTACTTGTCAAAATCTAATTTTGTTGAACAAAACCCTTGTACTGATAAATCAGGTATTTCCTGCTTCACATGCTTGTGAAGTTAAAGGAACACTCCTCTTGCTATTTCTTAATTTCAAGAGAAAACATGCATGTAGATCAATATCCACCCACCCCAGGGTACCCACTACCTTTATAGATAGTACAAATTGCCAGTTCTTCCAAACACTAATTATATCTATCATCCTCTCCTCACCTGCTCAATTCACACACTGCATGCCTTCTAGCCCTTTAACTCTCCACCTCTCCTATGGTTTTAATTTCCCCCATCTTATCTCCTTCTCTATAATATAAACTCTCTATTCTCATAGTAATATTCTCCCTTCTATTTTTCACTTTTACCTTCACTTCTCTCATTGCTAAAATTGATCTATCTTTCTGCTTACCTGTTTCTGCGGGCACAATCTTCGTTTCCACTTTACTCAACTCCTCTCTCTGTGTTCATCTTATGCACTTATTCTATACCTATCCACCCTTTCTCCATCAACTCCCTCTAAATCCTCCAAATGCAAGCTCTCACCCAAACATTTAAATCTTGCTCCCACCTTCTCTTTCTTTCTAGTCTTCTGCTCCTGGCAGCTGGCGATGCCTCTCCAGACTCTGGTGCCTCCTCCACTAAACTACCTTGTGCTTACACCAGAAACCTATATATATCATACAGTTGTGCTCAATCATTTGCATACCCTGGCAGAGATTGTGAAATTTTGGCATTGATTTGGAAAATATCTACAAAAAAGATGTATTTTATTAAAGGATAGTGATCATATGAAGCCATTTATTATCACATAGTTCTAATGTTCATTTTTCAACCATAATGATAATAGAAATCACCCAAATGGCCCAGATCAAATGTTTACATACCCTTGAATATTTGGCCTTATTACAGGCACACAAGGTGACACACACAGGTTAAAATGGCAAATTAATGTTAATTTCCCACACCTGTGGCTTTTTAAATAGCAATTAGTGTCTGTGTATAAACAGTCAATTAGTTTGTTAGCTCTCACATGGATGCACTGAGCAGGCTAGATACTGAGCCATGGGGAACAGAAAAGAACTGTCAAAAGACCTGCGTAACAAGGTAATGGGACTTTATAAAGATGGGAAAGGATATAAAAAGATATCCAAAGCCGTGAAAATATAAGAAGTGGGAAATTCAGGGATCTTTTGATACCAAACCAAGGTCAGGTAGACCAAGAAAGATTTTAGCCACAACTGCCAGAAGAATTGTTCAGGATGCAAAGAAACACCCACAGGTAACCTTAGGAGAAATACAAGCTGCTCTGGAAAAAGATGGTGTGGTTATTTCTAGGAACACAATATGACAATACTTGAGCAAAAATTAGCTGCGTGGTCGAGTTGCCAGAAAGAAGCCTTTACTGCACCAATGCTACAAAAAAGCCTGATTACAATATGCATTGCAACACCTTGACACGCCTCACAGTTTCTGGCACACTTTAATTTGGAGTGACAGAGACCAAAATGGAGCTTTATGGTCACAACCATAAGTGCTATGTTTGGAGAGCGGTCAAAATGAATACCATCCCCTTTGTGAAGCATGGTGGTGGCTCATTGTCTTGTTTTAGTTTGTATTCCCAATCCATGTACAGTCCTGTCCTGCCCCTGTTTAGTTAATGTTCCCTTATGTATTGTGTACATGTTCTGGGTTTAGCTTCCTATCCTTCTCTGGTTCTGGGTTCTACTAGTTCTGTCTTGGTTTTTATGTTTGACGCCTGTTCTAGTCTTGCCTTGTTTCTAGTACTGGATACATCTCAGCATATGTCTGCTCTGGCTTCCACTAAAATGCTACAGGGTCTTGGTTTGTGGCCGCACAAACGCTGGTGCTCAACACCAGAGGGCGTGTGGTTACCCTGCACCAGACTCTACTAATCCATTTCCCTGCTGAGACTCCCATGAACATCAGGCACTGAGGGGTCCCGGTTTCCGTACCGTCACCTGTGACAGTATGGCCATAGGCACTTGGAGTTCGTGGAGTGGACCTTGCAGATTTCCTGTCCTGCTTTTGTTCCTGTCTGGTCGGCATGCAAGAGATCCTGTATCTGGACCAGTCTGCTGGAGAAGGCTTCCTTATTTTTTGTCATGGAGGAGGTCGATCTGCTAAGCGGTACAGTGGTCGCTTCAGATGTTCTCTTGTGATTCTTGGTTCCTGGTTCCTTGTTCTAATTCCTGTTGGTTATTTGGCATGCAAGAGATCCTGTATCTGGACCAGTCTGCAGGAGACGGCTTCCTTATTCTTGTTATGGAGGTGGTCGATCTGCTAAGTAAAGTAGTTCGGAATGGCATTGTGAGCCGCAAACTACTTTCCTGCTGTGTTGGGGAATCCTTGCCTCCGGTAAGTCTTGAGGACTTAATTGCAGGAACCGCTCGCCATTCCTGGTCTCTGACTGGGAGCTGTTTGGAGCATCCGGAGTTCACTCCTTAAGAGGGGCATTATGTCACATCCTGCTCTGTTTTGTGGAGATGTCTGGCCTTGGCTTCTGGTATCCAGTACTCTTTTTACAATTCTTGTTTAGTTTTTCTGGTTTTCTAGTCTATGTCTGGTTTTCTTTATTGCTGGGATTTCTGGGTTCATTCCTGTAATCCATCCCTGGGATTCCCAGTCTCCAGGTTTCCTTTAAATGTTTATTTTATGTTGCCACACCTGTTTGTTTTCCTTCATTCCCTTTGTTTCAGAGTTACTGCAGGCAGCTGCTCAAGGCTTCTGCCCTCTCTTGCAGGTAAGTGCTATATATGTCTTCTTTGTTTTTTTTTAGCTAACATTAGGCAGTGTAAGACCTGCCAGATATGGGGTACATTGGTGTTGTTGGCAGGCTTATCCAATGTATGATCATATAATGTGACTAAATCCCCATGATTTTCATATGTAGTACTTAGTTATGTCTCCTCTTGTTTTACCTTGTATCTCTTGTCTTGTTTTATTTTTGTTTTGTATTCCCAATTCATGTACAGTCCTGTCCTGCCCTGTTCTTGTTTTCCTTGTGTCTTGTGTACATGTTCTGGGTTCTGCTTTTTGTCCTGCTCTGGTTCTGGGTTCTCCTAGTTCTGTCTTGTTTTCATGTCTGGTGCCTATTTCAAGTCTTGCCTTGTTTCTGTACTGGATACATTCTTGCTGCAGAGCCTCCCTATTCAGCTCCTGGGAGGTCTGCTTAATTTTTGCTCCTAGTTCCTGGGGTCCGCATAAGCTGAATCAGGGTTCTGGTATGTGGCTGCACAAACGCTGGTGCTCAACACCAGGGGGTGTGCGGTAACCCTGCACCAGACCCTGCTAATCCACCTCCACACTGTTACTCCTACTCTGAACATCAGGCATACTGGGTCCCGGTCCTCGCAGCGCCGTCCGGACAGTGTCTGGGTCCCGGGCACCGGACCGCCACCCTGACATGATCTCACCAAACAGTGCCTTCTAAGCTGAATAGAAATGAGCGCAGGCATGAACAGAGCCTGTTTGAAGTATATAAGCCAGTTTTATTGCAGGGGCCATAGTCACAGGCTAGGAGGCTGGCAAACAGGCCCCTCCAAAAACCAGTGGCAAGGTCACTTTCGCCACAGTATTTAACTATATTATGACAATTTTGTGACAGCTGAATATTGAATAATTAAATGCAAAAAACCATGACAGAACTTTTAACACATACTACTAAGAAAAATATAGAATTTATGCTACTGATTTAATCCACTCCTTGGAACCACTCACAAGGTGACAGACTAATGTGAATATAATGCATGAGAACAATAAAATACATGAATAGTCTGTTGTGTATTATATTATAGTGGTAGTCTAAAAGTAGACATTCATGTCTTTATCACTATGCAGCAGCGACGTCATACAATAACTCATATTTAATACAAGTGTGACCTTTGCATAATTTCCTGACTTTACGATAAGAGTACAATATCTTATAATCGATAACTTGGGATGTCACAAATGAGTATCACAAATGAAAGGTTAATGATAGGTTATCTCTAAACAAAAATGAATTTAAATTGTACTTTCCTTTCTCTGGCCCTCCAAGGGAGGGTCAGTTGTTGGTCATATTAGTACAAATCAATACATATTGGATAAAAGTTTTTTTTCTCTTCTTTTATTAGGGCAATCTAGTGCAGCTTAGACATAATACGGTCTGTTAAAACGTTCACCACTATATATATATAGATATAGATATAGATATAGATATAGATATAGATATAGATATAGATATAGATATAGATATATATATATAGATATATATATATATAGATATATATATATATATATATATATATATATATATATATATATATATATATATATATATATATATATATATATATATATATATATATATATATATATACAGGGAGTGCAGAATTATTAGGCAAATGAGTATTTTGACCACATCATCCTCTTTATGCATGTTGTCTTACTCCAAGCTGTATAGGCTCGAAAGCCTACTACCAATTAAGCATATTAGGTGATGTGCATCTCTGTAATGAGAAGGGGTGTGGTCTAATGACATCAACACCCTATATCAGGTGTGCATAATTATTAGGCAACTTCCTTTCCTTTGGCAAAATGGGTCAAAAGAAGGACTTGACAGGCTCAGAAAAGTCAAAAATAGTGAGATATCTTGCAGAGGGATGCAGCACTCTTAAAATTGCAAAGCTTCTGAAGCGTGATCATCGAACAATCAAGCGTTTCATTCAAAATAGTCAACAGGGTCGCAAGAAGCGTGTGGAAAAACCAAGGCGCAAAATAACTGCCCATGAACTGAGAAAAGTCAAGCGTGCAGCTGCCACGATGCCACTTGCCACCAGTTTGGCCATATTTCAGAGCTGCAACATCACTGGAGTGCCCAAAAGCACAAGGTGTGCAATACTCAGAGACATGGCCAAGGTAAGAAAGGCTGAAAGACGACCACCACTGAACAAGACACACAAGCTGAAACGTCAAGACTGGGCCAAGAAATATCTCAAGACTGATTTTTCTAAGGTTTTATGGACTGATGAAATGAGAGTGAGTCTTGATGGGCCAGATGGATGGGCCCGTGGCTGGATTGGTAAAGGGCAGAGAGCTCCAGTCCGACTCAGACGCCAGCAAGGTGGAGGTGAGTACTGGTTTGGGCTGGTATCATCAAAGATGAGCTTGTGGGGCCTTTTCGGGTTGAGGATGGAGTCAAGCTCAACTCCCAGTCCTACTGCCAGTTCCTGGAAGACACCTTCTTCAAGCAGTGGTACAGGAAGAAGTCTGCATCCTTCAAGAAAAACATGATTTTCATGCAGGACAATGCTCCATCACACGCGTCCAAGTACTCCACAGCGTGGCTGGCAAGAAAGGGTATAAAAGAAGAAAATCTAATGACATGGCCTCCTTGTTCACCTGATCTGAACCCCATTGAGAACCTGTGGTCCATCATCAAATGTGAGATTTACAAGGAGGGAAAACAGTACACCTCTCTGAACAGTGTCTGGGAGGCTGTGGTTGCTGCTGCACGCAATGTTGATGGTGAACAGATCAAAACACTGACAGAATCCATGGATGGCAGGCTTTTGAGTGTCCTTGCAAAGAAAGGTGGCTATATTGGTCACTGATTTGTTTTTGTTTTGTTTTTGAATGTCAGAAATGTATATTTGTGAATGTTGAGATGTTATATTGGTTTCACTGGTAATAATAAATAATTGAAATGGGTATATATTTGTTTTTTGTTAAGTTGCCTAATAATTATGCACAGTAATAGTCACCTGCACACACAGATATCCCCCTAACATAGCTATAACTAAAAACAAACTAAAAACTACTTCCAAAAATATTCAGCTTTGATATTAATGAGTTTTTTGGGTTCATTGAGAACATGGTTGTTGTTCAATAATAAAATTAATCCTCAAAAATACAACTTGCCAAATAATTCTGCACTCCCTGTAGATAGATAGATAGATATAGATAGATATAGATAGAGATATATATATATATATATATATATATATATATAGAGAGAGAGAGATAGACCCCTTGCACTCCAACTAAAAAAACTATTAAATACCCGGTGCTCAGTAATAACAATACAGAAAAATCTAAAAAATACCGGCACTCTAGGTTTTCTTTATCCGATTTAATTTATGAATCCAAAGATGTCAACGTTTCAGCTCCCGGTCGGAGCTTTCATCAGGACACATGAAATATATATATCAGATGCTTAGCACAGGGATCAAAACAGATATTTCATGAAAAATACGTAAATGTTAATGTTATTTTTGTGTTTTGTTTATAAGTTAAAAAAATGTATAAATAAATATTTGAGGGATCTAAAGTATAAAGGAGAAAACTGAATCCCTTTCCAACAATCTTTTAGAGTAAAAGCAAAAATACCCAGAGAAGGTGCAACAATAATATATCAAAACGGTTTATCACCTTGCTAATGGATATTTAATTAAGGTGGTTTTTTTTTCAGCAACACAGATTCCCAAAATGCCACCAGAATGTAAACGTAAAGGTCAATAAAATATTTTTTACCAAATGGACTCACAAGATCTTCTACCGCAAGCATGTCAAACTCGCGGCCCACAAGTACCATCTTTGCAGCCCGGCGAGCCGCAAGTACATGCTGGTGTTATAGCAGAGTAGACACCTGCTTTCCCCATATTGCAGGTGCTTACTCTGCTAACACTTACCCGGCTGGTGGAGGAGGGCCAGCGTGGGAGCTCAGTGTTCCAGTTCCTCACTGCTCCATCGCGCGCGCCGACTGAAGTGTAGCCGGGTGCCGGAACCACCTGAAAAGAGACTGTTCCCATTCTTTGTTCCTATTACCAATGTGAGTCCATAAAGACTTAAAGAGAAGAAGGGCAGGACATCCTGGTAATGCGCTTTCCATGTGAGCCACATGTTTCTGATTGGCTCCACGCTTCTGAGTGTTATTGTTGGTACTACTGATATATGATAATTGTATAGACAATATTGCAATATTTTTATTTTTATTTTTTACAGATATATGGGGTATTAATCGCTCTTTTATGCTCCACCTTATATATGTATAATTTATGATTTTTTGGGGGGACTTGGTTTTTGAGGATTCCACAAAGGTGTTTTTAGAACATTGATTGTAGATTATGCCATCTTTAGTGTATCTATAATCTTAATTTTATTAATGACAGGAGGCCAATACTTGCTTAAGTCTCTCTTTACTAGAACTCCACAGCAGCACATTAATACAGAGAAAATCATCCAAGCAGAAAAAAAGTTAGATACAATAAAGCTTCCCTCCCCACACAACTCCCTCTTTCAAGCCGTGACAACAGAATAATAAACAGAATAAAACCATGCAGTGTAACATAAATCCTTGTAGGCAGTGAAGTCAACAATGTCACCCAGCCAAGAGGAAATTTCAAACATGGTGCCACGGACAGATTATAAACTGAAACGAGAAAAATAGTCGAAAGGGCTAGTTAGATAATGAAATGTACTCTGAAGAAACATGCAGTCACCCAGAGTGACAAACGGGATTGCTGTAATGTACTGCAGTTCTATGTAAGAAACGATAATATGAAAAGTGACACCAAGCAGAATTGCATACATACCTGATTACCCAAAACTTCTGACCAGAGATCAAACAAGCGTAGGGATGAAAACTGGGAGGGAAATATTCGCCTCCTGTCATTAATAAAATTAAGATTGTAGGTACACTAAAGCTAGCATAATCTACAATTTTATAACATGACAGGAGGATTCATATTTGCTGTTTTAACGCTCAGTCAACAAAGCAAACGATGCTTGTTCCGATGGTCCTTACCCTAGGAGGCCAATAGATTCATCCTGAATGGATCCTTCGACAGCAAGATGTGACAGAAATGCGATCGACAGAGACGCCAGTTGTTGATGTTCCTCCAATCCCGGGAAAAAGTCAATCAGCCGCAGGAGTCACTGTACCTGGTAGCATGTGACCGGGCTCCACCAAGGCGGTCGATGTAATGCAATGCCAATACGGTGTCCATTCTCAGGAGGATGCAACAGTCTGATAAATTATCGATGAAACTTGAGATAGTGAAAGAAAAACCTGCGATCAGTTTTGGACCAAAGATGTGGAAGTCAGCTTCCGAGTGTCCAAGGGCTGTCAGGCGATGTGGTTGCGCAAGCAGTTCCCCAATCTCAAGAAATGTTTTTTGGAACAAATCTGAGGCAGAAAATAATAAGTCTCCCCATTTCCCATTGACCTCCGACGTGTGTGGTATCATCTGAAAATAGGTCTACTCTGCAGACTAGTGTGCGGAGGGGAATTTGGTCACACCATAGAATTCTCCGGCTCACCATGTGAATTGTGGAATATTTATGACTGTGGCTGACAAAGCACTCCTAAGGGTGCGTCTATCCTGAACCCTGGAACTTCACCACCTGGGACGGGGTGTAGGTCGACTTTCCTTGGAAGACTGTGAAGCCCAGGTATACGAACAAGGGGATCATAAAGTGAGGTTGAGATTAGTCCAGGGCATCCTCGAGGAAGAGTAATAAGGAGTCCAGCTATGAGGTAATGGAAACCTTTGTAAATGAAGATGATGCGTCACTGGTCTTAGCCGTTGGTAAATCACCAAGAGCCCTCACTTATATTGGAGAGTAGATAGGCTGACCTGGCCGGGCCGGTCGTTCCCCAGGAAACACAGGAAACGTTGGTACATGGAACAGAAAGCTACTGATTCCAGAGGTTAAAGACAGTGCGTAAACTCGCCCGACTTCTTACGAATAAGAATGCTGGATCAGTAGAAACCTCCAGAGTCATAAGGGAAGCTTCTTTAGTTCTTTAGTCGACCATGGTCTGGAGTTTGACATCTACAAGCGCCTGGTGGTCCACTGTCCAGACCTGGTTTGGTGGGAATGGTGTCTGTATAGTGATGGAATGGAATAGTTCAAAACAGTTGTGGTAATGACCCGCTGTCATTCAGCCCTGCCGGAAAAGCCGAGATGGGGTCTGATGAAACGCTCGTCACACTGAAGATGGGCTCTATTGAGTGTGATGTGTTCGTGAATTCTTTAATAATGTTTTCTCAAAGAATAGGTCATAGGCCAAGAGACCCCATTCTTAATTCAGGGTCTGCAATCTCGGCATCTATCTCGTTGTCTAGTAGGCCTATAGGAGGGAAAGCGCAGTATTAATAAAGACAGTTCCAGAGGGCAGCTCTGCATACGGGCTTCATCCGCTAGAAGCTGGAAATTCGTCAGGATTTCGAGATCAAATAACTTGAGCCAGTCTCAGGCTGCGATCAATACCCCTGCGACGGTCAGGTCCGATCTTGCGAAGTAAGTGTAGGTCTCGATGTTGCACTCAGGGGTCATTGCAACCTTATCGGGAAGAGATGGTCTAGGCATTCTGCCCGAATCTTGTATGCACTTCCTGGTCTAGGGAACTACGAGTCCAGTAATGTACATACTGGGCCAAATGATAGGAGCCAGCTTTCAGGTGACTTAGGATGACAAATGGAATGCGGGTCAAAGAGAGGTTTCCCCCATCGAATCCAAGCAGATGTTGCCGTTTGGACCTGATGTAGGTGATTGCGCAGGAGATAAATCAAGGGAAGCTTTTGTGAATGATTTGTGTACAAAGCGAGAGTCCTCCACCTCCGAACCTTGTCAGCTATCCTCACCCTCAGAGTGTTCCTCCTGCCATTTATACTAAATAGATACTGGGTAGGAACCATAGGGCTGACCAGAGACTCTCTGGCGTAAATAAAAGCCTTGCATGATAGTCTGCTCCATGCTATGCAGTTGATAAAATATGTATGTATTTATTTATTTATTTATATATATATATATATATATATATATATATATATATATATATATATATATGTGTGTGTGTATATATGTGTATATGTGTGTGTGTGTGTGTGTATATATGTATATATGTATATGTGTGTGTGTGTGTGTGTGTGTATATATGTATATATGTATGTGTGTGTGTGTGTGTGTATATATGTATATATGTATATGTGTGTGTGTGTGTGTATATATGTATATGTGTGTGTGTGTGTGTATATATGTATATATGTGTGTGTGTGTGTGTATATATGTATATATGTGTGTGTGTGTGTGTGTGTGTGTATATATGTATATATGTGTGTGTGTGTATATATGTATATATGTGTGTGTGTGTATATATGTATATATAATCTCCTTAATAACTGGGGCTCAGCCAGTAATAATAAAACCTCCAGGAGTATATTCAGTAGGGAGGTACAGTGGCACAGACAAAGCAGGCCACTCGTAGGGCTATAACAGTAACAGCCAGATCAAATAGCCAATATCAGGCAAGGTAAGTTAGCAGGACCTGTAAAATATGATGGGATGCTCACCCCCAGTAATATAGTATATAAAATAGGCCAGTAATAGTAGCAGACAGCATCTGTTAGAGTAAACAATATACATATCTGTAGTAACTGGGGCTCACCCAGTAATAATACAACCTTCATGAGGATATCCAGTAGGGAGGTACAGTGGCACAGACCAAGCAGGCCAATCATAGGAGCTGTGACAGTGACAGCCAGATCAAATAGCAAATACCAGGCAAGGTACCAGGGTGTGTAATAATATGATGGGCGGGCTCAACCCCAGTAATATTGTTTAGAAAAATGGGCCAGTAATAGTAGCAGACACCATCCGCTAGGGTAAATAATATGCATATCCACAATAACTGGGGTTCACCCAGTAATAATAAAACCTCCAGGAGAATATCCAGTAGGGAGGTACAGTGGCACAGACAAAGCAGGCCAATGATCGGAGCTGTAACAGTGCCAGTCAGATCCAATAGCCAAAACCCGGCAAGGTACCAGGATATGAAATATCACCCTCCAAAAAAGAAATCGTTAATATATACTGTAATAGATTGTAGTCGAAACAGAGAACTGACAGGAGGCAGAATAAATATCAATACTACTCACTCTCTAATAATGTAATTAGTATCCATATCAGTGTAGGGCTAAGGGAATGAGAGGGGCTCACCCTCTACTAATGAAAAATCAGAATCATGTATTGACGTAAACTGTAGGGTAAACAGAGAAACTGATATGAAGCAGTCTAGCAATCAGCATTCGTGTCACAGCTTACCTTAGTTGGGAGTCCAGTAGGCAGAGATTTATGCTCACCCTTGCAATTAAACAAAGGCCAAGGTGGTCAGGTTAGAATTCACCTGGCCTGTGAGTCTGTGCACGGGGGCTGTGCAGGATATTGCTCCAAGTTGCGGTACAGGTAAGGACACAAGCAGGAGAATCGTCAAGGGTAAGCCAAAGTCAGAGGATGCCAAAAGTCAGGATACACAGTAAGAAAGCCAAGGTCAAGAGCCAACTGGAGAACACTGGAATCACACATACTAACACAGGAACCAGAGTCAATGAAATGACACTGCCCTCAGGGAGAGGCAGTGTCTTATACCTGTCTAATTAGGCATCTGCTTCAGGTGGGCTGAGATTGATAGGAGCAGCCACAGGTAACATCCAGCCCCCAGTGCTGGAGACAAGCTGAGAATAAACATAGGCTGAAGCAAGAACTGGAGAGTGGCTGCAGGACTACGGCACAAAAGATGTTGGGCACTTCTGGGGTGACCACATCTGGCCCTCTGGATGTCACGGTGAGAGCCATGATATTACCCCCCCCCCCTTTAAGAATGCACTCTGGGCATGAACAGGCTCTTCATAATAGTAGCACTCCTCATGGTTGGTATCATCACTAAGATAGTCCTTGTAATCAAAGTCTCCAGGGCGAAGTCCCTTTACAGCATGAGGCTCCATAGTACCAGTTTCTGGTACTACTGGAGAGAGGTCAAGGTTATCAGTGATTTTGGTGCAGGCAATTATTTTCTTTAGGTAATAATTCACATCCACATCTGGCCCTCTGGATGTCACGGTGAGAGCCATGATATTACCCCCCCCCCCTTTAAGAATGCACTCTGGGCATGAACAGGCTCTTCATAATAGTAGCACTCCTCATGGTTGGTATCATCACTAAGATAGTCCTTGTAATCAAAGTCTCCAGGGCGAAGTCCCTTTACAGCATGAGGCTCCATAGTACCAGTTTCTGGTACTACTGGAGAGAGGTCAAGGTTATCAGTGATTTTGGTGCAGGCAACTATTTTCTTTAGGTACGTCACTAGGAGCAGAGTTCACGGCTTTCAATGCTTTTTCAAACATTTCCAGATCTGTTATGCGGACTTTGGTACCATTGGAGGCATAGGTACAATCCGCAGGTAGTTCTCTGAGCAGACAGGAAGTGCCGATGGTACCAACTTTAACAGGAGTGTCTTCAGGAGGAGGTGCAGACTTCTCAGGAGTACCGGGTATGTTGTTTACCATAGTCTGGGTACCTTTTTGTGTCCTGGAACGTGGACAGGTTATATAGCAACCTTCTAGGCTGTGTTTATGGGATGACAGGATGAGTCCGAAAGGTACCCAACAGAAGGGGTCTTGGCCTAGGTGGACAAGTTGGGCAGAGAGAGATGAAATGCCCTCTTTCCCCACAGTATAAACACAGGCCATGGACTCTCCTACGGTCTCTTTCCTTAGGAGGCAACCTAGTTTGGATTAATCCAATCTCCATGGGTTCCTCCCTGTCCACTGGTGTTTCATGGCTTACTGGAGTATAGGGGTAACAAGGCAGGTCCCTGGAGGTACTTTCATGCTGCAACAGGACGGAGTCTTTGTATGCATATATGCAGTATTTTTCTCTAGGTACCCGAGAACCACAGGAACCGGGAGAAGGCTTGGGAGATGCTTTCCTTGAGGCAAAGCACTGAGAGTCCATTACAGTTGTAAAGGATGCCCAACTGTCAAGGACAGAACTCTTAGACTGCAGCATTTGGTGTGCCCATGTTTTCATCTTTTCAGACAGCAGGGGATCCTTATGAAGTCGTTGGCATAAGTCCAAAGCTTCAATGTGAATGTCCATGACCCGCAGCAATTAGAGGCCGTCACGGCCCAGCGGCATCACAATTGCGTAGATGGGGAAAGTAAAGATGGCCACTGGGATCTTATGCAAGTGCGCTAGATCCAAGATGACTGCCTCAAATACTCTGGGGACCGCCTGAAACGCTGTCCATGGTCCATGTGCTCGGGAAGCCGGAGGAGGCAGGAAGAAACCTCCCGAGGTCCTCAAGCCCCAGAAACACAAGGGGACAGCCAGATAAGGGGGACCCAAGGGGAAATCCACCAACCGAAAAGTAGAAAGGTAAAGGGTAGGATAGGAGGGTGAGAAAGGGGGAAACAAGGATAGAAATAGACCAGAAAGTGCACAAGAATTATAGGCGACTATAGACAAACTATACCAAAAAGTGCTAATCAATAAAGGTACAAGCAATCAGTAATATAAAAGAGCAGGAGGCAGTGGTACTCTCACCTTTACTGACGCAGAGCAGTAAAGAAAGAGGGAGTTATGTGAGGGGAGGGGAGCTTTATTGTATCTAACTTTTTTCTGATTGGTTGATTTTCTCTGTGTTAACGTGCTGCTGTGGAGTTCTAGTAAAGAGAGACTTAAGCAAATATGAAGCCTCCTGTCATGTTATAAAATTAGAATCACATACTCTTAACTGTGCACATTATTTATTGCAATTATAAGATTCGAGAGCATGGTTGCCAACATAAACAAATTGTGAAGGGCAGCTTTCATGCAATATTACTATTTTATAAATACTACTTAACAAATTAAAAAATATAAAATATGTACAGTAATACATTAAAAATAAAATTGAAATCATATATTTACATTTGAACTGTTGCCATCGAGGAAACATTATAAATATGATAATTTAAACAGATGAACATGCATCTGCTCCCTTCTTTTTGAGGTAGCAGCACATACAATGTCACATCTAAATTCCATATTATTGCAGTACAGCCTAAATAGATTCTACCTTTTTCAGATGTAGCCACAGTTACAGTTTACCTCTGGTTAGGGCTCCATAGTCTGGAGTTGGGATGAACACAGCAGCATACATGTAGCAGTGTCAATCTATTGAGCTGCATATATTAAGTATGTAGTATTCAGAAGAGGAGACTTGGAAGAATCCACGACCTAGTCCAAACCAGCACCATATATATGGCACCAACATATTCTGCAGCACTTTACAATTATAGGATGGGGATATTTGACAACAAATAATTGTTGTACAAAATATTAACAGAGACAATAGGCGAAAAGGCCCTGCTCACAAGCTTACAATCTAATTCATACACTTTGTGGTGGTTCAGGTCATCAGAATTTTGTCCACTGAAAAAGATTTAGGAACATTAACAAAGCAAATCAAAAGTGTGTGCAATACATCAATATGTACAATAAAAAAACAAAACAACAACTTACTTGCACACTATCCCAAATCCCTATGCATATGTAACTAAATGGAGTTTTGTTTCACTCCAATGGCCATTAGGTATAAGACCACCTGCCAAGCCAAGGCAAACCTCTTAGGTGCATCCTACACTACCAATAAACCAATAAAAATATCT
The DNA here is from genome assembly GCA_933207985.1 of Pelobates cultripes. Taxonomy (NCBI): domain Eukaryota; kingdom Metazoa; phylum Chordata; class Amphibia; order Anura; family Pelobatidae; genus Pelobates; species Pelobates cultripes. The sequence continues at coordinate 176,230,660 of OW240914.1, forward strand.
AATTAGACGGAGAGGGGTGTTAATCTAAACCCCTACATACTTATTAACCCATAATAGGGAACACAAGGGGAGGGCAGCATTGTAACCTTCAATGTTTACATTGTAAACATCAATATTATCTATATATTTCGCAGTACACTATTTGGTATTACTATTTTACCACTATTTGGTAACCAGATCAACTAAGTTCTACTAAGCAATAGAAATAAAAATAAGAGAACACACACATGCATATTTCGATAACTTCCAAATCCACCAGCATTCTTAGGTAGTTTCTTACAAAAAATCTTCTTTATTGATAATACAACAAGGGAATGTACATGGTCAAATCGACATTTCAGTGCTTTCCTCACCAAGGTGCTGCTCCAGCCACGCCCAAGATATCAACATGAAGGAGGGCACGCATTGGATTTTGTAGTATTCTTAAAACTTTTATTTCCCAAACAGTTACATTACAACAAATAAAAAAAAAGCTCCCAGAGATATTAAGTCGATCTGCGAGCTGAATCACAAGCTGGCAAGCGGGGGTCTATATGATACGCAGTGCACCACCTCAAGCATGAGAAACATACCAGTAAAAAATGTGCCCAAAGATACAGTGTAACTTAATGTGCAATGTGACACAATGTAATACTTATGTAGAAATATAATATCTAACATGTAAGATGGAAAGGATTACTTTATCCACAAATACCAAACTAAGTAAACCAAGAAATATACGATCTAACATAAAGAAAAAAAACTTTTAGTTAACATATTACATACTTAATAATGTAACCTAATTCTTTTTATTTATTTTTAATTTTTAATTAATAATGATAGGGCTTCTATTATGTTAAATAAATTCAGCCAAACTAGTACAGTAAGCAACCATCGGTCAGGTTTAAATTTCATAATTGAAAAGGTATATTATTCCAAAATGGATTATCTTACAGTGAAAACTTTTACTTTATATAAAGGAGAGTAACACAGAGCAAAGTAATACTGATCTAAAAGACTAAAACAACATTCAAATTTCAAATAAAGATAAAATTCTTCCGATTTAATTTAGATTTCATATTGAGATCATGGCTAGAGAATTGTTCAATGATACAGTGGGTACGTTAGACCACTTTCTATATTTCTTTAGCATTTGTCTCCAGCATATTAGACTAGTCTCAGTATTATATAGCGACTCTAATACTTATTTTGATAAAGTATGAAAGAAACAGTGACAGAAAAGGGATATACTGAAAAAGAAAAGTATTGAGGACCTTGGGTAATTGGAATAGTATTTCTCTTTATTACAAATCAATTACCCCCCAAGGTTAGAGCGTAACTCTCTATTTAGCAAAAACAAAGTAAATAAAAGATTTATGTCACTCCTATTTGGGTGAATAATGTAATAAAAAATAAAGTTGATTATTAAAAAGCTGATATGAGAGAAGATATCCCAAACTATATAACAAAATGCTTAGTGACCCTAAGTAACAGTTAAAGTAAGAGAACTGTGTTTGTATAAACTAGGTATTATAGGTAATATTGTTATGTTGGCCTATATTTAATAAGCTTTCCAAATGATTCAGTACTGTTTTTAATTATTTCCAAATGATATTTACAAAAATGTTCATAGACTTTAATGGTGACTGTAGATAAATCTATTGGAAAGTTGTTGTTTTTTAACAGTATTGAATAATTTGGAAAACTTATTACATTGAGGCCATTAATTAATAATAGTATATTTATATGAATTTGTAAAATATTAAAGTTTATATTTTGCAAAATACACAAAGCCAGTTAGGACCGATTTCATGAAGAATTTCTAAAAACAAAACAAAAAAACACTGTTGTAGATTTGCATCAGCTGAACAACAGCAACAAATAATTAGATGTAATCAATTATGATATTTCTCCTTACCCACATACACGCTTTAAGTGGTCCAACACAGTTGTATGGTGCCTGTCCACAGTTTCATGGTCTGAGCTGAAGGAGTCTTCGGAATAAATTGGCCGTTCTACCAAATACTTTCTTTCAACAAGTTCAGTCATTGTAACAAAATACACCTGTTAGGAAATCATAGCATCAATCTCACAACAGTTGGCTAAATCACAATAAGGCCATCAACAAGGAGACCCCAAAACTGGGTCTCCTAATTTATTTAAAAAAAAAAAAGGAAAAAGCCTTAGTTTAAACTAAGTGCAAATAAGTCTACAAAGGTATTTGGTGAGCTGAATAAAAATCCCATCTATGTAAATACTTTGGGCTGGAGTACTTTAATTATATAATAATTGTATTGGCATCATATTTTGTAAAAATGTGAATATTTACTGTTATATCCTAACAAACAAATATAATATATAGTGTAGTTATAGAATTTTAAATACTTTATAAATAATTCCAATATTGTTCTTCTGTACTTTTTTAGTACCTAACTCATTCATTTTAATCTTGTGAATTCACTTCTTTTAAACTAGAGTTTCTTTTGAAACTGTGCTTACCGATTGCTGTTCAATGTCCAGTTATACAATAAAAAATCAGTAAGCTACTTATCTCCAAAAGATATCTAGTTCATGTTTGCGAGTAAGCTTTAGAATTGACATGCAGTCTAAGGAAGCAAAGTACACATAACGGAGAACAGATCCGTTACAAAGGCATTCGCTTGCTGTTCTATAATTACATCATATTTCTTCTTATGAGCATAACTACATTATATTAACATCATATATTCATAATAAAACAATATTTAATCATTTCAGTTAGAATCTATAAATCAAATTTGACCTTTGGGTTTCTTCACTAACAGCAATGTGAATTAAATAAATGCAAAATTCAACATAAAATAGCAAAATTGTGATTACAGCTGAGTTAGGTATTTTTTTTATTTTTGCAATCTGTTTTTCAGTTTACTATGATTCACTGTTTAGGGAATAAAACGTAAAAACGTATGATTTATCAATAAAAGAAATACCAAAACTATTTGAAAAATATGTATTTACAAGCAGCTTATTTAGTAAAACAACTTTTTCAATGTATTAAAAAAGATATATATATATATAGTACTTTTTTAAAAAAGACATTAACAAAAATCTTTTCTTTTCTTTTTTTTTTTTTAAATCTTACCTTTCATCAGTATCCTACTGAAAATATTCTTATGTGGGCAACTTTATAAACTGTGTAACTGGAAGCTAATTGGTATCTTCATCTTATGAGCAAGTCATGTTCCTTTTGAAAGGCGTTTTGTTTGCACTAATGATTAACTTGATTGAACTGTTTAGTAGTTAAGAAGATGTAGCATATTCAAACCTTTGGAACCATAATTGATTGGAATGAGATTGATAAGAAACTTACTAACTATTGTAACTCTGATCTGCTGCCTGCAGCTCAGCAAGCTCTCCCCACCCTTAATTTGAAAGTCTGAAAGAGGAATACTTTCACCAGAGACTTGACATGCGCAAAGTTGTCTTTTTAGTCATAGATTGCTAACCTCCCATTTCTCTCTCTAGTAAAACACAGACAAAGATTTTGTTGGCTACAACTGTACACAGCTTTTAATAAAAGATAATCAAATGAACAAATAAAGTCACTGTCAATCATCCCAAAGCCTACTCTTAAAACCGCCATCCCCCATTTTCTCATATACTACTGACAATGACCTCACAACATACATAATCGAATAGCAATCCTATGTACCATATATATAAAACACATATAGAATAGCCAGAAAAGGCACCATTTTCCAACAGATCTGCCCAGTAAAGATATAGCAAGATACCCCTAGACGCCATGTTCTAAACCACCGACAAGCTCAAACCTACCGATTCCATCATTGACTCTCCCCAGGACCTGACCAATATTCTTTTTGGGAACAAGCCTCAAGAGCATTAACCCCTGTGTGGATTAGCACAAAGTCTAGGTCTTAGACCAGAACCTCCTTTAGAAAATTGCCATGCTGATCTGCCTCCACCCTGAACCCTGAAGCCCGAACCACTTCAACTCGACCAAGGCCAATTGAAAGCCCAGCTGTTGTCCTTGTTGCCAAAATGCAGCTTCCCTAAGTGCAGGGGAAATGTAAGAGTGACTAACCTACTAGGTGACTAATCTTGAGGAGATTATAAACAAATTAACCAATGAGAAAATCCCTAAAGATACCTTCATCAATCATACTTACACCAATCGACCAGTGGAGATAACAAACTAATGAACCCACCAAAAAACAACCAAAATATCCCCTTACCAATTGTAGGAACCCCGGCTCCCGCACATCCCCAAAAACCAAAGCACAAAAAATCAGGCACAAGCATGACACCTTCAATGAAAACAAGATGACCAGGTTTTTGAAGTGACGTAGCTGAAAGGCCACCTTGTCACATCTAAACTCCACATCAGCCTGATGAATACCCCCGCAGACCGGTTATCACTAAGCAGTTCACCAATACAAAATGCTCTGAATAACACAAAAGCCGCGGTAAACAAAAGAACCCCATAATGAAAAAACATACTCTGGTGACCCACCAATCAAGTCCTGTAAATCTTGAAGGAATCCACAGGTCTCTTGCCTTCACAAAAACCTAGTGATAAAGCCGGACAACCCTCCAATCCGAATAGGAATGAAAAAACACTTTAACAAAACCATCTTGCAGGAGTATGCATGTCATGGAAACTTCGCTCCTATCTTCACCCAGCTTAACCCCAGTGGAAGAAGAGGTGGAGTGGAACCAGCCATGCCCACGGCAGAGAAAGCCTTCCCATGCTTGAAACACCTGTTATAACAATGCACAACATGAACACTCATTTGAACCTGTACGTAGTTCTCCACTTAAACTGCACTTCAGTGAAGAGCCAGCAAAAGTGCCGCGTTGGCCCCTGCCTGAAAGCATGGGCGTCCGTGGGGGGGGGGCACTTGACATCTCCTGGAATTTTCAGCTTGTCCTGTATTTTTCTTTTGAGAGTGATAATTCACCGCAATACCGGCGCCGGCCAGTAGGTGGCACTGTGTGTGGAGAGAGGCAGGGATAGGAATCTTATCCCTGCTTATCTCTCCTGACTGAATCTGCAGGGGAGCAGCACATGCAGCCAGCAACTCCCAAAATGCAGAGACAGGCTATAGATCAGGTAAGTGAGTGATGGTGGGGGGCAGCCTACAAATCAGGTCAGTGAGAGATGGGGGGGCAACCTATAGATCAGGTAAGTGTGGGATTGTGGGGCAGCCTACAGATTAGGTAAGTGAGGAGGCACCCTACAGATCAGGTAAGTGATGGATGGGAGGCAGCCTACAGATCAGGTAAGTGAGAGATGGGGGGCAGCCTACAGATCAGGTAAGTGAAGCATGGGGGGAGGCGATAGCCTATAGGTCATGTAAGTGAGGGATGGTGAGACAGCCTACAGATCAGGGAAGTGAAGCATGGGGGATAGCCTACAGATCAGGGAAGTGAAGCATGGGGGATAGCCTACAGATCACATTAGTAAAGGATGGGGGCAGCATACAGATCTGGTAAGTGAGGCATGGGGGGCAGCGTAAAGATCAGGTAAGTGTGGTATTGGAGGCAGCCTACAGTTTAGGTAAGTGAGGAGGCACCCTACAGATCACATAAGTGAAGAGGGGGGCAGCATACAGATCAGGTAATTGAGGCATGGGGCAGCCTACAGATCAGGTAAGGGAGGCATGGGAGGAGGGGGCAGCTTACAGATGAGGTAAGTGACACATGCGGGGCAGCCTACAGATCAGGTACGTGAGGGATGGGGGCAACATACAGGAAGGGTCAGCAAGGAGCAGGAAGGTAAAGTAGGAGAGGAGCAGAAAGGAGAAGGAACAGAAATAAGCAGGAAGGGACTTCAAGAAGAAGAAAGGGTCAGCAGTGAGCTGGAAGGGACAGAAGGAGCAGAAAGGTAAAGTAGGAGAAGGAGCAGAAAGGAACAGAAATGAGCAGGAAGGGTGTGCAAGGAGCAGGAAGGGACAGATGGAGCACAAAGGTAAAGGAGCAGAAAGAATCAGAAGATAACAAAAGTAAAGTAGGAGAAGGAGCAGAAAAGGCCAGCAAGGAACTGGAAGGGGCAGAAGGAGCACAAAGGTAAAAAGGAGAAGAAAGGAATAGAAATTAGCAGAAAGGGACAGATGGAGCAGGAAGGTAAAGGAGCAGAAAGAATCAGAAGAAGCACAAAGGTAAAGTATGACAAGGAGCAGAAAGGAACAGCAAGGAACAGAAAGGGCAGCAAGGAGCAGGAAGGTAAAGTAGGAGAAGTTGCAGAAAGGAACAGAAATGAGCAGGAAGGGTCTGCAAGGAGCAGGAAGGGTCTGCAAGGAGCAGGAAGGGTCTGCAATGAGCAGAAACAGTCAGCAAAGGGCAGGAAGAGACTGCAAGGAGCAGGAAGAGACTGCAAGGAGCAGGACTGATCTGCAAGGAGAAGGAAGGATCTGCAAGGAGCAGAAAGAGTCAGCAAGGGGCAGAAGGAGCACAAAGGTAAAGGAGCAGAGAGAATCAGAAGATAACAAATCTAAAATAGGAGAAGGAGCAGGAAGGACCAGCAAGGTGCAGAAAGGGGAAGCAAGGAGCTGGAATGGGCAGAAGGAGCACAAAGGTAAAGGAGCAAAAAGAATCAGAAGACAACAAATGTAAAGTAGGAGAAAGGGCCAGCAAGGAGAAGAAAGGTGCAGCAAGGAGCTGGAAGGGGCAGAAGGAGCACAAAGGTAAAGTAGGAGAAGGAGCAGAAGGGAACATAAATTAGCAGGGGCAGGAAAGAGCAGAAAGGGTCAGCAAGGAGCAGGAAGGGTCTGCACGGAGAAGAAAGGGACAGAAAGAGCACAAAGTTAAAGGAGCAGAAAGAATCAGAAGGAGCACAACGGTAAAGTAAAAGAATGAGCAGAAAGGGACAGCAAGAGCTAGAAAGGGCAGCAAGGAGCTGGAAGGAGCACAAAGGTAGAGAAGGAAAAGGAGCAGAAAGGAACAGAAATAGGCAGAAAGGGACAGAAGGAGCAGGAAGGTAAAGGAGCAGAAAGAATCAGAAGAAGCACAAAGGTAAAGTAGGAGAAGGAGCAGAAAGGAACAGCAAAGAGCAGAAAGGGCCGCAAGGAGCAGGAATGGAAAGCAGGAGAAGAAGCAGGAAGGAGAAGTAACAGAAATGAGCAGGAAGGGACATCAAGGAGCAGAAAGGGGCAGCAAGGAGCTGGAAGGGGCAGAAGTAGCACAAAGGTAAAGTAGGAGAAGGAGTAGAATGGGTCTGCAAGGAGCATAAAGGGATCAAAAAGAGAAAGGAGCAGAAGGGTGCAAAAGAAGCAGAAAGTAGCAGAAAGGTAAAGGAGCAGAAGAAGCTAAGGAGGAGAGAAGACAGTGTCAGAAGAATAAGAAGACTGTTTCAAATGAAGAATAAGAAAGGGAGATTGGAGCAAGAAGGACAAGTGAAGTGATCCCTCCACTTTATTCTGGAAACCAGATCATAAGGCTCTGGAACCTGGGCCTGGCAGGGAAACTTTGTACTTTCTCATCTCCACAGATGAAAAAAAATCTCAGTGTTAATGTGTCTTTTATTTACTGAGTGTCAGGAAGCACAGAGTGCAGTTAGGTAGGGGTATAGCTGATTGGCTTAGAGTGCCAGCTGACCGCTCTAGCCAATTAGTAGCTCCCCATTCATAAAAAAGTAAAACATTTTTATAAACTGGGAACTGGCGATTGGCTTAGAGTGTCAGCTGACTCTAGCCAATCAGTAGCACCCATGCCTGACGTCAATCTGCACTTCCTGACACTCCATTTCAGAAGCTGAATACCACTGAGTGACCTGGAGATCTGGAGGGTTAAACCATCTGAGAGAGGTTTAACCCCTTAAAGGAAAGAAAGCACACAGGGGCCTCCTGGCATCATGGCATTTTCATTTAGATGAAGTTGTTATGGTGACCAGAATGTTCCTTTAATTTGACTAAAGGAACACTATAGTGTCAGGAATACATACATGTATTCCTGACACCGTAGTTATGAAAACGCTATTCACCCTGGCTGTATGTGATAATGACTATCCCCCTCCCATTCACGACACTGTCAAAAAGGGGCTAAACATGGATGTCATTATAATTATCCCCCCACCCCCAGAAAAATTCCTGCGGACTCCCATGCCTGAAAGGGCTATGCCTTTAGTGCTATCATCATTTTCATCCAATGAAGCAAGTCCATCTGGGCGATAAACGTTGTCTAAATTGCTCATTATGCTGCCACCAAGCTTAAACCCCGTAGGTGCGATATGCACAAAATTAACTGCACAGGTCCCAGGAGTTCCACCCCCCCCAAGTTGATAGCAAGTTTACAAAATACGCCCTTAACCAAGTAGTTTCCCTTTAGTGGGAAAAGAGAAAGTGTTTCCATGTATTCCCAATGCAGAATCTCTTCTTTATTTTCGGGTTTAAGATTATAATCGAAAGGACTCACAAATGACATGTGTATTTTCTGCCTAGCCGCATCCAGAATACCACCTGACAATTTCGCCCTCTCAGTCAATCTTCAATGCAACCAAAACCATTAATGCCAGAACAACGTCCGCACCTTCGTACCGTTTAACCGCTGGAATAACCATGGCACCTGACCCCACCCCCATAGCCAGCGGATAGCTCACCCATCCGAAACAGAATTCTGCCCCCTCCCTGTTCTCCAAGAGTTAAGAAAATATTTTTTAAGACCCCATGTATATACCCTGAATGTGTTGTAGAATGGGTCTCAACATTAAATACATATATATAAATATCACATAGACCTCCCTTGTTCAATTAACCTTTTTCTTGTCTCTAGTTCTGTCAAGGCACTTGAGCCTTTGCTGTTCCATGGGCTACATTTCATTGAGCAGCATCTGTGCTGGAGCCAGGAGAGTATGAATTGAGGCTTTCCTATGTTTTTCAATAAGCTATAGTACAGCTCACTGAAAGGATCAGCAGGCATGAGTTTGCTAGCTTTGTGGAGCTAACAGAAAAGGAAGAAAACCTTCTCTAGCTGTCTGAATGTAAGACACTTATTGAATCAGATGCAGAGCCCCCAAACAAGTCTTCGGATGATGGTGCGATCATGGTCACAACATCCAGGATAAGCTCAGAACACTGCATTGTGTCTGAGCATAGCTGATGCCACAAAATCTAAGTACCCCTGAAATACCCCCATTTTTGACAATCACTGGCATTGTAACCAAAGTTTATAATTGTGAGCCCGAAATTATTTTTGCTTGTTTATGATGCATGTTTGAGCCTATAGCTGCGCAAACTAATTTGTGTGGTAGCCAATATCTTGCTGCCAATCCCAATTTTCAATACAGCAGGAAGGATATGTAGCACCCCACTGACAGCACTAAATGTAAAAAAATAAATTATGTGTGTCTGTTAGAGAGTTTGTATGTGTTTGTGTGTCTGTCAAAGAGTATATATGTGTTTGTCAGTGAGAGTGAGTGTGTTTGTCCGTGATTGTGTGAGAGTGTATGTGTTTGTCAGTGAGAATGTATCTGTTCTTGTCAGTGCGAGTGTTTATGTGTTTGTATGTGTCTGTAAAAGAGTATGTGTGTTTGTCAGTGAGAGTTTATGTGTGTCTGTCAAAGAGTATGTGTGTCTGAGTGTGTCAGTGTCTGTATCTGTGTGTCAAGGTTTGTGTATGTGTCACTGTGTGTATCTAAGTGTGTGTGTGTGTATGTGCCAGTATGAATCAGTATGTGTGTGTCTGTATGTCAATGTGTGTATCTGAGTGTGTCAGTGTGTGTATGTGCCACTATGTGCCAGTGTGTGTATGTGCCAGTGTGTGCCACTATGTGCCAATGTGTGTGTATCTGTGTGTCAGATATACACACACACACACACACACACAGATACACATACTGGCACATACAAGCACACATATACACACCTTGACAGACACCAGCACATCCAAAAAAACGGTGCAATGTTGTTGGTTTTTTTATTGTTGGGGGGGGGGTTCCACAATGTTGTCAAAGGGTTCTACTGGGAAAAAATAATTGGGAACCCCTGCTCTATGGCACTCCAGTAACTCAAATGTAAGATTTTGTTATTGTTTGTTTAATAAATATTGTTTATCTTACCTTAAGTGGTGTTGCCTTATCCTGTTTCTATTACTATTGAGTAAAAAGCTGCTACTTGTCTGGAACTAAAACTATCACCCCTATGCTGTACTACCCAAACCAGTTATTTTAACAGGCTCAGAAAGATCTGAATGTGATACCTTAAGAGAATATTATCCAAGTATTACATGTGATTACCATACTACCCCATAGGCGTGCGCAGCCTATTGTAAAGGGTGTGCACCATAAAGCAGAAACACACACGCTGCGTGTGTGTATGTGTATGTATATATATATATATATATATATATATATACATACACATACACACACACACTGCTGTGTGTAGGTGCTGTGTGTGTGTGTGTGTGTGTGTGTGCGGGCGCTGTGTATGTGTAAGGGTGCTGTTAGTGTGTGTGTGTGTGTGAGGGTGCTGTGTGTGTAAGGATGCTGTTAGTGTGTGTGTGTGAGGGTGCTGTTAGTGTGTGCTGTGTGTGTAAGGGTGCTGTGTGAGGTGTGTGTGTATGTGTGAGGGTGCTGTGTGTGTGTGTAATGGTGTTGTTAGTGTGAGGGTGCTGTTAGTGTGTGTGTGCTGTGTGTGTAATGTGTGGAGGTGTGGGGGCCGTTTAGTTAATATCCCCCCTCCCTTCTTACCTTATGTAGGGAGGGGGGACCGTGCTGCTGCCATCCCTGGTTGTCCAGTGGAGAGTGAACTCTAGCCCCCTGTGGGGCTAGAGTTCACTCTCGCGAGATCTGAGCATTGCCGTGGTAACCACACGAGAGGAACCCGGTGGAGCTGCTGGCAAGAGCTCCCCGGGTCCTCTCCTGCCTCCCTCACTTCCTGTGGGTCGTGAGGGAGATCTTTGATCTCCCTCACCGGCCCACGGAGGGAGGCACATAGGCACACCCTAGGCACACCCGGCACACCCCATGCGCATGCCTATGCACTACCCTGTGAGATTTGTTTTGTTTTCTCATTTTCTACAGGGATAATAATACCAGACTCTGGGATACGTATGGTTTTTGTTATATTTTATAATACATATGTATTCACATTTTAAGAGGGTTGCATGTCATTGCAATTATGGATTAAGTAAGATATAACCCACCATTACAATACTTAGTTGTGCACTGTTAACTTTATGTGTTTGCTATGTTACTTAACCCCTTAAGGACTAAGCCAAATGTACACGTTGTGAACAAAACAAAACGTAAACAAAACCTGGCATTTGCGCTATATGTCTGTCCAACCGTAATTCACCTCTTTCATATTAAATGCACCCACCCTTATTATATATCATTCTATTCAGGGGAAACAAGGCTTTCATTTAATATCAAATATTTAGCTATGAAACATAATTTAATATGAAAAAAATGGGAGAAAATAAGAAATGTTATTTTTTTAGTTCTACATGACATTTTAACTGTCAATGTGATAATACTGTTTGCTTTTACTGCAATAAAATACACATATTTGTATTCAGCAAAATCTCATGTGTAAAACAGTACCCTCTATGTACAGGTTTTATGGTGTTTTGGGAAGTTACAGGGTCAAATATAGCACGTTACATTTGAAATTGAAATTCGCCAGATTGGATACGTTGCCTTTGAGACTGTATAGTAGCCCGGGAATGAAATTTACACCCATAATGGCATACCATTTGCAATAGTAAACAACCCAAGGTATTGCAAATGGGGTATGTCCAGTCTTTTTTAGTAGCCATTTGGTCACAAACAATGGCCAAATTTAGCGTTAGTATTTGTTTGTGTGCGAAAAATGCAAAAAAAACAATTCTGGCAAGTGTTTGTGACTAAGTGGCTACAAAAAGACTGGACATACCCCATTTGCAATACCTTGGGTTGTCTACTATTGCAAATGGTATGCCATCATAGGGGTAATTTTCATTCTTGGGCTACCATTGGGTCTCAAAGGCAATGTAACCAATCTGGCGAATTTTAATGTGAAAAAAATGAAACGCAAGCCTTATATTTGACGCTGTAACTTTTGAAAACACCATAAAACCTGTACATGAGGAGTACTGTTGTACTCGGGAGACTTCGCTGAACACAAATATTTGTGTTTCAAAACAGTAAAAAGTATCACAGCAATAATATTGTCCGTGTAAGTGCTGTTTGTGCATGAAAAATGCAAAAAAATTAACTTTTACTGGCGATATCATCGTTGTAATACATTTTACTGTTTTGAAACACTAATATTTGTGTTCAGCGAAGTCTCCCGAGTAGAACAGTACCCCCCATGTACAGGTTTTATGGTGTCTTGGAAAGTTATAGGGTTAAATATAGTGCTAACAAATTAAATTCCCTTTACTTTCGGCATGGGTTGTCAGGCAGGTCCCGCTAATTGTAATTAACTAATTGAGATACCTAATTATGTCAAAATATTACATAAATATATATGTAGAATTAATATATGTGTGTGTGTGTGTGTGTGTGTGTGTGTGTGTGTGTGTGTATATATATATATATATATAAGTATCAGTCTACGTGTAATTTGATATTAATATATATATATATATATATATATATATATATATATATATATATATATATATATATATATATATATATATATATAATATAAATAGTAAAATACACCTAGACAGTGTATGTGTGTGTATGTATATGTGTATATATTATACTTAGATCATATATATATATATATATATATATATATATGATTTAAGTATATTTTTTTACACTGATTTTAATTTTATTTTATTTCCAGCCAGCAAGGGGTTAAAACCCCTTCAGCCACTTACCTTAATCCAGCACTGGGCTACCTCCCCTCTCCCTATCGACGTCAGCTCTGAATGCGCATGCGCGCATTCAAACTGCCCATAGGAAAGCATTACTCAATGCTTTCCTATGGACGTCAGCGTCATCTCAGTGTGATTTTCACACTGAAAATCATGGAAGCACTTCTAGTGGCTGTCATGAGACAGCCACTAGAGGCTGTATTAACCCTCAATGAAAACATAGCAGTTGCTCAGAAACTGCAGGGTTAAAACCAGGGGGACCTGGCACCCAGACCACTTCATTGAGCTATTTGGTGCCTATAGTGGTCCTTTGTCTACTGAGAACACAAAGAGTTTCAGGCTGCTGCTAAAATCAGGCTGAGACAATGGTGGCAATAGGCCCTCACACATGTGTACACTCGATGGGCTTCTCAGTAGTAGTCTGGTGCTTGGAGGAAGTGAGGTCATTTTCTTTTATTGTACAAAGAGCCGCACAGGGAGGCAGAAAGTGGAGGGGGTGAGGAGAAAGATATAGAGAGAGAAAGGGAACAGACTTCAACTTCAGCCAGTACTTGCTGCAGTGGATAAAATATGTAGTTATGACTTCTCTATGTGTGTATGGCAGTGACTATGTGTATGTGTGTGTATCTGTATCTCAGTATCAATGTGTGTTGTGGTTTAAATTCAGCAGACAGCAATGTTTTCTCTCAGGTATGAAGAAAAGGAATGGACACAGCAGAAATACGAACTCGGAGGGCAGTACTCATTCACACAAGTGTATGGCAAAATACTGCTCCTAATTTTAATGGGGAAAACAACGATCTTCCAGCTGAAGTGGTAGAGGTTAACACAGTAAAGGAGTTTAAGCATGCGTGGGATAGGCATAAGGCTAATCTTACTATAAGATAAGGCCAGGAACTAATGAAAGTATTTAGAAAATTGGGCAGACTATATGGGCCAAATGGTACTTATCTGCCGTCACATTCTATGTTTCTATGTTTCTATCTTATAACAAAATTCTGTACACATGCAAAAAGGGGTTGTCTTCACATAATACAGTCATGTCCTGTCAATTGCATATTAAAAGAACTTAAAGCACATTTGGCATTAGCTGGTCAAGAGATGTTACTTGATTAAACAAACACTTTCCAACAGTCATAAAGACAAGGTGTTAACAGGATATGAAGTGCAGGGGGGAAACAAGAAGAAGATACAAATCAGGATCAAAGGCCAGCTGTTATAATAGAGCATCCTGACATTACTCAATCAACTGTGTAGTGTGACACAGGATATAAGGGGTAGAGGTGCTCATTAATCCATATCAATGTGTGTGTCAGCAAATGTTTTTGTGTGTGTATGTATCTGTAGGTGTTTGTGGCTGTGTATGTATTTATGTACACATATGTAAGCATTCAAATGCCAACACTACACACAAATACCCTTCTGTATTCAAACACAGACACTACATACAAACACACCCGTGCAATCAAACTCTAAAACTGCATACAAACACACCACTGCTTTAAAACTACAAACATACAACTGCATTGAATGCAAACACTACACACATATACAGTCTCACATTCAAATGCCATCATTACATACAAACACACCCATGCATTTAAATGTTAGCACTACATACAAATACATCCCTGAAATCAAATGGCAACACCACATACAAACACACTCTTGCATTCAAGCATGAAAGCTACATGCAAACAAACACACAATTTAATTGAAATGCCAACTCTGCACACAAAATAACGGTGAGATGGAGGACACAGGCAGACAACCATGGTGCCCAGCACTGGGCTCACCAGCAGCTAGATGTAGTATTTGTGATGTTAAGTAAAATATGTTGATGTTCCTGATGATTGTAGCTTTCCCACCTAATGCCAGTTTTACTAAAGTTTTCCATGACTGCTACACAGACCTCTACAGCCTCCGTGACTCGCTCCCCTCACAACACCACTTAGGCTCCTATCTCTCATCTAGGGTTAACATAACTATTCCTCAAACGTTATTCGTACCCTTGACTAACCACTCACTATAGAAGAATTCATGAGGGTTGTCAAAACAACGCTAGTAGGAAAAAACCCAGGCCCTGATGGCTTCACTAATAAATACTAATACCATACTACTCTCCCTTCTCTGTAAGCCATTCACAGACTCTTTCAACTCCCTCCTCCAATCGGTTCGTCTCCCACCCTCCGCACTAGAGGCCAACTGCACATTCATACCCCACTTTATGCGGTAGCTCACTCATACTCCCTCTACATTCCAGCCATGTCTATTTGCTGTCTCTCTTTTGTTATGGTATCATTTGGTAAATTCCCCTTTTATTGTAAAGCGCTGTGGAATAAGCTGGCGCTATATAAATATCAATAATAATAAAAATAATAATAATAATAATAAATAGTGACCTTATAATATTCACAAAATTACTTGCCAACAGACCGTGCCCTCTCCTCCTAAAGATGGTCCACCCTGATCAGGCAGTCTTCATATCAGCAAAAGAGGCCAAAAACAACACCACAAGGGGGGCGGGGGGATCTGGGGGTCCATATCACTGAGCGAGACCAGGGGAGTAGCGGGTTACGGGTAACCAGACCGATTACCTCCGCTAATTCCCTTCCTTCAGCCAATCAGGAGCCATTTAAAATACAAAGAGCCCCATATTCCCCCAGTAACTGGATGACACACAGTCCTGATTGCCACACAAGGCTTTTATGCCTAGCCCCATGCAAGGAGCTTACCACACAAACATACAAGGACACATCCCAGGATCCTCCCCCACCCTGGGGCCCTAGCATGGGAAGGTCCTCTGTTCCCTTTGTCCCCAAAGCCCGCCACTGGAAGCACAGGGTTTCCCACACTAGCTGCCAGCCTCTGTCCCTGGGAGTCCAGGAAAAAAGGTACCATCCCTTTGTCTCCCAGGCACAGAAAAGCCCGCCCGCGGGAAAAGAGCTGGTCTCTTTGTCCCTGCAGGCACCAAAAAGCCCACTAAACTCGCCAGTGCCCCAAAAGCGTCCACACCAACTTCGGGGGCCCTCAAAATTGCCCCTGTCGCAATCTGTCTCTGTTCGCAGAAACATAGAAACATAGAATGTGACGGCAGATAAGAACCATTCGGCCCATCTAGTATGCCCAATTTTCTAAATACTTTCATTAGTTCCTAGCCTTATCTTATAGTTAGGATAGCCTAATGCCTATCCCACGCATGCTTAAACTCCTTTACTGTGTTAACCTCTACCACT
Organism: Pelobates cultripes; assembly: GCA_933207985.1. Classification (NCBI taxonomy): domain Eukaryota; kingdom Metazoa; phylum Chordata; class Amphibia; order Anura; family Pelobatidae; genus Pelobates; species Pelobates cultripes. Next base: position 176,246,685 of record OW240914.1, read on the forward strand.
TCAGCTGGAAGGCTATTCCATGCATCCACTACCCTTTCAGTAAAGTAATACTTCCTGATATTATTTTTAAACCTTTGTCCCTCTAATTTAAGACTATGTCCTCTTGTTGTGGTAGTTTTTCTTCTTTTAAATATAGTCTCCTCCTTTACTGTGTTGATTCCCTTTATGTATTTAAATGTTTCTATCATATCCCCCTGTCTCGTCTTTCCTCCAAGCTATACATGTTAAGATCCTTTAACCTTTCCTGGTAAGTTTTATCCTGCAATCCATGAACCAGTTTAGTAGCCCTTCTCTGAACTCTCTCTAAAGTATCAATATCCTTCTGAAGATACGGTCTCCAGTACTGTGTACAATACTCCAAGTGAGGTCTCACCAGTGTTCTGTACAATGGCATGAGCACTTCTCTCTTTCTACTGCTAATACCTCTCCCTATACAACCAAGCATTCTGCTAGCATTTCCTGCTGCTCTATTACATTGTCTGCCTACCTTTAAGTCATCAGAAATAATCACCCCTAAATCCCTTTCCTCAGATGTTGAGGTTAGGACTCTATCAAATATTCTGTACTCTGCCCTTGGGTTTTTACATCCAAGATGCATTATCTTGCACTTATCCACATTAAATGTCATTTGCCACAATTCTGACCATTTTTCTAGTTTACCTAAATCATTTGCCATTTGGCTTATCCCTCCTGGAACATCAACCTTGTTACATATCTTAGTATCATCAGCAAAAAGACATACCTTACCATCAAGACCTTCTGCAATATCACTAATAAAAATATTAAAGAGAATGGGTCCAAGTACAGATCCCTGAGGTACCCCACTGGTGACAAGTCCAAGCTTCGAATATATTCCATTAACTACAACCCTCTGTTGCCTGTCACTCAGCCACTGCCTTACCCATTCAACAATATTGGAATCCAAACTTAAAGATTGCAGTTTATTGATAAGCCTTCTATGTGCAACAGTGTCAAAAGCCTTACTGAAATCTAGGTAAGCAATGTCTACTGCACCACCCTGATCTATAATTTTAGTTACCAAGGGTCCCAGGGTTTTAGTTATGCAGGGTCCCTGTGTGGAAACCAGGCAAGGGAAGCATATCCTTTCGGGATACGAATGCTCCCCCTGGGTGCTGTTCGCCTATGCGAAAGGGCGGCCACTCAGGGTAGCACTCATTAATTACTTCTCTTGCGGTTTCACACTTATTTGCGAACATTCTAATAGAGTGGTGTGAACATTCTAGTGGGGCTCTGAGGAGGCCCTCATTCGGGAAACGAATAAGTCGGGAAACGATCCACAAATGCTCCCCCTGGCTGGTGTTCCTCTGTACAAATGGCAGCCAGCCAGAGGAGCGTTCACTAAGTTTTTCCCTTGCGGTTTGCGGTTTGCCACTATGTTGTAAGGTGTGCAAGTTCTAAACTAACATTCTAAATGGGGGTTATTGGGGTGGTCCCTGTTCGGGAGGTGAATGAATTCCCTTCATGGGAGCACTCCCGAACGGGGAGTGGGCAGAAAATACAAACAGGTGGGGAAATACACATAATATCAGATAGGCAATTCACGGACCAGCAGCTGTCCCACCACAGGGGACATCTAGTGGACTTGGTGGCAACCACTACGGGTCCACACCACTATACCTGACTCCCGAGAATGACAGAACACAATACCCTAGATGCTGAACTCGAATTGACGACACTGGACGACTGAACTTGAATTGACGACACTCCCACCATGCCGTTTCCCTGTAAGCTATTCCGTGCGCACTCTCCCCACTGCCACTTCTACCTGGAGATGCAACTACACTGATGAACACACTATGCATACACACCTCCACCCCATGCCATCTCCTCTCCCCTATTCTCCCCCTCTTCCTCTCTCCTCTTCCTCTTCTTGTACACCTTCTCTCTCCCACCTCCCGCACTCCCCCCCAGCCCCTGCTGGCACGCGCACATTAGTTATACTGACTGACAGGTCTCTGGCATCTGATTTAACCAGAGAAGCAACATAACAAGAATTGCCATATAACCTAGAAGCCTTTCTACCTGACCTGAATACTAAAATGGCTTGAAGGGGTGTATTATGCCTCGGCTCGCTAACGCTGCAAACATCCCAGGATCCCAGATAACAGCCGAGGCACTTCCACGATAGATAACACATTATCCCCACATAGGGGTCCACCACCGAACACTCCACAGAACCTCTTGTATCAGCAAATTTCTCTTTACGGTGTCCAATCCCACACAATCATTCCCTCATTTTATGCAAGAACTTTACTTGTATGGCACAGTTTCCAACTTTAAGGCGAACCTAAGTAAATGTGAACGTTAAGCCCTAAGAATGAATGTACTACCTATACATACTTCCGGTGCTACCCATAACCCTACTAGAAACCTTCTTCATATCCATGCGGAAACTATTTTTTATTTGGTCCGACAAACACCCCAAATCGGGACAAGCATTCCTTACACACAGCCAACATCCCACAATTACTTCACAATTACTCCCATCCCCACTGTATCCACTGAGGGATGTTTTAGCCACAAGGCAAACAAGGCATTTGCCTTGGGCGGCATTTTACAGGGTGCAGCAAATAAAGCCGCCCCAAATGCCCAGGGCAAATGTCTTGTTAGCCTTGCAGTTAGCTGACAAGCCAGACGAGCTGCTGGGTGGGCGGCACTGGCGGGCGTCCGGCGAGGGAGCACTTTCTCCTGAGCTGTCTGTTTAGCTCCTCCGCACTCTGCAGAGTGATGCTGGGAGCCGGAATATGACATCACACAACCTATTGTTCAAGCCAGGCAAATCAGGCAGACTTTACTAACACCATACCTCACCCTCCAAATGCTCCTGCAAGACGAAGGAGTTAGAGCTTTTGAATCTATCCTTCCAGACTCAACCTCTACAACAGTACAACACTTTCATCACTCAAAACTGACACACTTCATAACATCAGGACAACTGTCACCTAAGGGAAACTGGCACCTTGCAGAAAAAACAAATATTCACGATGTGCAACTTGCTCAATCAAACCCACACAAATCCCTGTCATCATTTACCAATGCTTCTGTGAACTGGCACTGTGCTCCCATCATGAAGTGTGGACAACATTTACACATACTTTTGGTCCATGTACGTAAGGACCAGCATGCAAAGCAGATTTTTTGCCTTTGCGGTTGTTGACAGCGGTCAGCTTCTGGGATGAACCTTTTCAGTTCTTCCACACTGTTCCACAGGCAAGATTATCAAAGTAAAGTAATTTTTTAACCACTTAAAACCGGAGGGCGTACTATTACGCCCTATTCTAAGCGGCTCTAAACACCGCAGGGCGTAATAGTACACCCTCCGTTTTTTTCTTCCTTACCCGCTGGCGATCGCGGTCAGGAGACTCACCTGGGATCCCAGGGAGTCCCCCGCAGTGGGACTCACCTGGGATCCCAGGGAGTCCCCCGCACATGGCCGGGTTAGCTGGCTTCTGCATTGCCAGTAGGGGGACTGCCTGTAATGGCTGGAAATAAAATTAAATTTAATTAAAATCAGTGTAAAAAAAAATAATATACTTAGATCATATATATATATAATATATATATGATCTAAATATAATATATACACATATACATACACACACACATACACTGTCTAGGTGTATTTTACTATTTATATATATATATTATATATATTTTAATATCAAATTACATGTAGACTGATACTAATTAAATATATATATAATTATTGTTATATATATTTATATATAATATAAAAAAAATATGTAAATACATAAAAAAATCAAATTAAAAAAATAATTAATAATAAATAATTAAAAAATATATAGATGTGTGTTATGGGAAGGGGCCACAAGTGTGTGGGGGACCTAATAACCCTATAGTGCCAGGAAAATTAGTTTGTTTTCCTGGCACTATTGTTACCGGAGGAATAACAGGAACAAACCGCAGAAGCCACACATAGAGATATGGACACAAGTGTTCAGGAAGTAACAGGTCTTTTATTTACACACCGATCGGGTCTCAGATGAACTCCTGTTCCAAAAATATCTGAGAGGCAGAAAGCATGGTGCAGGGGCCTTTTGTTAGCAGCATATCCCCTCCCATACAGTATATTCCTCAGACCAATCAGCACACAGGATATTCAGGATCACCTTATATGGGCAGACCACATGGCATTTACAGACAAAGGAATGTACTATCCACTTCCACACATGCTCAGTATACTGATGACTCATCCAACTGTTTGTAATCAGATACTAATTAGCATATGCCATGTGGAGATTTCAACCTACTAAATTTTGACCATGCTGGAATCCCATCACATTCCCCCCTTTGATGCATCTGATACAAAGTTATACAAGATGCATCACTAACCATAATTTGCCAACACCACTCACATAGCCATGGACCAGAACAGACCTTGTAATCATTCTAACTGAACTTCGTGCTCTCTCAACATTCTTCATCCTGATTATTCTCTCTCTGGGCTAAAGGTTCATACTTCCAGACAGCCATTACATGAACAGCTGTCTTTCTTTCTATAATACTCTCTATGATACTACGTATAGATCTGATCACTAATGGACATAAGAATATAATGAATATTACTCCTCTTACTAACGCGTTAATCCCTCCAAGCTGCTCATACCAACTTCCAAACCAACTACTAGGATTATACCCATTCCAGACCGGAGTCGGTACATACGTAAGTTTAACCATGTGGCTTGTAAGTTTAGCCACTGCCTGCCCTTCATCACCTACTAAATTTTGACCATGCTGGAATCCCATCACACTATAGTTCTCCTTTAATGATCTCTATTAACTGATAGCTGCGAACAGCTGCATTGTAAATTGCCAGAAACTCAGCCCACTGGTGTGCTTCCTTTTCCATTGCCCTCATCATTATGGCTTCCTGGAGGGATAGCTCCTAACTCTGGTGAACTCTGGTGCCATTCCACTTGATGCAATATTGATAGTTATACCCTTGCGGTCTCAAGCCACATTTATAATGCAGAATTTACACTTACATATTACCAATATAGACATCTAGTCCTTCCCCTTGGTCTTGCTGTAAGTTCGAGTCCTAAATTATAAAATCCAGACATTGAATATGGTGAACAATGTACAGATTTTGCACTCTGAATGGTATGTGGCCCTTTGGACTTTAGTGAATAAACCCGTTAGTCTTAGCGGAATTTTAATAGGTGACAGTTATACTAGAAGGAAATTCCGTTACTGCAATTTTGCAAAGTCATGTTGACTTGCTAATGGTCAGTTTTACAGGAGGCATGAAAATTTATGACTTTGTCAATAGATTATTGTGCTGACATCAATCAGAAATATAAAGACTATCTTTTAACCGTTATTCTGGGTCGAAATATGATCAATACCAGATCAAAGATTATATTTTATAATATGCTGTTCTTTGACATGGGCTGGGAATCTATATTTCTTGAAAGCATTATATTACATATTCTAATGAATACATAATACCTATGTTCTACTCCTTCAGACCTTCCCCTTTGCCTTGTAGTACCTGTTTAACTTTCTAAGAAAGGGTCTGTTTATATATTAAAACAACACTGTAGGCACTGTAGCTTAATCTAGTTATAGTGTATTTTCCCATCATTTCATTAATTTCATTATTAAACACTTTTTAATGTTTTTATGTTACAATTCTAAACTAGATTTCCCAGCAGCCCATACCCGCTGTGTTGCTTTGGCAAATGAGTTAGTATTAGCCTGAGCAGAAGTGGACAGCTGTGATTAACTGAGAGTGGCAAAACTTTGTTGGTATGAATGGTTATGGACTCCAGGCACTATAACCTATTGAAAGAGATGAAATGGGTATAGTGCCTACAGTGTCCCTTTAAGAACTATTGCAAGGAAAATTGGAGCAGACTTTGTTGAAAAAAAATAAAATGTTTGCATTCCATATGGCATCTAAAGGATGCCAAAGCGACATAGGAGTGGTAATTTAGCAAGAGCTGGGTGCTACATTTTGGCTTCCTCTGGCATCCCATTGTACAGTGCTACATAATTAGCTGGCACTATATAAATAATAAAATAATAATAATAATAATAATGAAGCATACAGATATCCCCCTCCACACTGTACACTCATTCTACCCATTCAGTCCACAGTACTATACACGCTGCCCAAATGATTCAACTATAGTGATGTCCCGAACGGTTCGCCACGGACGGCGAACATATGCGCTGTTCGGTCCGCCCCCTATTCGTCATCATTGAGTAAACTTTGACCCATGTGGTTCCCTTATTTACCACTATAATGTCTTAAAGCATAGCACTTAGTAGGGCTAACCATACAGATATCTTAGCCATAAGTTTATATAGTGTAAGAGATCCTCTATTTAACATATATAAATAATTGAGAATACAATATAAAATAAGGATTGTCTTGGAAGTAATAGTTTTGTCTTCTTGGATATTTATTATATAAAATTATAAATATAAAATCCATTATAGCAGAGTTTATAAGATTAAATTACATGCTTGCAAATATCATTAATAGGTTACCATACCCTTCTGAACATGTCATCATGTCAGCCTCTCTGTCATTTTAAGAAGGAGCAGCGTCTGTCTCCAAGTCTCTCCTCTGTGTCTTAACATTTAAAAGTACACCTATTTATACCTTAGGTGTCTTCATTTTCGGGTTACCGTAGTTCATATGTGAAAAAGTAACACTTCTTTTACTTTATTCATTTTAGGACCTCCCTTACTTTGGCAAACATACAAGGCCATAACAATGGAAATTTTCCTGACTTAGTTCAAGATGGCATCTTAAAGTCTGAATAGGTTATCTGTTGTTTATACAGTCGTGGGGGATTCCCGGATTTGGGGAAGTTCCATTAACTTGGGGTTACCACAGTATATTGTGTACTGCAAGAGTCGTAGTATAGCCTTGAAGCTTGTTTATGCAGTATTGTAATTCGTCTGGGACAAAATGGCGCAAACATATTATGCACTGAGGTTATTGCTTAAAGAAACTCTTATGAAAAACCATATGTTCCATTTCTAACACCTTGTCAGTTTGCAATATCTCTTAAAGACAAAGTACACAGTTTAAGAAATACAACATTTCATTCTAAAACTTGTAATATTTGCATTTGCCCATAACACCCTCTCCATTAAACTGTGGGCATTGTAGCGCATTTCTTCCTTAAATTAGTAAACCAAAGTTCTCCAACAATCTAGGTTTTTTTGTGCTCCCAGCATCTTTGATCATTGTTGTAACAGTAAAATATCCATAGTGTGATCTTTGTCTGTAAAGGTGGTTGATTAAAATGAGCAAAGCTTTTGTCTGGGAAAGAATTGAAAAGAACACCAGGTTCCAGAGTAAGATATTCTTGGATGGATCCGGATACGAATTGTAATCCAATGTCAAAAGTAGTAATTGTATTTGTAATCCAAAGTCTTTAAAGGCCTGTAGAAGTTTACATTCCTTAGATACATTACTGGAGGTTCATGTTGTAGAGTATAGGTTGTAGAGTCCAGCTTTCCAAATATTTGGCAAGAATTGGTTGCAGATATTGAATCCGCATCATCTGTTATCACCGTGGTGATGGTGTTGGTATTTGTCTTTGCTTGTTTGCTTTGTTTTTTCCATTAAACATTTTTACACCGTTTATGATGTGTATAGATTGGATACTCTCTGATATTCTTTTACGGAATAAAATAATTGACAGCATTTCCAAGACATTGTCGTAAATGTTATGTTGATACAGCATTCTAAGTGGATTCTCAAGAGCGCCTCTTTTTGCGGTATTGGAATCTTTGAAACATCTCAGCGATAGACATCTCACTGACATCAGGTGCTGTTGTGCTAAAAATGTTAACAGGTAAAATCTGTGGGAAAATCTTTATATTTGTTATACTTTGTATAATAATGTCAGATGAAATAGTAACATAGTTAATATTTCTAGTGTTTTGTATTAAAGATAAATACCCTTGTATATGATTTAGAGATATCAGGATAATTTGAAGCAGCAAGGTATTTACCGCCTTTGTTCACAATGGTATGTAAAATTACATTCTCTTTAAATGTTAAAAATACTCCTTTATTCAAAATCTCTCAATCTATTTAGAATAGTTGCTAATTGGAAATATGACGTTAATTATCTTTCTTTGTCCTGTTAGGTAGAAGACCACTTATTCCCTAGTTATTAGTGGCTTAAAATACCAGAAACACCCAAAAATTGACTTAAAAACATTTTGGTTTTGGCTTTTTAAACCAAGATCTGACAGCCATTGTGGAAATTTACGTTCGTGAGATTGGATGCCTAAAACAGTGAATCTTAATTGTTTAAGTATATTTACCAGCAGCTGTTGGGTGTAGCTTCAGATGATTTGAATATTTATTATTATTTCTAAAGTGAGATAAGAAAGCACTCAGAAACAATATTGAAAGCATTTATATTTTAGCTCTACCTTTGTATAAGTGGTTTTAATACTTTTTTTTTTAAATAATAATATATATAATAATATATCAGAATCTGTTGTAACTATAACTGGTTGAAGTGGGAGTATGTTACAATCAGAATATGAATTAATAATCATATGCATGATGTATTGATTCAACAATCAATAGATGTGGCAGGATCATTACCACAAGGTATATGTACCTTTAACCATCACAAACCAAATAACATTTTCTTGGTATTTGAAAAACTGATAAAATATTTGATTACGTGTATTTTAATACATATACATAAAGTGGTATGGATGTTGAATTTATATATTTGACATCTTTTCACCAGTTTGCAATAGGTGACCTAACTTATCAATTTCCAAAATCATCATGTATATCACCTGGACGGGTTAATCCACAATACTCCTTTACTTTCCATTTACTGGCCTCAGCTTTGACAGACTGAATATTTTTATCATTATAAATAAACTTTATGATAGTTGAAGTAAAGTTTATGCCTGTCTTTCAGTTAAATTTTAACTGTTGAAGTATTTCACTTATATTAATTATACCACTCTGCAAACGTAAACGAATATCGAGTAGTTTCTGATTTAATAAAAACATTTTACATTCTCTTCTAACGTTTAAACATTATTCATTATTGCAGTTGTTATTGCAATCATCTGATCGTTATCATGATTCAATTATTCATCTGGGTAATCAGCTGTTATACTCTTCTACGTATGTCAAATATATTTGTTTGTAGGCCAGACTGCAGCTGCATATGGCATTTTAGCAATAATCTTCAATTGCATTTCAGATATTCACAAAGTCTATCCACCTTTGTAATTAACACATTATGTGTTTATTTTATACCATTAATTATAGTATCTCTATTATATTACACATTGTCACTGACACATTTCTGATACAGGGAAAAAAATAGCATGATTGCTTTAGTAATTATAATTTTTCGGTCCATGCACCACATTGCTGGAAGTCCAGAATATAGCAAGAATCCTTTGTCTATGGGCCTAGGGAGCCATTTAACGTTTTGATTGGTATAGTTATACCAAAAGAGCAAGGAGTACATTGGTAGATCACATCTGCAACAGAACCATTGCAGATTCCTTGTTGTATCAATGTCTCTGTGTTTAGGTTTACAGGAGTTCCTTGCTTTGCAGGTATGTACATAATTAGTGATGTACCGAACTGTTCGCTGGCGAATAGTTCCCGGCGAACATAGCATGTTCGTGTTCGCCACCGTGGGCGAACACATGCGCGGTTCGATCCGCCCCCTATTCGTCATCATTGAGCAAACTTTGACCCTGTGCCTCACGGTCAGCAGACACATTCCAGCAAATTAGCAGCAGACCCTCCCACCTCCCTCCCAGCATCCATTTTAGATTCATTCTGAAGCTGCATGCTTAGTGAGAGGAGGGAAAGTGTAGCTGCTGCTCATTAGATAGGGAAATTGATAGCTAGGCTAGGGTATTCAGTGTCCACTACAGTCCTGAAGGACTCATCTGATCTCTGCTGTAAGGACAGCACCCCAAAAAGCCCTTTTTAGGGATAGAACATCAGTCTGCTTTTTTTTTTTCTGTGTAATGTAATTGCAGTTGCAGGCCTGCCAGCTTCTGTGTCAGGCTCACAGTGGATACTGTGCCCATTTGCCCAGTCAGTGCCACCACTCATATCTGGTGTCACAATAGCTTAAGCTTGACATTTGAAGAGAAAAAAAAATGTTTTCACTGTAATAGATTGAATAGCAGTTACTTGTCTGCCAGCTTCTATGTCAGGCTCACAGTGGATACTGTGCCCATTTGCCCAGTGCCATGACTCATATCTGGTGTCACAATAGCTTAAGCTTGACATTTAAAAAGGAAAAAAAAATTTTTCACTGTAATAGATTGAATAGCAGTTAGTTGTCTGCAAGCATCTGGGTGTCAGGCCTCCTTCAGCATGTGCTCTGCAGACCTCTGCCCGTGTACTTTGCCACTCATATCTGGTGTCTCTATAGTGTGCTTTTACAAAGAAAAAAAGTTTTTCAGTGTAAGCTAATAGCAGTCAGTGTCCTTAAAGCGGGTGTCAGGCCTCCTTCAGCGTGTGCTCTGCAGACCTCTGCCTGTGTTCTTTGCCACTCATATCTGGTGTCACAATAGCGTGCATTTAAAACCAAAAAACTTTTTTCACTGTAATAGCTTGAATAGCAGTTAGTTGTCTCCAAGCGTCTGTGTGTCAGGCCTGCTCATCTGCCCACAGTCAGGTGTCTGTCAAGGACATGTTTGAGCGTAAGAAGCCAATGTCAGAAAGTCACCCCCTTGCCCGGCGTCTGACAGCTGGCTTGTCTGTACTATTAGCCCACCAGCTTTTACCATACAAGCTGGTGGAGTCTGAGGCATTCAAAAAATTTGTAGCTATTGGGACACCGCAGTGGAAGGTACCCGGCCAAAATTTCTTTTCACAAAAGGCAATCCCCAACCTGTACTCGATTGTGCAAAAGGAAGTAATGGCATGTCTGGCACACAGTGTTGGGGCAAGGGTCCATCTGACCACTGATACCTGGTCTGCAAAGCATGGTCAGGGCAGGTATATCACCTACACTGCGCATTGGGTAAACCTGCTGACGGCTGCCAAGCATGGAATGCGTGGCTCTGCAGAGGAGTTGGTGACACCGCCACGACTTGCAGGCAGGCCTGCTGCCACCTCCTCTACTCCTCCTACTCCATCCTCTTCCATAACCTCCTCGGCTGAGTCCTCTTCTGCTGCTGCGTCTTGCTCCACATCAACGGCACCCCCCCAGCTCCCCAGGTACTATTCCACATCCCGGATACGGCAGTGTCACGCCGTCTTGGGTTTGACTTGCTTGAAAGCAGAGAGTCACACCGGACAAGCACTCCTGTCCGCCCTGAACGCACAGGTGGAAAAGTGGCTGACTGCGCAGCAACTGGAGATCGGCAAAGTGGTTTGTGACAACAGAACAAATTTGTTGGCGGCATTGAAGTTGGGCAAGTTGACACATGTGCCGTGCATGGCACATGTGTGTAATCTGATCGTACAATGCTTTGTGCATAAGTACACAGGCTTACAGGACGTCCTTCTTGTCTCTGTACTTAACTGCCAACAGCTCCTCTTGGCGCAGAGCTGAGGTCTCCCCCCTTTGTAGCCGGGTGCGTGCAAGTTGTCCTGGGAAACCTGTGCTGTTCTTTTTAATTGTGCCGCAAGCTACTGTATGAAAACACTATAGTAGCTTGAACAAAGGGACACTTGTATAAAAATTGTCAGTATACAAGTGGTACCCTTTGTTCATCAGGGGGAATATCAGGTCCCAGACAATCTTGTTCTGGGCAACCTGGAGGGTCAAGGTGGCTATCCTTTCCCTCGTACACCCGGAAGGCCTGAGTATACCCAGTCCCGCTATCACAGAGCTTATACATCTTTACACCATACCTAGAACGCTTGGAAGGAACATACTGCTTGAATCCCAGCCTTCCCTTATACTTCATCAGGGATTCATCCACGCATATATTCCTTCCAGGTGTATAAGCCTCTGCAAACCTGGCAGCAAAGTAGGTAATCAGGGGCGGATTTTATACAGCCTGTCAAACTGGGGATGCTCCCTAAGGGGACACAGGCTGTTGTCGCTGAAGTGCATGAAATGCAGAATCATTTCATACCTCTTACTCGACATACATTGGGAGTAAATGGGGGTAGAGCAGATGGGGCTACTGCTCCAGTAGGAGTGGATGGAGGGCTTCTTTATAATGCCCATCAGCATAGTCAATGCCCAAAATCTTTTAAATTCTGGCACAGTGTGTATCTTTGCCAAAAAAGAGTCCGGATTTGTAGCTCGGAATTGATGGGCATATAAATTAGTTTGGGCGACAATGTTCCCCAATACAGGGATCCTTAGGACAGGTGTCAATCCATATCTGCCAAGTGACCCTATGTAGGGGGAACAGTCTCTATTCTGCTCTGTGTCAGTGTGTATCATGGTCTCTGAGGACAGGTGTCAATCCATATCTGCCAAGTGACCCTATGTAGGGGGAACAGTCTCTATTCTGCTCTGTGTCAGTGTGTATCATGGTCTCTGAGGACAGGTGTCAATCCATATCTGCCAAGTGACCCTATGTAGGAGGAACAGTCCCTATTCTGCTCTGTGTCAGTGTGTATCAGGGACCCTTAGGACAGGTGTCAATCCATATCTGCCAAGTGTAGGGGGAACAGTCCCTATTCTGCTCTGTGTGAGGAGGAGGAACAGGAAATGAGTAGCTCGGCATCCAACCTTGTGCAAATGGGGTCTTTCATGCTGTCGTGCCTGTTGAGGGACCCTCGTATAAAAAGGCTGAAGAAGAACGACCTGTGCTGGGTGTCCACGCTACTAGACCCCCGGTATAAGCAGACAGTGGCGGAAATGTTACCGAATTACAAGTCGGAAAGGATGCAGCATTTGAAAAATAAATTAAAAAGTATGCTTTACACAGCGTATAAGGGTGATGTCACAGCACAACGGGAATCTAACAGGGGAAGAGGTGAAAGTCATCCTCCTCCTCCCACGACCACGTCATATCTGCCAAGTTACCCTATGTAGGGGTAACAGTCCCTATTCTGATCTGTGTCAGTGTGTATCAGAGGCTCTGAGGACAGGTGTCAATCCATATATGCCAAGTGACCCTATGTAGGGGGAACAGTCTCTATTCTGCTCTGTGTCACTGTGTATCATGGTCTCTGAGGACAGGTGTCAATCCATACCTGCCAAGTGACCCTATGTAGGGGGAACAGTCTCTATTCTGCTCTTTGTCAGTGTGTATCAGGGATCCTTAGGATAGGTGTCAATCCATATCTGCCAAGTGAGTAGGGGGAACAGTCCCTATTCTGCTCTGTGTCTGTGTGCATCAGGGGCTCTGAGGACAGGTGTCAATCCATATGTCAAGGTGTCAATATGTCATATGTCAGGTGTCAATCCATATTCATTGTGATTTAGGAATGTTAGGTTATTTATGCCCTTTATGGATTAAAACCAGACTCTGCATCAACTGTGTAATTTTCCATGGGAGTTTTGCCATGGATCCCCCTCCGGCATGCCACAGTCCAGGTGTTAGTCCCCTTGAAACAACTTTTCCATCACTATTGTGGCCATAAAGAGTCCCTATGTGTTTTAAAATTCACCTGCCCATTTAAGTCTATGGCGGTTCGCCTGGTTAGCGAACAATTGTGGAGGTTCGCGTTCACCGTTCGCGAGCTGAAAATTTCGCGTTCGCGACATCACTATACATAATATGTAGAGTTTAAGAAAAGCTGCAAATCGTGCTTTAGTACAAGTGTCCCGTGATGTCAGGTTTCTGAAAGATTTTGCTGGTCTTTTATATTCCATTCTCTTGGCAGGGCATCTGCTTTTAGTAAGCCGGTCTTGTTATTATTAATTATGTAATTATTTATTAATTGCATCAAGGTTTCTTTCGTTAACTGATGTGTTTCTTCCGAATTCAAATTCGTATGCCACCAAATGTCATTGTAAAGTTCATTGTTACAGAATATTGTTCCAGGATGGTTTTTCACTCAAGTAGGAAATCTATATTCCTCTTCTTCTGCTCCTTCCTATTAACCACTTTTTCTGAGTTGTAGGCAACAATCTGTGTTTTGTACTGTGAGGTGCTTTGATAGTCAGTCAGGTTTTCTCAGTACCATGTTCCATCTTGAAAAACAGCAGGGTGTTGACAGTTATCAGCCTCTATTTATTTTTCCGGTTCTCATCTGTCTGGAATTATCATAGCACTTCTTTTCAGCATAAGAAGGCTGTTTGCGGTAGTCACTCAATGATAAACTATATGGCAAAGTCTTTTCTTAATCACGTTCATAGGTGCATCCAAAGTCTTTCATAAGCATCTTTCCCGTCTTTTCTGTTTTCAGCTTGCTTTGCCATCATCGTTGATTCCATTATTAGGATTTGTAATTGTCCAATCACATCTTTCTCATGTATAATCGGTTTCTGGAATGATCTCAATAGGTTCCTTGTGAAATACCAGTGTAGGTCACATTAGCAATCATTTCACTGGGAGCTGTGTCTCTCCTTTTGAGAGCGTTCTTGGAGGTAGTCCTCACGACACAGAACTTGTTTAGTTTGCAGTCCCATTCAGTTCAGGTGCTTCCTGCTTGTTAACATAATTCCAATGCAATTTTAAAATGACAGCTAGGCTTGATATTATGATAATGCTGCAGACTGTAAGAAGGAAACACCATAACCAATTTTCTAGCATCCTTTTGCTTCCATCTTTGCATTTCTTTCTTACTGTATAAGATAATTCAGGTTCAGTCTGTTTTCTCCAGAGTCTTTCTTATAATGATGTTGATGATTCATTTTTTATACATTCCATGTTAACTGTGAATGTATCACGTCTGTCTGTTCATCCTTCTCCTTCACATTTGCAGGTTCAGATGTCAGATCATGATTCAGTCTGTTCCGTGGCTAAGTTTTGGTGGCATTTCTGTCATCCTCTGTTTGTTTGTTTTATCTTGTCATCTTTAACAGCATCCATTGTATCAGTCAGTGGTTCTGTGAATGTCCTGTTAGTATTTAGAAGGTTGTAAAATATCAAAACTTACCGTTCTCTGTTGGCTCTGATTGTTCTCTGTAGTAAAAGTGGCCAACAGTAGGAAATAGGTGGTGGTGCAAGGCAAGGTGGGCTGGAAAAAAAAATCCTTAAATTTCTCTAATAGAACCAATGGTTCTAAGCTCTCCCTGGTGCAGAAATATAATTGTCAGTGAAAAAACATGTAACATTTCATATGGTGTCTCACCATTTGTATCGTCAGGTATGTTGTGAATGCTTATCTGTAAATAGATACCACTGTATGGGGAAAGCAACTAGTAACTTGGTTAATAATCATTTAATCTCAGCATTTTCCCAGACCACAACTTCTTTGGGGGTGGTTGGGGCACTGAAATCCCAAAGTAACCCAAATGTGGTTGCCCAGTTTTAGGTTTCCTTTGCAGTAACTGCAGGACCACCATCCAAATGGATGGTCATGGGATTATCAAATGCATACTAGGGAAGTGAGACTAGAAAACGTGGCATCAGAGGTTGCACTTCGCACATTATATATGCAAGTCAGGGGCGTACCTAGAGCATTTGGCACCCGGGGCGGACCCAGAGTGTGCCCCCCCCCCATAATAAAAATGTAAGAAAACACCCACAAATTTTTCAATGTTTTCAATAATATTTATTTCACAAATTTGTAAACTGTATATCAACTTGAAAAAAATGGAACTATGAAAAATAAATTAACTTAGAAATAAATAAAATTTAAATAATTAACATTTACTTAACAGTTAATACGCTTTCTATAAACAAAAAAAACACACAGATCCAAAGTGACCACTCAGTCTATTCGGCAGAGGTAATGTGCAATGATTCACATCCGCTACCTTCGAGCCTTCATTTCTGCAAATGTATCAATTACTTCATCAAAGCCAATCTTCCTTGCATATTCATGCTCAATTGAAAGTATAGCCAGATTTGTCAACCTTGTCTCACTCATGGTTGAGCGAAAGAAATTTTTTATCAGTTTTAATTTGAAAAAACTTCTTTCACATGAAGCAATAGACACACAGAGAGTCAAAAATAATCTTAAACACAGTGACAAATTTGGCAGAGATTCACAATAATTCCATTTAACAATGAACTCCAGGAACTGCAATGCCGTCCATTTCTTTGCTTCTTCAACACTGATCTTGGCAGCTTCCAAATGCCTCTGAAGACGTTCAATTTCCCTAAAGATGTCTTCATTAGAGAATTCATCAAAAATTCTCAGTCAATTTTGGAGTATAATTACGAATATCTTTCTCTGTTGCCACAACCAGAGAGCTTGGCTGACTAACAGCAAACATGGAAAGGATTTTTTCAATTGCCTGAGAACGAATTTCCAGCTTGTGATGAAAACGATCAAGGCACTCAAACATAGCCCTTTTCATTTCCTCTGGCAATGTGAGACCAGCGTCCTTTGCCTTCTCTCCTGGCATTGTTTTACGGAGCTTTACTCTCCCTCTTCTTTCCATTGAAATGTCCATTTCTTTACAAATAGTAGTTGCATAACAAATGGCCTTCGCCACAATTTCACTGTGCTGATCTGCTAGAAACGCTTTCAAACCTTGTAGTTTCACAATGCACTTTTCAAGAGTGAGTCCCACAGTTTGCAAATATTTCTGTGTTAGAACTTCACACCAGAAGTTCTTCTAGAACTTCACACCAGAAAGAAAGGTAACACAAAAAAGAAAAATCACATACGGCAGACAGCAACATCTGAGCCGATCCTCTTGTGTCCACATTTTCTTTGGGATTACATAATTTTTCAAGGGCTGAAGTCAGTTTTTCAAAATTTGCCCTCACTGGCTTCACAGCATCATAATGAGCGCTCCATCTTGTTTGGGAAAGTCTTTTCACTGTCACACCTACATTTTCCATCTGCAATTCCCAACGATGTGTAGAATCCGAAAAAAAGGAATACACTCTCTCCAATGTTCCAAAAAAGGTCACACAGGAAACAACACTTCCAAATGAGTGCAACCCACATAGGTTCAGGGAATGGTTAGCACATGGCATAAACAAAGCCTTGGGATTAATCTCTTATTTTTGCCTGAACACCACCATGAATCCCTGCCATAGTTGCAGCATTATCATATCCTTGACCACGGCAAAGGCTTATGTCTAGTCTATCTTCCTCCAGATGTTGCAGGATATTATCTGTGAGCTCAGTAGCAGTCTTTTCAGCAACAGGAAAGAACCCCAAGAATGATTCCTTTACTTCCACATGGTCCCCTTCAATATGAACATATCTGATCACTTCACACATCTGATCAGTGTGGGACACATCAGGGGTGCTGTCAAAAAGAATCCCAAAGTACTTTGCTTTCTTGATATCAGCCACTATTTTGTCCTTCACATGATTTCCCAAAAGACAAATTAATTCGTTCTGAATTTTTGGAAAGAAATAGGAAGTCATTCTCTTTCCAGATGCAACAGCATGTTTCAGCCTCATGAAATGTTCCTTTAAAATGGGATCATAGTTTGAGAGCAATTCTACCAATTCGAGGAAGTTGCCTTTGTTTGCGGATGACATGGTCTCTCTATGACCATGAAAGGGAAGATTCTGGTGAGCCAGAAACAAAGTTACATCCAAAAGACGATGCAAAATATCCCTCCATTTCCTTTTCTCTCTATCCACTGTTGTTTGATGGACATGATCAATGCATTTTTGTAGCTTCAAGCTCAAGGTCTTCCATTTCTCCAAGCATGTAAGATGCTGCTCAGAAGCCTCATGATCAGACACCTTTGGGTTCAGCTTCTACTACAATTGAAACCCAGTAACAAAACTGGATGCCCCTGTTACTTTGTCATCAACAGCAAAAAGTCTGCAGCAAAAACAAAACAAACTTTGTTTTGATGGAGAGTACACCATCCACGTTCTAAGAATTCTTTCCCCATTAGGCAGAGCCTTATAGAACCATGCAGTGGTCAACTGTCGACTCTTCCCTTTTGATTTCTCTCCTTGCCTATCAACAGGACTGAATGGCCCATCTCTTTTTGGAAAGGTTCACTTCCCCTCTTAATAAGATCCACTCTTAAAACATCTGGAACTGGAACTGGCCAAGCAGCAACATCAGAATAAACTGACAGTCGAAGAGTCTCCTCTTCTTCTTCTTCATCATCATCATCAGAGTCTTGCTGATGCAGGCTTCTGCTGGCATCGCCTTCATCTACATCACTTTCACCACTTGAAGATAAAATGATCTTCTCCAATTCTTGCGCTTTCCCATATGAAGCTTCTTGAGAAGATACTTCAGGCATTTCACCTCTGGATTCAACAGACTGAACGTCTTCAGCACTTTCGCCTACTGCGGTAGATGTTGAAGGTGCAACATATTTTAAAATTGATCCAGACATCGCCTCAGCTGACTTTTCTTTTGCCTTCTTAATTTTTCGTTGCTGAGACCCGCTTGGTTGATTTCGCTTCATATTGGTGTTTTCTGCAGAAAAATACTAAATTTATTTTGGCTCTAGGGTTCGCTAGTGCGATATCTGTCTTATATTTCCCATCTTGGCATACCATTTGTAAAAAGTAGACAACCCAGGGTATTTAAGGGACACTATAGTCACCCAGACCACTTCAGCTCAATGAAGTGGTCTGGGTGCCAGCTCCCCCAGATTTTAACCCTCCAGATGCAAAAATCGCATCCAGCTTGCAGAACGTCCATAGGAAAGCATTGAGAAAGGCTTTCCTATGGACTGTTTGAATGCGCGCGCGCGGGTCTTGCCACGCATGTGCATTCGGCTCCACTCGGGAGCTGATGTCGGCGGGGGAGGAGAGTTCACCAGCGCTGAGGGAGCCCGGCACTGGATTAAGATAAATGGCTGAAGGGGTTTTAACCCCTTTAAACCCATTCAGCCACTTACCTTTCTCCAGCGTCGGGCTCCCTCGGCGCTGGTGACCTCTCCTCCCCCTGCCGGCGGCAGATCCGAATGCACATGCGCGGCAAGAGCCGCTTGCGCATTCATACTGCCCGTAGGAAAGCATTACTCAGTGCTTTCCTATGGACGTCCAGCGTCTTCTCACAGTGAGTTTTCAGTGAGAATTGTGGAAGCGCCTCTTGCGGCTGTCAGTGAGACAGCCACTAGAGGCTGGATTAACCCTCAGTGAAATATCTCTGAAACTGCTTTGTTTTCAGCTGCAGGGTTAAAACTAGAGGGACCTGGCACCCAGACCACTTCATTGAGCCGATCCTTAGAAACAGCATAGGAAAAGGATTTGGGTTCAAAAGATGTAGCGGCTAGGGCAGAGGTTTTGTAGAAGGGGGCCAGGGCAGAAGTTTTGTACAAATGTGCCAGTTTTGTAGAAGGGGGAAGACCAGTGCTTTTGTAGAAAGGGGCAGGTGAGAAACTTCTAGAAAACTCCTGCTCTGCCCCTTTCTACAAAGCCCCTTGTCTCGCCCCTTCTAGAAAACCCCTGCCCTTCGGCCTTCATATAAAAACCCTGCACACTGACAACATAAATTTCATACACTCCCTACACATAAAAACCCTGCACACCCCCTTAATTTAAAAAAAACAAAAAAAAAACACTGCACACCCCCTTAATAAAAAACAGAAACCATGCACAACCCCCTTAATAAAAAAACAAAAACTTGCACAACCCCCTTTGATAACAAAAAACCTGCACACACCCCTTAAAATCCTGCACACCCCCTTAACAAAAATCTGCAGTGCACATCCTCCCTTAATAAATAAAATACTGCAACCCCATTAATTAAAAAACCTGCACCCCCATTAATTAAACCTACCCCCTTAAATAAACCTTCCCACGCCGCACCTTTAATAATCCACACCTTTAATTAATCCACCCCTTGTAATCCACACCCCCTTAATTAATGCGCCAGCAATTAATCCACGCACATGGTGAAATCCGCCAAGTGAAATCCACTTCAGGGTGAAATCCACTCCATGATTGATCATACACCTAATTAATACCTCCCTAATTATTACACCCTAATGATGAATTCACTTTAATGGTGAGTTCACCCTAATTAGTACTTTACATGGTAATGCACTCCCATGGTGTATACCCCATCATTAATATACACTCTCCATAATTAGTACTACATAATTAACCCGCACCCCATATTAATACACTCCCCAATAATTAATATACACCCCCATAATTAATCCACTCCCCATAATTAATACAGTCCCCTATAATTAATATACACCCCCATAATTAATCCACCTCCATAATTAATATACACCTACATAATTAATATATACCCCATAATTAATATCTCAGCCCCCCTGAATTAATCCACCCCATAATTAATATACACCCCATAATTAATCCACCCCATAGTAATATACACCCCATAATTAATCCACCCCATAGTGTATAATTAATACACCCCCCCATAATTAATACAATAACATTACATAAATTACATAAACACATAAATTAATAACATCACATAAATTAATACTCACGTTTTGATGATGCCTTCCCTCCGAGACCGACCACTGGATCCTTGCGCTGAAGATCCGTGAAGGCAGACTGACGGCGGCGCTGCGTACGGCGTCATCACTGCGCGTCCCACAAGACTCCTCCCCCTTCTCAAAGGTGCTGCCGCTGCGGCTGTGCGCAGCGTACTGATTGGGGCCGGGGGGGGTGACACATGACACTGGAAGTCATGGCACCCCCCTGGACAGTGGCACCCGGAGCGGGCCGCCCCCCCCCTTAGTACGCCACTGATCCAAGTAAACCTGGTACATGCATCAACACATACAAAAACATACTTATAACCATGAGATGTTGGCAAACTTCCAATATATAGTAATCCAAAAAGTATGTTAGATATTAATATTTCAATAAACAGTACATCAGTAATGTGGCAATAAGCAAATGCTTATGATTACTAAACACATGAATTACAGTATTTCCCATATTGGACCACCAATATTACTTTTCAGGAGTCAGAACTACATTACCTCTCTCTATAAGAGCTTGTCCCAGCCATGAAAAAGCTTTTAGGGCAAGTCTATCTTTCCTCTATAGGAAGAACAACCAACATATTACCTTCAATGGTTATTATGTAATTAACCCCTCTAAACGATAGGAGTATTTATGCGGATACCAGGTGGATTATTTCTGGATATCCTTGCAAGCATAAACTCTGCATCAAGACTGAGAGATAGGGTATGCTTTTGTGATCCAATGACCACAGAAAAGCGCTGGTAGACACATTGCATCAAAGTGCCTGTTAATGACCAACTACATGAGGAGAGGGCCCATGCTTTGTTATAAGCATGTCCATACACGTATTACAATGCCAAGCTTTCAATTTGTTACCACAAAGCAAAATGCAGTTGTGGATGTAAACTCACGATGTATCGTAAGAAAAAATGTTTGAACACCAGACTGAGATTCGAGATCAGTGAACAGTGGACCAAAATATATAAATGAAATCCTATCAATTAATATACTTTCAATATATTTTCTTTAAATTACTTTATTCTCTGTATTAACTATAAAATATTAAAGTTAAAACAATAACATTTAAAAGCCAACATTTAGTGTGCATAGGAATTACAAGGCCTTTCATAATGTGAGATAAAGAACAGCTTTTTAAAAATCTGAATAGTCTGTGAACACAAAATGAGCTTGCGCTGAATTTTCACTTGCAGGGGAAAAACAAAACCTCTTTTTTTTTTTTCTTTAGTAAATTTATTAATTAATTAAACGTAGTTAGAACCTCCCTCAAAGTCCTGATGACTTTGCAAGAAACATGTCGTCCTTAAATACTGGGTAAGTCTATAAAACAGTGACATAGCATTGTTACCATGTGTATTATGTTGTCACAGCTATAATGTGCAGTATTACAAACTATTTATAACTGTTCATTAAAAGCCAGTGGTCTAGCGAACTATAGAACATTTATTTATTTATTCTTTAAAGCTCTGACATCAATCGGCAAAGCAATATTGTAATGGTGTCCATTGCAATCTGCTATCTATTCTTGCTGCTCTCAAAAATTTAGAATATGTTCAGAGATTTCTTGGGCAATAATAAATCCCCAAAAACAACAACTTTGCATTTATGCTAAACCTGCCTGTTGTAAACGTATTCTGTATATTTCTTGTCATAAGTACTTGTACTTAAATCTGTTTAACAAAGCTGTTTATATTGTGGTGTAAAATATATTTTTTATCATTATTTATTTTATTTTATTTTTTCACTTTGCTTAATTTTTAAAGATACCTGCATATATAATTAAATATCTTTTATATGTTTTTTAGGCATAAAATATCTGCAAATTAAGATTATATACAAAAATGCATTTCTAGGTGTTCCCGTGAGTCATTTTCTATCATTTATTTATATATTTTAAAAAAAAATTAAGTCTGGAATCTGATTCCTTTTGGGATGAGCACCCCTCTGAGCCCCCCAGTTTCAGAGGCTTCTTTGGAGGTGACCACTGAAAAGTATAGATTCTACAAAATAGATGTGAGGGGGCTTTGGACAGTAAAGTTACCTTAATTATACTTTTCATATAGCAGATATGTGATATGCAATGTGATTTAATATATCAGAGTATTATCACTTTAATTGACACTGCATTTTTTTATGCATTATTATTTTTCTTTTCTTTTTTTTCTTAAATTTTAATGTCTGTTTAGAATATTGCAGGCTTTGCAATATCAAATTAATTTTGCATTATATATATATTCACAATGCTCTTACAACATATTATTAAAATTAGCCTCTTTCAGAATTGTAGAATATGTGGTGGAACTGAATCCCCATATGAGATTTAAAACTGTATTTTTATTTCTACACTGTGCCCTAATCTGTATTTATATACATAATTGTGGCAGCATATAGCTTTTAAAGAAGCAATTATTTCACCCTTCATGTGTGGTTGACTCTGGACTTTTTAAAACCTACTTTTTATTTTTTTTATAAATCCGTTTCTGGCTCTGAGAAAGTAGGCTGCTGAATGCTGTTATTGCCTAGTCTATATACTTTTATCTATAAACAACATTGATATATTTATATATAAACAACTTTGAAATGTAATTTAATTTTATATTTATTTTATGAAAACCTAGTTTATGAAATTCACTGATATTACATGTGTCTGATCTGATTACAGTCAGTAGTACAATATAATTGTTCTAATTTCCTTACTGCTAGTACGTTTGGATAGTACCACTGATTTAAGTAAGCTTTCCCTTTTAAAATTGGTGGACTTTACTGCCATTGCAATAGACTAAAGACTGTACCCGAGTAAGCAAAGTCATTATGTGCAGGAATTGTGCACTTTAAATAGTAGAATACTTATGCTATTCTAGTGAATTGGGCTGGCTGATTAACACATCATTTAGTATCTTTTGGTCACATTTAAAGCTGTAAATGTATTTAACATTTTATTTAAATAAGCCTTTGATAATTTCAGTTTAAAAGTTATCAGAGATCCTGTATAGTTACCATTTTATTTTGCCCTGATTTATCTTACATATATATTATTTTTAATTATTTTATAAATATTTATTTTTGCAGAGGATTTAGAGAAGCAAATGATGTATAACCACCTGTTGCCCTTTTTTCTATCAGGGTAGTATAATTTCAACTCTGTTTAGGGAAAAATATGAGCTAGTTAGCATATATTATATAAAATACATGCTGCAGTGTACTGCATTGTACTGCACTGAATTTATTTAAAAGCCATGTCTTTCTCTTTATGGCTGTATGTAATAATGTTGTTCATAATTTGGAATATAAAACAACGACTTCTCAATTCATTGGAATGGAAGCAATGTTTACATGTCTCTATATCTCCGCAACCTTGGCTGGAAATTCCAGACTCCAAAAATAGTTATGCTGTTATTAATTTTTAATCAACAGCTAGCGTAACTGACAATATGGAAAATATCACTGTTTTATAAAACTTTTCATATATAGTGGACATTAGAATCCAGAACGCGGTAATGCAATAATTAAAAATTCTGTCTGTCTGTTGCATGAATGTTTTCATTAAGCCATAATGCAATTTTCTTTGCATTCTTGGAATTAGACTTCAAATTTCATCGCTCTGTCTTATTACTTTTCTTTTGACAACATTTTGCATTAATCTTTTTCCTGCGCATGCATACTAAGCAGCTACAAAAAGAACATATCCCCCTGTCTGCAATCCACTGTCCTGGAACTAACAGGCCATGCTGTGCTGGTGTATTAGGCATATCAGGGAGTTTACCAAATATGTATATTTATTCTCTTATGATATTAGTTAAGATCCCCAATTTCAGAATTGAATGCTAACTATGATGTACCTGGCACTTGAAGTGCTTTGTTCACATTAAAATCATCTCTGATAATGAAGATCTCTCTCTGAGTCTGGGCTACAAATAGCTCAATAGATTCTTGACTTGTGCCATGACAAAGTATTGTGTCTTCTCTTACGTATAAGAGGTTACCTAGGTATTTATTATTTTATAGTTAAAGCTTCCAAGTACAAGTCCCTTCGTGGTCGCCAATTGTAACCGCATGTGGTTCCCTTATTTACCACTATAATGTCTTAAAGCATAGAACTTGGTAGGGCTAACAATACAGATATCTTAGCCATAATTTTATATAGTTAATAAGAGATCCTCTATTTACCATATATAAATAATTGAGAATACAATATAAAATAAGGATTGTCTTGGAAGCAAGATTGTCTTTTGGATATTTATTATATAGAAATATAAATATAAAATCCATTATAGCAGAGTTTATAAGATTAAATTACATGCTTGTAAATATCATTAATAGGTTACCATACCCTTCTGAACATGTCATCATGTCAGCCTCTCTGTCATTTTAAGATGGAGCAGCGTCTGTCTCCAAGTCTCTCCTCTGTGTCTTAACATTTAAAAGTACACCTATTTATACCTTAGGTGTCTCCATTTTCGGGTTACCGTAGTTCATATGTGAAAAAGTAACACTTCTTTTACTTTATTCAATTTAGGACCTCCCTTAATTTGGCAAACATACAAGGCCATAAAAGAAGGGTGCATACGTCATGGAAATTTTCCTGACTTAGTTCAAGATGGCATCTTAAAGTCTGAATAGGTTATCTGTTGTTTATACTAAGTCGTAAGTGTACCGTCATGGGGGATTCCCGGATTTGGGGAAGTTCCATTAACTTGGGGTTACCACAGTATATTGTGTACTGCAAGAGTCGTAGTATAGCCTTGAAGCTTGTTTATGCATTATTGTAATTCGTCTGGGACAAAATGGCGCAAACATATTATGCACTGAGGTTATTGCTTAAAGAAACAGTTATGAAAAACAATATGTTCCATTTCCTAACACCTTGTCAGTTTGCAATATCTCTTAAAGACAAAGTACACAGTTTAAGAAATACAACATTTCATTCTAAAACTTGTAATTTGCATTTGCCCATAACATATACCTCACAGTCAGACACATTCCAGCCAATCAGCAGCAGACCCTCCCTCCCAGACCCTCCCACCTCCTGGACAGCTCACTAAGAATGCAGCTTCACAATGAATGTAAAATGGATGCTGTCCAGGAGGTGGGAGGGTCTGGGAGGGAGGGTCTGCTGCTGATTGGCTGGAATGTGTCTGCTGACTGTGAGGTACAGGGTCAAAGTTTACTCAATGATGATGCGGACCGAACAGCGCATATGTTCGCCGTCCGCAGCGAATCATTCGGCGAACCGTTTGGGACATCACTATTCAACTATTTCCCTAAGCAGTTGCACTGCCCTGAGCATTGACAATCTGCTACAACATTGACAAGTTGCCCATACACCATTTACACTATAAATGTAGCACAAAAAAAATTTCTAAAACAGGTTTGGCTTTTTTAACTTAAGCCATGGAATTGTGGTATAAGGTTGAGTATCAATTTGTTGGAGTAATATGGCTGGGTAGCCATTAACTGGATTAGAATAGCCTGACAATGCATTGTGAGGTATATTACTCGGGCATTGATCTGAGTATGGAATGTGGATAAGTCAGAATTTTGAGAAGAGTACTTGGGACAACGATACACTATAATAACTTTGGGACAGTTTAAGATGAGTCATCAATTTGGGAGACAGCTGACAGGGAAATCGCTGGAAGTAACATAACTATGAGAGATGTAAAATATGAATTGGGGCAGAAGGATGTTTCTTTTTATGTTTATTGGTGGAGGTGCATTGTGTGGGTGCATCCTAGTGGGTAACATTTTCATGGGTGAAGTTGAGGTAAAGTCAGTGACGGCATTACTGTCCGGGTCCTGCACGCCATGGGGGCTGATGGGTATTGCTGAACTTGGTTGGAGAGGAGGACTAGACACAGACAGGAGGGGGGAGAGCAAGGAGGGATCCAGTTCCAGCCAGCACCATACTCTCATCAGACTCACCCAGCAGCAGGACCCCAAGGAAGTCGCTATCCTCACATAAAAGGTATTTAAACAGGAGGCTGGTTAAAAATATAGGAATTATGACAGATGTGTATGTATATAATTATCTGTGCGTGTGTGTGTATCTCTGTATCAGTGTGTGTATTTGTCAGTGTGTGAGTGTATATGTATCTGTATCTATGTGTGTATCAGTATGTTCATATGTGTATATATGTGTGTCAGTGTGTGTGTATGCCCATGTGTATATGTGTGTATGCGTCAGTGTGTGTGTCAATGTGAATGTGTGTGTATGTGTCAGTGTGTTTACATTTGTGTAACGGTGCATCAGTGTGTATCTGTGTATACATCAGTGTGTGTATCTCTGTCAATGTATGTATCTGTGTCAATGTTTGTGTATCTGTGTTAATATGTATGTGTGGTAAAACAGAGGGCTGGGCGTAGCGCCTTGAATGTCCTTTGTGGTGTATGGAATAAAAAAAAAAAAAAGAGGGAATACAGGGACTGATCTAGTAGTATATCTTTAGTATTTTGAGGGTAAGAATAAAGAGGTACACTTACACTTTTATGGACCTATGACTTAGCTCCAACTTATGCACTTGTGGATATAGTGTAGTGCTTGCTTTGCAAATGGCTAATCCTTTTGGGGTATGGTAGAAGGTCTTATGGAAACAGAGAGAGAACAGTTATATACACATAGTGCAGTATGTTAGCATAGAGATATTCTGTAAGTACATCATGTATTACTATTTGTGACAGACCTTTCTGTCTTTGGAGTATTACTATTTAACTTTGATTCGTCTGTTTGTTCGGTATTTGCCCCTTTGTCTGTACGGTTCTACATTTCTTCACCTACATACAAATAAACTACCGAATGGCAGGCCACCCAGCAGGGAAGTGTGCTGCTCTCTGCCCTCATTAACATTGTGGTTAACCTCAGACACTTCCAACTCCCGAATGGATGGCTGGGTGGTCGTCGTTCGTATGAACGAACACGTGGCGGTGGCCATCTTGGACAGTCGAATGCCCAGCAGTGTTCGTCGACAAACTTGTGGAACTAATATCGGCCACTATTTCACAAGTCGCCGACCCTCCCTTGTTCTGTTCCAGGTTCATAAGAATGCAGTATCGTTTGGTACATTGACTATACACAAACAGAACTGCCCCAGATAGCTATCCCATGGAGCCCATTCGTTTCGTCGAACGCACTCTGTACAAGACTTAAGCTCCATGGCAATTGAACTGTATGTATGGGATCTGAGCGCTATTCAGTTATATTGTGTGCTCAGATCTAATGTGGGGATTCTGTTCGGTAGTTTTGGGAATATGTATTTTATTGTGTTTTACTGTTGATATAAAATGGAGGATATTCTCTATCCCTGGAGGTAATTGAGTTACTTCTAGCACTTAACCCAATTATCTCCAGGATAGAGAGGAGAGTTGGAATGTTCATGTGGGAGTGTTAATTACTGTACATGCATTTGATTGGTTACTGTACAAATTTGACTCAGTCTTCCACAAGGCCCCTATGGGAGTGTCCCTTGATGGAAAACCTGCGTAAAAGACGGGCATGTAGCCCACATTAAACAGATCCTGCTTGACCCTCAATACAGAGCCTCGTCTCGTACTTGGGGGGATTATTCGTGTGTTTCCTGTTCGGCGCTTAGGAGTGTTCAGTAGCTGACTTCTCATTCAGGAAAGGGAACATCTTTGGCAGCGTTAACCCCTTCTATACCCGGGGTGCCGTTAGACTTTTTAATATATAAATGCACAAATAAGCTGTTTCTTTAAATGTTCAAAAACAGTCTTTATTTTGATATTTAAAAAGTTCCTTGAACTATGCAAACATTTAATTAAATTCAAATATTGTATTTCTTGTGTAATAGTTGTTTAGTATTTGAAATACATTACCCAACTTCCATGAGTAATAAAATGTGGCTGGCTAACCCCACTTCAATGAACAAACAATAAATGTAGTTCAGGCGCTCAGGATCACTTATACAGCAGTTGTATTGGAAAATCAGGAAAAACGTCCAATGCTTCGATCTCAACTGCATGTTTTTCCTGATTTTCCAATAAAACTGCTGCATACGTGATCCTGAGTGCCTGGACTATATTTACTGGCTAAAGTAATAGAGGTCCAGGCACTCCTTGGTTCAAGACATAAGCTGATACATACATCAATTTTACAATATATATATAACAAACTTTAAACAATCACAATTATAAAATACTTGTGAATCAGTATCCTAAGCAAGTAGTTTAACAGCTGAAAGTAGTATACTGCTTATCAGCAATACTTAATTAATTGCATTAATTAGAAAGAGAGTCTAATACTTAATTGCCAAAAAAATAGCTTTGAAAGACTTATTAATTTGTTGATACAGGAAAAAGAAATGTATATATTATTTTTATATGGATACTGACATAACATCCAAGTGTATATAGGATATAAAATACACATTTACAATATAAATACAATACAAAAATAAGACCAGAGTATACGATTACAGAAATTTCCATTATTGATTAGAAATCCTTGATCAAAATCAGAGTATTAATATTAAGTATCCTTAACACATAAAGCACATCAAGTTCAAAGAGTTTTCATATATAGAAGAAAGTGTGTATAAAGAGATGCCCTTAAGTAGGTTCTTTCCATTATCGATTAGAGATCCTTGATCAAGATCACAGAGTATTAATATTAAGTATCCTTAACACATAAAACACATCAAATTCACAGAATTGTTATATATAGAATTAAGTGTGTATATAAAAAAATAACCTAAAATAGGCTAAAACAACTCATTTGGAGTCGAAATGTATATAATATCTGCATAATTTAAAACTTTTAAAGAGACAAAAATTTGACTATAATCACTGTAGGTGATAGAAAAGTGCAACGTGTATAGGATTTAAACCAGTGTTAAACTGTGTTTGAATTAGATAAGTGGCCATATATATATAGAAGAATGAAGCCATTGGTTATAAAATTAAAATAAATACCATACAAAATAAGGAAGTATATGAAAGATTACAAGTGTTAATAGTGCAAACCAGGCCCGGACTGGCCATCGGGCATACACAGGATCTTCCCTGCCAGCCCCTGCAGGGCCAGCGCTATCCGAGTGCCGGCCCTGCTGTGTGCCTTCATGGGCCTGTGGGGAGATCAAAGATCTCCCTCACCGGGCCCAGAGGCAGTTACAAGCAGCCGCCGGCTGGGGAGGGAGGCAGGAGAGGACCCGGGGAGCTCTAGCCAGCAGCTCCGCCGGGTCCTCTGCCGATGTCTGAGCTTTGCCGCGGTTACAATGGCAACGCTCAGATCTAGCGAGAGTGAACTCTAGCCTCCATTCTTCCTCCAGACTCTGGGTCTTTGGTTTCAAAATGAGATGCAAAAGTTGCTCTCATCAGAAAAGAGGACTTTGGACCACCGAGCAACAGACCAGGTCTGTTTTTCTTTAGCCCAGGTAAGATGCTTCTGACGTTGTTTGTTGTTCAGGAGCGGCTTGACAAGAGGAATACGACATCTGAAGCCCATGTCCAGGATCCAGTTGTGTGTGGTGGCTCTTTATGCACTGACTCCAGCCTCAGTCCACTCCTTGTGAAAGTCCCCAACACATTTGAATGGCCTTTTCCTGACAATCCTCTCCAGGCTGCGGTCATCCCTGCTGCTTGTGCACCTTTTTCTTCCACACTTTTCCCTTCCACATAACTTTCTATTAATGTGCTTTGATACAGCACTTTGGGAACATCCAACTTCCTTCGCAATTACCTTTTGAGGCTTTCCCTCCTTATGGAGGGTGTCAATGATGGTTTTCTGCACAACTGTCAGGTCAGCAGTCTTCCCCATGATTGTGATTCCTACTGAACCAGACTGAGAGACCATTTAAAGGCACAATATTCTAATTTACTGAGATTGTGGATTTGGGGTTTTCATGAGCTGTAAGCCATAATCATCGCACTTATGACAAATAACGGCTTGGACTATCTTGCTTTGCATGTAATGCGTCTATCTCATATATTAATTTCCCCTTTTACGTTGCATTAGTGAAATAAATTAACTTTTGCATGATATTCTAATTTTTCGAGTATCACCTGTATTACACACACACATACACACACACACTCTACACACACAATCACACTTAGCCAACATCACACTCAATCACACACAGTCATGTCCACATTCAATTACACTTAGATAACTCCACACATCACATTCAAACAACTCCACACAAAATTACACTCAGTCTGTCAACTTCACACTCAAAAAACTCAGTCAAAATCCACACACAATTATACTTAGGTAGCTCTACCCACGAGAGCACTGAGCTGGTCCTCATACACAATCACATTCAGACAACCCGCAAACAAAATCAAACTCAGCCCTCACAGACACATGTAGCCAGTGCCACACACATTCACACTCAGAGAACTCCACACATACATATCACACAGCCATTCCCGTCATCTTTTTAAACAGAACCCCACGAGATTGCAGAAATAAGAAGGTAAAATCATTTTATTTTTAGTTTAAAAAATCACTTTATTTAATTATTCACACGGTGTTTGAAAGCAAAAAGTGGAAAGGAAAAATAAATTAAATCCAATGTGCATCATTTATATATAGAGACTTTATTAGATTTAACAATTGCCACAAAAAAACTCTTTACTTAATGTAATCAAATTTCATTCCAGCAGAGGGAGCCCTAGGACTTAAATACAGTATATAGCACACAATGGTATTGCTCACTAAAGAGCTTACTTAATTCCAACTGGTAATTAGAGATGTGCACAGAAAACGTTTTGTTTCGATTTGTTAATTTTGTAATTTTGATCGACCAACATTCTGAAAATATTCCTTCAAATGATATATACTTTATCTGAAAGTTTGTTAATTTTCAACATTGTAACGCCTATTATTCTTTTACACGCTGTACTCAGACGCGCGCACTTTGTCGTCTGTTCGTGCCACCAAAGGGATTCGCGGATTAACACACTAGTGTTTCCCACATTCACCTGCTTTCGCGTCCCGAAAGTTTCCACATTCAGCTCCCGAAATGGCTATCATGCTCACATTGGTATCGAGCATTGGTTCCCGTAGCACCGAACCTTGCTTGTTCGGCAGCTTCAACTCCGAAAAAACACTATTCTATGAACAGCTTTGCATTCGAGGCCCTATTTTCTGGACTTTTTGCCACAGTTTCTCGTGGTGGCTATTTTGGGGGCATGTTTTTCACTAAAAACGCTCCAGTTTTGCCATTTTGGATGCATTGCGGTCGTGCTGTATGGAATATTACTACTCTGCTTCAACACTACTGTTTCTATAGCCGCTTGAGACTCAGTTGCAGTGGCGTCGCTTTGGGGGCCAGAGGGGGCCATGACCCCCCAGATCAGGCTGTGCTCCCCCTTGTTCCCCCCCAATTTAAAATAAAGCTATATGGCTGTCTGCCTTGTCATAAATAACAAAATAACATACATGCAGGTTACAGCAAGCTGAGCCACAGTGCGGTGCACCATTACATCATCGCCTTTGGCAGACCTCAGACCATAGAGAGGGAGAGGGAGGGACTGGAGCGGGAGAGCACATTGCGGCACATGGGGCCACACCTTGGAGGCGGAGCGTAAGCAGAGAGCAGAGCAAGAGCATTGAAAGGAAGACAGAGCAAGCAAATGGGGAGCAAGGCAAGCATAGGAAAGCACTGTGGAAAAGAGCAAGAGGAGAAAAGAGCATAAGAGTAAGGGGGGGCCTGAGCATATAAGGGTGGGGTGAGCAAATAAAGGTGGGGTGAGCAAGTAAGGGGGACTGAGCATATAAAGTGGGGTGAGCAAGTAAGGGGGGCTGAGCAAATAAGGGGGGTGAGCAAGTAAGGGGGTATAACAGCACCTCGGGTATGAGAAGGCGTTAACACCGCCAAAGTTGTTCTTTTCCCAGAATAAGAAGTTAGCTACCGAACACTCCTAAGCACCAAACAAGAATCATACGAAATATTCCCCCAAGCACGAGACGAGGCTCTGTGTTGAGGGTCAAGCGTGATCTGTTTAATGGTGGCCTCATATCGCCCTTTTATGCAGGTCTTCCAGCAAGGGACACTCCCATAGGGACCTTGTGGAAGACTGAGACATTTGTACAGTATCCAATCACATACAGTCACAATATGAAAACTCTCCCACACAAACAGTGCAACTCCTCCTCTCTATCCTGGAGATAATTGGGTTACATGCCTGAAGTAACTCTATTATCTCCAGGTATAGAGAATATTCCCACAATAACAGTAAAAACACACACAAATATATAATTATTATTTTCCCGAACGGAACCCCCACGTTCAAAATATCCCAAATAGCTTGGATCTGAGCGCTCAATATATCCAAACAGCGCTCATATCATATGTATACAGTCAAATCGCCATGGAGTTAAAGTGTTCATCGGGCGTTCGGCAGAAAGAATGAGCTCTATGGGTTTAGCTATCTAGGACGGTTCCGTTCGTGTATTGTCAATATACCGAACGGCACAGTATTCGTATGAACTGGAACAAAGAGGTGGATGGTTGGTAATCTCAGTGGTGTTCGTGGGAAACAGTGTCCAAAATTATTGCCATGTGGTTGTCAACGAACACCGCTGGCGTTCAACTGTCCAAGATGTCCGCCGCGACGTGTTCGTTCAGGTGAATGACGACCACCCAGCCGACCGTTCGGGAGTTGGAAGTGGCTGCGGTTAACCACAGTGTTAACAAGGTCAAAAAGGTTAACAAGCAGCACAGTTCTCTGCTGGGTGGCCCGCCATTCGATAGTTAGTTCATCTTTTAGGGAATGCACCCAGGGAACACACGAACAACCAGCAACTGGTGAACAAACAGACAAAACAGTCTCAAATATTAA
Organism: Pelobates cultripes; assembly: GCA_933207985.1. Taxonomy (NCBI): domain Eukaryota; kingdom Metazoa; phylum Chordata; class Amphibia; order Anura; family Pelobatidae; genus Pelobates; species Pelobates cultripes. The sequence goes on from OW240914.1 coordinate 176,279,944, forward strand.
TCCAGAGGCAGGGAGATCTGCCACTGGAGGGGTAGCATATAAGGAGGGGGCTGAGCAAGTAAGGGGGTGAGCATATAAGGGGGCGCAAGTAAAAGTAAGGGGGTGAGCAAGTAAGAAGGGGCTGAGCAAATAAGGGTGGGTTGAGCAAATAAGGGGGCTGAGCAAATAAGGGGGTGAGCAAGAAAGGGGGCTGAGCAAATAAGGGGAGCTGAGCAGGTAAGGCAGAGCAGAGAGCAGAGCAAGTAAGGGGGGCTGAGCAAGTAAGAAGGAGCAGGGCAAGTAGATGGGAGCAGAGCAAGTAACGTGAAATAAGGCGGAACAGAGAGCAGAGCAATTAACTTGAAGTAAGGGGGAGCAGAGTAAGTAGAGGGGAGCAGAGCAAGCAGGCAGAGAGGAGCCTTACTTACCAGAGACTGTAGACAGTTTACAGTGCAGCCACACGTAAGGTGTGAAACCTTACCTACCTGAGAGTGCAGTTTGCAGAGGGAGTTAGTGAAGTGGACAATGCAGTTACATCTTACCTACCCAAAATTGCAGTTTGCAGAGGGAACGAGTGGAGTGGACAGTGCGGCTACACCTTAACTACCTGAGAGTGCAGTGTGCAGAGGGAGTGAGTAGAGCGGACAGTGTGGCTACACCTTACCTACCTGAGATTGCAGTTTGCAGAGGGACTGAGCGAGCGGAGTGAACACTTCAAACAGTGACATTACTACTCTAAGTAACGTGAACTTTAATTGAACTTTTTGAGTAAATTATATGTATGTACCCAGGATTACCTATTGTGTGTGTATAACAATGAAACAAGTAATTTTAGTTTTAGTTTGTGTAGGTAATAGGTTCACCAACTTTCATACAGGTCATAGGCAGGTTAGGGCACACATTTAAAGGGATCCTACAGTGCCAGGAATACAAACCCATTTGCCCATCATTCATTTTTAAACACTTCAAGTAATTTACTTAGATTACTGTGTGTCCCCGCCCATGCAGACCACACTACCCTAGTTGATGGGGGAATGCAAATGAGACTGAGAGACTTTGAGTCTCGTGTCATCTGTCCTCAGTTTGCCGGTGCTATCTATGTCGCCAAATAGCTTGACAATGGTGTGGCAGTGCCTTCTCTGTTCTCAAACAGCAGGCAGGTTATGAATGAGGAGCAAATATGTCCTTTTTTATTTGTGTCCATTATATTAACAGTGTATTTTTCAATTGTGATTAAAATGCAATTTCCCTATTCAGAAATAATAATAGTGCACTGCTATCGGTGGCCTTGCATAATGATGATTTAATATGCAGTTTAAATGTATCATTAAAATGGGCCCTGGCTTTGAATACACAGCACAGACAAGACGAAAAACCCCTGACAGCCGCTTATCTGGTCAACTTTGTCATAAATTTAAGAGGTATGAGGGGATGAAATTTAGAATAGTATTTTTAGTTTTATATGTTTTGTTTTTCTATGTGAAATTGAAATCTAGTTACAGGGGCAAGTCCTGTGGTTGCAGTTTAGTGTAGGTGTTTACGATCTTTACCTACACACACAAACACACATATTTTATAATTGCCCCCCGCCCCCACTTTTGTCACTGGCCCCCCATGTGCCTCCCCTAAACATGAATGCTGGAGATGCCACTGCTCAGTTGGGACCAGGATTAAGGTTAGTGCTCTGCACTGTGGGGTTGGGTATCCAGTGGGGTCTTATCCCTTATTCTGGCCTAGGGTGAGCTCCCTGTATATGCTGCTGAGCTGAACCTGTTGATGCAGGTTCTGTTTTCCTGTGAGCCCCAGTGATAATTGTATGGTACTCTGCTCTGTTTACATATCCCTGGCCTACAATTGGTGATACAGGTTCCATAAACCTCACCTTCTTGGTCCCCAAGCCTCTACTATCCTACGTGCTAATTTCTGGTTTGTACAAAGGTGTTCAGTGTCCCACTGTCCTACAATAAGTTACCATGGAAGACTCCCAAACACCATTAGACATACAGGCTATGATTGCCACGGCACTGGCTGCCTCCATGGAGAAGGCGTTCTCTAAAGCATTTCCAGCGGAACACAACTCCGCTCAGTCTGCCCCGAAACTGACTCATTATGTCGCAGATATGTTGCCGATTCTGAGAACTCAGACCCTTACAGGAACCGCTCTCGCCCACCTAAGTGCCAGCGGAAAGGTGAAAGCTCCAAGGCTAAAAAATCTAAGGGCAAAGCACCCGTAAGACAGGGTAAGGTCCCAGCACAGTCAGTCTCGAAACCTGCGGATCTAGTCTCCTCGGATGAGAAACATGACCTCCCTCACAAGCTGTCCATATTGGACGAATGCCAAGCCGAGGAATCTGATTCAAAGGACGCAGCGCGGGGCGCTACACCAAAGACGGACTTGGCTTTTGTCACGGAATCGCTCTTGGGTGAGCCCCAGAGTAAGAGCGTTATGGCTGAAGGAGAGTCCCTTTCCCAGGTTGACGCTGAAATTTTCCTGGATACCACTGGTCAGCAAATGTTTGACCCTCGCAACATAAGCCACTCTCGCTCCGGGGACTGGTCTCCGCCAAAACATCTGGCAAATTGTATGCACTTTTGGTTGCGGAAAACTCTCTACAAAGACATGCATAAATGTATGAAGTCAGAATGCCCTCGCCCCACTTTAGCCCGACAAAGTTGCAGCAACCCCTGAATTTGATCAGCATTTATGGCTCGTAGAGGCCATGACCCTCGCACGGGAGTCGAGTGAGGATTCAAAGGAGCGCAGGATAAACTTGCGAATTCCATTGGGCCACTGGTGACAATCATGTACTTAGCATATGATGCTTATGCCTGGGCGGAGGAGTTCATTTCGGACATGGTGCGCGAACAGGCGCGCGATATCAGAGAGTGGGCACAACGGTGCTTTTGTTTTATTGGGAACACCAATGTGTCCCTCTCTTCAGAGAGGCGCTGTCCAAATCGACACAAAGTTGGTGGATTTGGGGGCCAAGGTACTCGGCCACCAGGCACAAGGTAGGCTTTTCGGAGATGCCATCATCAAGGAACTCAATAAACATATTCCCATCCTTGAATAAAGCTCAACATTCCATGCGGACGGTCTCCTGGGGAAATGCTTCCCAGTGTGTTTTTCACAGGGCAACGGGGCCGTGCCACTAGCCACTTCTGGCCCTCAGACTCCCATTACACGCAATCGCGACCCTTCTTCCCGCAAACGGGGAACCGGCAAAGGTTCAATTATTCCAGGGGCTCGGACGCTAACGAGGTGTGAAAACCGCAGACCGCAAGGAAACGAGCGGCGCTTGCTGCCCCTGGGTGGCCGCCGGTTCTTATTACCGAACGCTTACCATTATTCCTGAAGCATTAGTCTCCCGAACCGTGCCGGACCACTTAATTTAAAATGCTTATTTAACTACGATGCTATGCTCATGGCTGCCCAGGAGAGCGCTCTCTCTCTGGTGCATACCTGGGTGAGGATTTCCACCGAAGAGAGGGACACACGCCAGCCTGGGGCTGTGAGTCGGTCTCACGGCTGCAGGATTCCCGCTGGCCGCATGGAAGTCCGTACCAACCAATCCGAGATGGAGCGCTTATTCAAACAGGGTTTCGCGCCCTTCCATCTGATTGGACGTCGAAGCCCCTTCTCGTCCCTGGGTGCTGATTGGCGCGAATAGGTTTTACGCCCTTTCTTCGAATTGGGTGGCGAAACTCCTTCCTTCTCATAACGCTGATTGGCATGATTTGGTTCGCACCATTTCAGCTGATTGGCTGTTACTTGGTTTGAATTCTCCGGACTAAACCAAGCAACACCATGGAACTGATTTAGTGGATGTACAGAGCCTTGAGACCCAGACTTTCAACGCTGATATCTCTGGCTCTGTATGTCCGATCAAACCGCTTTTTGCAGGGGTCCCAGAGGGGACCTGGGGCTATTTAGCTATGTAAGTTTTAACCCTCTAACCCTTTCCTGTCCCGGGGCGCTGAGGCCCAAAAGTATATCCCCCTGAATGTCAAAATGTAGCCTGCAGGGGTCTGTGCTTAAAAAGCTGTGTGCCCAAATAAAGATTGTCAAAGTTGTATCCTGGAACTGTGTCCCATCCGGTTACTGGGGAAATATGTCTGACCTATCTGTACCAAAGGGGATAACCAGCCTGGTTACCCAGGTCCCACTACACTGTTGTGTTTAGTTAGTTTAGTCATTAGGTGTTTTTTCTTCTTGGGTTATTGTTTTGATTATAATTATTTATTATTATTATTATATCACTGGTATTTATATAGCGCCAGCATATTCCGTAGTGCTATACAATATTATCAAAGGTGGAGATTTAACAATAAATTAGACAATTACAAAAACTTACAGGAACAATTGGCTGAAGAGGGCCTTGCTCAAACGAGCTTACATTCTATAGGAGGTGGGGCGTAAAACCCAACAGGCCAGGAGGTAGCAATCAAACAAGGTGGAGTGAACGCTGGACGAGAGAATAGTGTTGCCTTTTAGGAGAAAGCAAGGGACAGGTATGTGAGGTAGGGGTTACTCTAGGAGGCCATAAACTTTTCTAAAGAGATGGGTTTTGAGGCACTTTTTAAACGTTTGAAGACTAGGGGAGAGCTTGATGGTCGTAGGCAGGAAAGGAGCCACCTGCAAGAAGTCCTGCAAGCATGAGTTGGCTGTATGGGTGTGAGCAGCAGACAGGAGAAGGTTTAAGGCAGAGTGGAGAGACCAAGAAGGGGCATACCTGCAGATCAGTGAAGAAATATAGGAGGAGCTAGAATTGGTCAGTGCTTTATAGGTGTGGATTAGTACCTTGATTTGACTACTATAGGATACAGGAAGCCAATGTAAGGACTGACATAGAGGAGAGGTGTCAGAGGAGCGGGAGAGGAAAATCAGTGTAGCATTCCTTACAGACTGTAGCAGGGCAATACAACTTGTGGGAAGACTTATTAGGAAAGAGTTACAATAATTCAATGTGAGAGATTACTAGAACATGGACAAGCTCCTTAGTAGCATCTTGTGTAAGAAAGGGGCAGATGTGAGTCTCAAATGTGAGGCCAGAATCACGTATAACGCCAAGACAGCGCGCTTGCAAGGATGGACTGATGTGGCATAGATCAGCCAGGTTACATGCTTCAGACGTTTCCTACTGTTGGTTAACGATTTACCACATTCTTTCTCATTTCAGTTTGGATTGTCTCTGGAACTGATGCTCGAATACATGTTCGGGACCCACTCATCCTCAGACTTCGGCCTTTATTGTTACTACTGTTGCCAGTTTCAAGGATGTTAATTTGTTGGACTTGTGATGTCGCAAATTAGAGGAAGTACTACAGTTACACATGCCTCTTTTATATGTTACTGACTGTAATGTAATGATTTTCTTTGCTGCTGTGGAGTGAGTAAAGAAAGATGATGTAAATGTTGGCCTGCTGTCATTATTAAAATTGTAGTTCATGCTAACGTAGTGTACCTATAATCTTAATTTTAGTAATGACAGGAGGCTTCATATTTGCATAACTCTTTTTACTGAAAATCTCCAGCAGCACAGAAACAAAATAACCAATCAGAAAAAGTCAGGTGATACATAAAAGGCCCTGACAGTTACACCACTTCCTCTTTCTTTGTAGCGAGTATTAAACAGGTAGAAAAAACACAGAAAACCATGATAAACAACATAAATCCAAAGTTAAATCAAACAATATCATCCCAAATCCGGTATGAACTTCAGGTAGAGAAACAGAAAGGTGAGTCTGTCCTTCGGAGATAACCAATCACACTGAAAGAAAAAGAAAAAAGTGAAAGGTATTTCAATTAACAAGTTGCCCGCATATAATGAACATCAAAGACCTTGTGACAACTATTATGCATGTCATGATAGCAAGAAAATATATTCTTTAACATCAAATCTATATAATTGTGATACATAACCATCTTATACGTAAAGTTTAACCAGAGAAAATATATTGAATGCTACATAATCATATCTACAATTCGGGAGGGAAAAGTTAGGGTGGGAAATATTCGCCTCCTGTCATTACTAAAATTAAGATTATAGGTACACTACGTTAGTATAATTTACAATTTTACCACATGACAGGCTTCATATTTGCATTTATAATGCTAAGAATTAATCAAAGTAAATGAAGCATGAGAAGTCTGCCAAAAAAAAACATCCTGAAAGTACTCTCACATGTCCAATCCGCACAATCCATAATGTTGGCAAGAGTGGCTCCGAGAAAGCTTGTGAAGCGGCCGCACCTCTGACCGAGTGTGCCCCAAAGCATGGTTCAACGCCGGCTAACGATAAAAGCCAGCTGACCCATCTGGCCAGTGTTGTAGTAGACACTGGACCATGAGGCTTCACATATGAAATCAAAAGCTGACCCGCCGAAGAGGTTCGGAGAGGAGTTGAGATTTCGGTATATCGCATTAATGTTTAACTACACATAGTCTGGGGTCCGCTATAAGAAATGGGTAAAAAAACTGAAGTATAGTCCAACTTAGTATGACGTGAAATCTTAAAGGTAACCCTTTCTGGAGTGAAGGAGAAACCGTCGACATTGAATGCCGTGACACCTGCCACACAACGAAACGAGACAAGATACAGCAAGAGGGTAAGTTTGGCTGAAAGTTGTTTCAGCGAGAGGAAGGAGTTATTCGGCCAATCTCTCAGGAAGCGCAGTACCAAATCCACGTGCCAGAGACGTGAGTATTTCGGTGCTGGAGATCTCGACAGTTTAGCACCCCATAGTAACGGACAAACCAATGGGTTCTGACCCACCGGAATGCCCTGTACCGGAAAGTGTGCTGCCGAAAAGGCCAATCACGTTGAAAGATCAGTATGACCAACCTAATGAAAACAGATGTGAGAGGTAGTTGAGGATTAATGGGCACCAACTACTCCAGGCGGACCATGGGGAAATATAGCATCTCCTGGTGCCGGGAACCTATGAGTCCCATAGAAGATCCTTAGCTGATTGCGATAGGCCGTGGACTGATTAGGATCCCCTGATATCGTCCAGGCCACTAGGATCAGCTTCTGATTTAGTACGAGGGGGTGTCAGAAGTAGAGGGAACATTGGTAGGAGAAGCAGGGCATCGTGGGACATCTCCAATAAGTCTGGGAACCATGCCTAAATCTGCAAAAATGGAGCTATGAGAAGTAGAGATACCCTGGGGGAAGGGCGTGACGGAGCACTCTCGCTATCATGGAGAACGGGGGAAACGCATATACCCCGTGACTCAGCCATGTTTGTAGGAATGCATCCACTGCTTCGCAATTCGGATCCAGGAGCCAGCTGTAGTAATTCGGAAGTTGGTGATTGGTCCGAGAAGCAAATAGATCTAGAAGTAATGGGTCCTTCCAGTGCCTTAGTTCCTGAAATACTGAGACGTTGAGTTTCCAGGCGCTGCTGTCCCGCCAATGGTGTGAGAACCAATCTGCCGTCAGGTTGGCGATTCCCGGTAGGTATTCCACTCAAAGCGTGATATTGCGAGATAGACAGAACTTGTATATGTCCTTTGTGGCCTCTGTGAGAGCCTTGGATCTGGCCCCGCCCAGGCAGTTGATGTATTGCACCCCCAAGATATTGTCCATGTGGAGCAGAATGCAGCAGTTCGGCATGCCTTTGGCCAAACAGTTGTCTCTTCGCCCTGCCCTGCCAAAGTTGTCTCTTTGCCCTGTGAAGGAGTCCGCACAGTGGGCACCCCCAACCCCAGAGGCTGGCGTCTGACTCTACAATGAAGTCCGGGGATGAACCAAAGATCGCTTTGCCATTCCAGGCTTGCATGTGAAGGAGCCACCAGTGGAGTTCCGTCCGAACATCCGCTGAGAGTGGGATCCATGGTCGTACGAGTGTCCTGAGCGAAGGCATCTCACCTTCAGACATTGCATGGCTCTGTAATGTAGTGATACTGAAAATATTGTTTGGATGGAGGATGATAGAACTATCCGAGCGAGGATCCTGAGGGGAATCGTTTCCATCCTGAGGACGCATCTGATTTCCTTCCGTATGTTAGCTATCTTTGCCGTTGGAAGGCGTAGTATGCAGTTCTTCAAAACGATTTAGAAGCCAAGGAACTGGACCGATTGGGAAAGAGAGAGAGACGACTTCTGTCTGTTCACCACGAAACCTAAATATTCCAGAAAGTGAACAAGAAATTTCATCTGCAATCATAGTCTGCATGTCGATTAGCAGAAAATCAGCAAATCGTCCAGATAAACGTGACATCGCACGCCCATGGTTCGGATGTGAGCCATCACTGGTTTCAGCAGCTTCGTGAAGCACCACGGAGCCAAGCTGAGGCTAAAAGGCAGACATGTGAACTGGCATGTACGTCCTCTCCCCCTGAACCAGAGGAAGCAACGACAATCTAGGGCGATGGGGACTGACAGGTATGCGTCTTTGAGGTCCAGGCGCTTAAACCAGTCGTTTGCGAAGATTAATTCCTTCCATCTTGAAATGCCTGTATACCACCTAGTATGTTAAGTGTCGTAGATTGATAACCGGTCGGTAGTCGCCCGTTTTCTTCTAGACCAGGAAGAGATTGCTGAAGAAACCGCTGCCCTCTGCCTCGTATTGTACTGTGCCCTTTTTGAAGAGTGTGCAGATTCCTTCGTCTACCAGTAGGTCTTGTTCTGCTGACGTGTATTGGGGTGGAGGAGAGGTCCGAACAGGTTGCGAGTAAAACTCTATGACGTAGCCCTGTACCATCTGGAGTATCCAGGCATCTTTGGTGATCGTCTCCCAATTCTGTAAGAATAGAGACAGGTTGCCGGCGGTAAAGTTGAGGACAGGTAAACTGGTATAAGCACTTACCCTTAGTGAAACTACCACATCCACGTACTCTGGAGCCTCTGGCTATATCCGTGCCTCTGGAGCCCATTGACCAGAAACGGCTGGTGGCTCGGCTCCTCTGCCGACCAGCCCACCCAAAAACACCTCGTCCAGGCGGGGCGCTGAAGACCTGCTTCATGGATGCTTGCACTTTGTTTAAGGTGGTAAACAGGCTCACGTGCCTCTTGAATTCTGTAATTAAGGTTTCGCCAAACAGTAGGCCTTTAGCTGCTGGACCGAGCTCTTTGGATCCAAGGTCCAACAATTTGTTGTCTATACGGAGAAAGGCGATCTGCACCGTTCAGTGCATAGTGCTGCATTGGAATTTCCCAGTAGGCATATGGCCCGTTGAGCCCATTCGCGGATAGGGTACAGGCCGAGTTAGGTGTCCACAAAGTGGAGAATCTTAGCAATAGGGCCGAGCAAGTCTAGTAGCTTGTCTTGTGCTTTTAGACCTTTCTCAGTGCCCTTGTGTGTATCCCACCCATAAAGACCACCACCGTGGTGTCGAACTCCGGGATGCAGGCCACTTTATCTGGCAGGAGCGGTCTAGGGCATTCAACTTTCAGGCGTGCACGAACCTCCTTCTCTTGGGGTTTGCGTAGCTAATCGTGTACGAATCTCGCCAGGTGGTCGGGGAGGGTCCACTCTGATGATCGAGGGTGGCGAATGTTCCGAGGGTTGAATAGTGGTACCCCTTGTTCGTCCAAGAAGATACCATCCTCGTTTCAGGGACCCTCAGGGCTTCCTTGTGTCTTTCGTCCTCCCCTAGTACAGTTTCTTTAACATATTTCGAGGAAGACTTTGTTAAGTCCTGCCAGTCTTCATCTTCTGAGAGTAAGCCATCTTCGTGCCACTCATCCACAATGTTAAGGTTACTTGGTGGACCATAGTCCTCCTCGTCGCAGGAGGGAGGCGGGGGGGGGATGGGTTCTCGCGGTTCTGCCCATTTGGGCCGTTTGACAGGTCCTTTCCCGTGGTCCTAGAGGCCGGAGGGCTTGCTCCCTTCCAATGTTGCTTGAAATTTTGACATTTCTGATCCCGAGGCCTCCACCAGATCTGGTGGGCCTGTGTCTCCATGAAACTCGGGTAGCGCTCATAGCAGAGCTTTCTCCAATAAGGCCACCACTGCGGCATTAATCATAGCTTGGAAAGCTTGGGTCGGTTGCGGTGTGTTTTCCATGTCTGGTTCTGTCCTGTGTGTGAGACAGTGATAGTCAGTGGGTGCAATGGTGGCAGGGCAATCACTTAGAGGTATCAGCCTCCTGGTACAACTGGGGCTCGCCCAGGATATAGTGGCCCAAAAATTGCCTGTGAGTGTATAGTACTGTGTGCCAATGCAGGAGAGCTCTCTCTCCTGATAACCAGGGGGATACCCTTGAGAGGTAGCTGAGACCTGAATGTCTCGTAGTAGCTGGGTGACCCAGAAATTCCCTTGTTTACTGGGTTCACCCCAGTTGTACACAGAGCTGAACCACGTTCATAGATGAGCAATATGCAGTGCATGTAGTAAGCAGAGGCACTTTCAGAATCCCATAGGAAAAATTCAGTCCATAAAAATTTCTGCCGCAGCATAACCTGCATATAAATAGCTGGGATGCACCCCAGGTGGTGTGCCGTGATAACCAGAGGACACTCAAGTTAGTAATTGGCACAATATTGGACAGACATGGATAGCTGGGGGTCACCCCAGGTGGTGTGCCATGAAAAAACCCAGAGGAGGCCCACAGTAATGTTTGTACTCTTGGAACAATATAAATGTAAATAATCTTGTTAAGTGTGACAGTGCATGCACTCAAGTAGTATAAAATACACTCAGTTTCCAGTGAAAAGCCACCTATTTCTTTAGCACAGTTAGTGAATCCTGTATCAATTGTGAACTGACAGAATACAGTAGCAATCCAGTGGAAATGAGGTACCTGCAGTAGATATCCAAGTTGAGCTGAGTAAACCACGTTCAGCAGGTCCCCTAAAATCCAGATCGTGTGATTCCCGATTTTGAATAAAGCAAGTAAATAGCCGCCATAAATCTACTCATGAGATCCAAGATGGCCGCTGCTAGCGCGCAACTGTCAGCAAGCACGCAAAATGCAGGCCCGCCGCAAAAACGAGAAATAAGTGCCACAGACTCCCCCCAGACCGACCCCCAAGTCTACTAACCCCACAGCAATATCCCCTAACTGACCCGCAGTGTGGGCACGGCACTAACAGCCATGATGTCCGTGGACCGAGAGGGAAGGGGGAGCACAAGTATAAGACAGAGGGCTAAGGCTCTGTACACAAAGAAAAGAGGATAAATAAAATATAAAGGAACAGGTGAAGGGGAAGCCAGGGAAAAGTAATTACAAGTATTAGAAATTTCCATTAATAAGAATAAACCTTAGGGAGAAATAAATACTCTAAACTGTGCCAGGCTGGAGCAGCGTATTGTAGCAAGGTATTGCAAATGGTGTATGTCCCGGCTTTTTTTAGCAGCCACTTAGTCACAAACACTGGCCAAAATTTTGCATTTTTAAAACACAAATATTAACACTAAATTTGGCCAGTGTTTGTGACCAAGTGGCTACTAAAAAAGACTGGACATACCCCATTTGCAATACCTTGGGTTGTCTACTATTACAAATGGTATGCCATCATGGAGGTAATTCTCATTCCTGGGCTACCATACAGTCTCAAAGGCAACGTAACCAATCTGGCGAACTTCAATGTGAAAAAACTATTTGACCCTATTAGATCTGCCGTTATTGATAACATTCTATTTTGTTTGCTCCATTATTGTCTAGGTGGACATAGGAAGTGAGGTATTGATAATTATTTTCACTGCGAGATTTATATGCAGTATACTCCTTTAACTATACCCTCTATCTTCCTTCATCTTAACTCCTTCACAGCTCTATACTCTAATAATCTGTCCATAGATATACCACTGAGCACTCTAAGCATCATGGTTTCTATGAGGAATATTTCTTAATCTACTTCCAGTTGCACCTCTAGAGGGACACGTTCTATCTACTATACTATATATAGATTGTATCTTTATTGTTTTGTTTTTTTTCCCTCTGAGGTGATTTACTGGATGAAAGATAACTAACCTATCCACAACTACTTGTGATTACATGTAGCAAATTAATAGACCTCTCAATTAGAGGATTTTTTTGACAATTTGATAAATTGGGATACGCATTTCAATATGGAGTGTCTTTTGTAATATCAGGGATAGCAATTAAGAGTATTTTATTTTCTGTTTTTGTCAGTATATTGGAATTAATTTGGTTAATGTTGTGGATATCTAATGAGCTAGACACAATAAAGCTCTGAGTAGATATCTAACAATATTTCCATAATAACTATATACTATCTACACATATTGGAGCAATTTGGTATTGATTTTATGTTTAAACCCTCACTTTATAGGGATATTTCAGAATTAATAGGTATATAGTTAATATTTATCTTATTAGACTACTCCATATTTCCAGGAAAAACAGCGAGTCACACGTGTTTTAGACTTTGTGACAAGCAAATTTTGTTCTTCTCTATATGAGCCCTGGGGTTAGGCCCCTTGAGATCCCTGGAGTCTCTTCTTGGTCCTTTGGGTAGCTGGCCATGGCTGGAGCACCATCACACGTGGTTGGTGCTCAGCAGTGACTAGCTATCGTATATATATATCTCTGTACAGTAGATCAGAGTTACTGCACCAACAGGAATTCAGCAAGTATATGTTGGGGGTCACTATATCAAGAACTTCCTTATTTAACTTTCCCTGTTTTATCTGGATGCACTCTGTTTTCCCTTGGTTTGGTACTTTAACACTACCAAACACCGACCATCCCCCTGGCTCATTAACTTCAAAGAAGTGATTAACTCAAGTACACTCTCTGTCTCCCAAACACAGGCAGCGGTACCTGGTCGTCGATTGCATGGAACTATTTTCTGATATTTTAACTTGCGATACCCGGAAAATTGTACGGTTGTCTGCTCCTCTAACAGAGGAGGGGGAACATTCGCTCCCTAATAGCCAGGGGGAGCATATGTTTATGTTCACATAGGAAAGCTGACCGGCCGTTACCTCTTTCTTCCTGGAAATATATGGACAACTTTGGTGCTCAGATCCGGGCTATTCGGGGATATAGTACTTGTGGGGGTTCCTATCTGTTTATGTGTATTTTGGAGTGTTTTCGTGTTGTACCTCAAGTGCCTGGAAGATAATTAGTTCAAGCCAAAGCAAACTTACCTCCCAGACACAGAGATACCTGGGCAGTTTTACTGCTGTAAGAATCGGGTCTGTAAGAATTTTTCCTGTCTCTGTTCCCTGGTATCCCGCATTTGGGAGTACCTTACAAGTATAGCACGAGCATGTCATTAGTCTATTGTCTAGTGGTTTGCGTAGCCATTGGTGCATAAATTTTGCCAAATGTTCTGGGAGTGCCCAATCCCCAGACCTTGGGTGTCTAATGTCGAAGGGCAAATAGTGTCTGACCTCACGGGTCCAGGATGGATTCTCCTTCCTCCCGCAGGGGCTCAATGCCCTCAGACATCTGGGCGTCACCCATGAAGGATTCCAGTCTAAAAGCGGAATTTGATCCAGCATTGGACTCCCATGCATCATCTTTTGAGTCCAACTCTACTGCCTGCCATTCATCTATTATGGCCAGGAAACGGGGCAAATCGCCCTCCTCTTCCGAGGTGTACTCGTGTCGTAGGGCAGGTGCCGATTTGAGTCTTTTAGCGGGCGTCTTGCCCTTGGAGGGGTAGTGTTGTCCCTTTTCGCCCTTCCAAAGGCGTTTGCCAGGTTAGGCCTCCTCTCTAGTGAGGGGTTTCGAAACCTCGGGGTCTGAGTCATAATCGGAGCGGTGGGGTTCAGAGGGTTTCGCCTGGTCAGCATTCACCACCATCACTTTGGATAGTGCTTTCTCCATGGATGCGGATACTGCTGCGTTTATCATGGCTTGGACGTCCGCAGGGGAGTTTTCCATGGTATGATCAGGGCAAAGACCTTTAGAGATGTACGGGGCATGTGGTGGGAGAGGGGTCAGAGCTGTAAGCCGAGGGTGTCACTGTATGGTGATAGTACTAGTAGTACTAGTAAAAACCCCAGCAGGGTATGACAAGCTGATTGGGTTTTATCTGGGCCTTACCCAGGTATACAGAGGTTGCAAAAGCAGACCTCCAGTCAGTAGCACAAGTAAGAAGGGGCCTCACCCAAGATGCACAAGGTATTGAGCCCTATAGTGCAGGCTACAGCAGTCAGGGATAATAACTGACCTGGTTTGACCCCTGCCTTGTTGTCTAGTAGCCGTCCAGCTCCAATCCTTATGTGTGCGAGAAACCGGGAGTGAGAGCAGCGCAGAAATCACAGGAGCAACATAAATGGCTGCCATGAGTCTCACGAGACGCGAGATCCAAGATGGCCGCCACCTCAGGGAGTATGAAAAGCCGCAGTCAGGCCTTCGACAGGCGCGCTTGAATCTGCGGCCAGGAAAGACCGTGAGGGAGCTGGCCTGCGCTGGGATGAACTCCCCGAGTGGGAATAAGGTAAGATACCGCCGATATGCAAATACCGCCCAAACCCGCAGTGGGGGGGAGGTGGATAAGGGTGCAACGTAGGGACAAAAAATAAACTGTACACTCCAGAGGGGAAAAATAGC